>VBSM01000813.1:9894566-10090923 GCA_008086735.1 Cheirogaleus medius | reverse complement strand
TTTTTTTAAAGAAAGTGATACTTCCTCTATGATCTATTAACTAGTGTGTAGAAATGTCTTTTTTTTTTTTCCCAGCCAAATGCAAAGGAGAGGAAGTTAGTGGGAGCATGTAGAATAAACATACTTTTGTGTTTCTGAATGACCCAAGATTTCCTTATTACTGTGGTATCTAAAGAAGCTGCTCCTTTTTCATTTTAATGTGGGAGACATGTAATTTTCTTGTGTTTTTTTTTTTCAAGGCCGTCAGATTATAAACAAATTAATTGCCTTTGATAAAACATGCTTTCAATTTTTCCAATGTGATATTCAGTTTTAATTTTTATAAGGGGTGTATTTTGATGGCTTAAATTGTTTGACTAGGATGTTGGTGTCTGTTATTCATCAGTAAAGATTACGGACTGAGTTAAAATTCAAAAGAGGATATGTTACTATCACATTTATTATCCATAAATACTTTTCTGTAATTGATACTTGAAAATCAGGAGTGACAGTCCATTTGAATAAATAAAATTTGTCTTTTTCCTAAAAGTCACTTAGGAACAATCTGGGCAAATATTGGAATTCAACTTCTGGAATTCTTGCTACTAGATCATATTCCTCTTTTACATGTCACTACCCTGACTGTATGTGTATTCATATACACACACATACACATACATATATACATCTACCTTTCTCTCTCTTGCCCTTTCATACATACAGCATATCTCAAAAGAACTTTAATTTTAAAAAAATCCCCAATTACAAGAGCAGTATATAAAATTGTAGAAAATTCTGAAAATACAAAAACCAGAAAAGTTAAAAATCATCTTTATTAATTTCCATATGCATTCCTTTGTCCTCATCTTGTTTAAATCTCAATTAATAGATTATCACCTGAATAGTTGTTCTGTTAACTATCTTATCTTAGCTCACCTCTCCAGTTGTATATTCACAGTGCTAAAGCAGAATGGCCCAGCACCCCAGTGTGTGGGGTGGTGCTGTGCCTTCCTCCCCCAAGCCCTGCCCCAGTTCTAGCCAGCAGTGGAGCAAGTGGTGAACACCTGCCACGTGCCAGACCCCATGGTAAACACTGAAAACACACAGCTGAATAATGTGCTGGTGGATGTAGACTGACATATACTCACTGAGAAAGTACCCCAGCGAAGGTGGGTCCCTAGGAGAGGAAACATTCCAGGTGGATTGTAGAGGGAAGAGGTCTGTCTGGAGCGAGGATTTGAGCGTCCTTGGTGTATTAAATGCAATTGAAGACAGAGGTTGAATGATGATGTCTAAGAGAATGTGAGGAAGAGAAGTGAGCACAGGACAAAACTTTGGTGAAATTATATTTAATAGTTGACAAGAAAAGATGAGCTTGCAAAAGAGACTGAAAAGTAGTTGGAAAGCTAGACAACATGGTACACAGCGCAAAAAAGGAATGTTTCACGATGGAGGAAGTGGTCCATTGCGTCAGACACTGACAAGAGGTATTTTATGATGGAATGTAGGAAAGAAACCAGATCAAAGTGGATGTAGAAGTATTAGCAACATTTCTATATGCCTTTCATCACATTTTAACATTTTAATGTAATTATTGGATATACAGTTCTGATGTTTCCATTACTTAAAATATGGATTCCTTATAATGCATTGACTATCTGTTATCTCCATATTCTTAATCATGGTACCATTCCTACCCTATAAAAAGTGTTCAGTAAATATTTGAATTGGGAATAAATCTTCCTTTGCAAACCTGCTTCTCCTCCTCTGCTTTCACCACTGTTTCCTTCTTGTCTTTGATTTCCTCTCTCTCCTTGCTTCCTACACTTGATAGGTTGTCAGGTTATATCAGTTCTTCTGTAACATCTTTGTCACAGTTTTTGGCTAGGGACAAATTAACTCTCCTTCCTCCAGGAAATTAAATCTTCACTTAAGAACAGAAATTTAATAAAATCTCTCCCTCTTCCTCTCCCCGTCTCATCTTCTGAGTATGTCTCCCCTTCCTTCCCTCTCTCTCAACCTCTTGCCCCTTTCCTTTCCTCCTCCCTTCCTCCTTCCCTTGCCATTTTTCTAAGAATTCAAGGTCCATTTTGACACAGATATCTCAGTTTACAGGACATACAAGTTGCAGAGCTAAGGACAGATTACTAATCACTACACTTGTCCTATGAAGAGATATTTGAAAGATAGCTTGTAGAGAGAAAACGAGATTAAGATAGAAACTAAGAAAACAAATCAAAGTGGGGGGGGCTGTAATATCTGAAGAATACTTAGAGTAAATAAAAAAGCTTACATTCTATATTCTGAGTCTGCTGACTTCTTTTCTGGTTAATGACACCAAGAGAAAATTAACGGAAGTTATGAAATGAGGTATTAGCTGTAGCTTTCTTCTGTCCATCCATGATAATGTTTTAATCCTTAGATACCCATTAACGGAAAAGGACTTGACTAAGCTTATATGTCCTGTGGTGCAGTCCCTCAGCTCAGAGCACTGCCTGGGCTGCTGAAGGATGGATGTGATTGAGGCAGGAAGCGCCATCCCTAATTCGTAATGGCGGCCCGCCTTCACCTCCCACGGTGCTCAGGGGAGGAGCAGCTTATCTTCAGGATGGCCAATTCTTTATGGTTAGTATCAGAAATGAGCCTATCAATCAGCCACATGAGACCTTTAAAGGGGCACCAGGGCCATAAACTTTATGAAAAAGGCTGGAGATTGCATTTAGCCCTCAAGCAGATACACAATTACCCTAAACCTAGTTCAGGGCAGGGGAGACTAAATCTTCTTAAAAAATCCAAACAAAAAACCCGAAAAACTCACAAAGTCCCCCCACACTCATGATGGCTTTTAAAAGCTAAGAGGTAGGAGAGAGCAGTTGTCAGACAAATCTTTTCTCCTATAGTTATGCAAGGAAAAGGGCAAGGAAGGAGGGGAAGAATGAGAGAGAGAGAGAGAAAGGAAAAAGCAAGCAATTAGGCTGGAGCATGATGGGAAAAAAGAAAGATTTTTTTTTGGGTGGGGGGGGGACTGTAAATACTAACCTGCTCATGAAATAGACTCATTGATATTGAGGGAACTTGAAAAATCCCACTGATTTATTCACTGTAGGCAGAAGTTAGAGAAAATCTCATTTTCATGAGCTTTCCTTCCTATCACTCAGTTCCCTGGTGACACAGAAAGTAAACCTTTTCTAAGGGCTTTCCCAGACAGTTTGACATTTTGTTGAATTAACTGGCATATATTGTACCAAATTTATATGCTGCATCTTTCCACCCAAGCAAGGAATGATTTCATACTGAATAGAGCTCTTAGGTCACCGAGAGAACTCTGGAAACTTCCCAGAGAAATCTTGCTCCCCATGCCTGTCTAGAAAATCCCCCATGTCTCACTGCCTACCTGCCTGGATCTAAAGGCGAGGGCATTGTAAATCTCTGTGGGATTGTACTCTGACACCCTGGGAGGCTCCTTGTGTACACACTGTCATAATATTTTATCTGGCATATTTCAAGAACATCCCAAAGAGGAGGGAAACAGGAAACGTAGGATGAATAAGCAGTCTTTTTGCTAGCACAACTGAGTGTTTTGACCCTTGAGTAGCAAATACTCCATGTAGAAATGTTGAGCTACAAAATGAGCACTGCGTTTTGTGCTGTGCCCTCCATTCAGGAAGCCCATCCCACCCAACTACTGACATGAAGGACTCAGCGAGGCTGAATTGTGACTGTTGTTGCCTGGGGCTGTCGTGACAAAGTGCCACAAACTGAATGGCTTAAACCAGCAAAAATGTGTTCTCTCACAGTCCTAGGGATTTAGAAGTCTGAAATATAGATATCAGCAAAGCCATTCTCCTTCTGAAACCAACAACAGAGAGTCCTTCCTTGCCTCTTCCTAGCTTTTTGTTTGCCAGCAACCTGTGGCATTCCTTGGCTTGCAATCTCATTATTCCGATCTCTGGCTTCACCAGCACATGGCATCCTCCCTCTGTGTCTCTGTCTTCGCAGAGTGGTCTTATTACAAGACTCCAGTCACACTAGATCAGATCCCTACTCCAGTGTGATCGCATCTGAAACAATTACATCTGCAGCAACCCTATTTCCAAATAAGGTCACATTCAGGGGTTAGGACTTTAAACCTAACTTTATTTGGGGGACAGGGGTGAAGGGAGTGGTGGTTAGGTACAATTTAACCCATAACAGTGATGTTTGTCTGAAAGCTTAATTGAATAAACTTAAAGACACTTTTCTCATTCAGTTCAATAAGCACTTAAGTAGAAATCATTGGTATCAAGGACTGTGCTAAGTGCTGTTTGAGTTACAGGAGATGATCAAAATAAGACCCCTTCCCTTGTACTTATAGGTGCCTGAATACAACAATGTCCCATTATTAAAGATCTTTCAGATATACAGGTATATAAAAGGCTTAGTACTTGCAGTGTACAAGACACAGAGTATACAGTCATTGATTAATAATAGTAGCTAGCATTATAGCACAGAAATATTTGCCAGACACAATCCTCGAGTACTTTATATTCATTTAACCCTCATGACAACCCTATGTGATAGGCTCAAGGCAGGTAAAGCCTGTTATTTATGGAGCTACATCCTCAAGGCTTGTTGGGCTCTTTTTTAGTCCCTGTAGTCCTCAGTCATTTCATGTGTAGAATAAGATGAAATAAACTCTATGGTCATTTCCTACTTTAACAAGCCCAATGTGGTAGTACTGTTATTTCCATTGCATTGTTATGGTTGTGGAAGAATCCAGGAATCAGCAGGTATTAGCATTTAAAACGTAGCCATTAGTCTATCTTCTTTTGAAAAGTTTCTGTTCATGTCCTTTGACATAAAAAACAATGCTGATCTAGCACTTCTTGTATTATCCTGGATAGAACTGGAGCCCATTCTACTAAGTGAAGTAACCCAAGAATGGAAAAACAAGCACCACAGGTACTCACCATCAAATTGTTTTTGACTGATCAACACTTAAGTGCACATATAGTAATAACATTCATCTGGTGTCGGGCACATGGGAGAGGGGAGAAGGAGATGGGTATATACACACCTAAAGGGTGTGGTGTGCACCATCTGGGGGATGGACACGCTTGAAGCTCTGACTCGGGTGGGGCAAGGACAATATACATAACCTGAACATTTGTACCCCCATAATATGCTGAAATAAAATATAAATAAATAAAACGTAGCCAGAATGAATTCCACTCAAGATTTTCCCTTGACCTGGGCTGCTGAGTTGACTGGGACCTCCGCCACATTTGTTCTGAGTCTTGAGTGCCACTGACAGAAACTAGTGCAAAGTGGAGCTGCTAAAACGTAAGAATCTGATGGTCTTATTAAAAAGAAGACCATTCAAAAGTGAGCACCTTGCAAGCTAGGATTTTTCTTTCTTTACTGCTATTTCTGCAGTACTGAAAAGAGAAGCCAGGACTAAGTGCTCAATAAATATTTCTGGAATAATGCATGCTGGTAAATAGCAGGAAATTTAGATTGAAAGCCCATGTCATACCAGGGAAAACAGTGTTACTAGCTTTTGATAATTACAAGCTGTAACTTTGGCTATGAAATTAAAAATATAAATATATCATGTTACTTTGGGTTTCATCTGAAACTTTGTTGACACAACCAAACTAGAAAACCAGGTATTGTGCCTTTCCCGCCACACCCAAACCACCACTTACTGATCCAAATGCCCAGTCTGGTATGACTAGTTGTGTGTGGTGTTCCTGCTTGAAACTCTTCCTCATCAAAGGAGGAAAACGTAAGCAGGAAGCTCCTTCTTAGGAACCTTAGTTCTTTCACTTCCCATCCAGACCATAAGGTTACACCCTTTTTGGTGACAATATAATCAGTTGGCTTAGATGGGTCATGATGATGAATTATGGAATACTGACCTCTGATATGATTAAAAGGTAAAAAGTGCAAATTGGAAAATACTTAGAGAAAAAACTCTAGTCTTAGAGTATAAGGAGAACCATTGTTAAATTTTCCTTTTAGCCCAAGGTGATGAAGAGTCAAATAAGTGGGAGAACATTTTGGTTTAAAAAATAAAATAAAATCCCAGCTTCCTAAAGATGCTTGGGAGCCATCAATGTGTTGTCTACATGTTTTGGGGGACCTACTATTTTCAGGACAAATCATGCTATGAGTGGCATATGCTATTTGGAAAATACAGGTGGAGCACAGAACATGCTGCCTCTAACCATTGCCCTGTAGAACAATTCTTGCTTGTTCTAGCTGTTCCTCCTAGAAGGCTGCATGATAATGTGCCAAGTGTCCCTTGTAGTTTTTTGATCTTTTCCAATCTTTCTATTGCCTCAAAATTTATAAACTTAAAACATATTTAATTTTAAAATTTAGAAAAGTTCAGTAACTAAGATATTTTTAATCACAAAGCTGGGTAGTTTAACATGTCAACTCAAAAGAGTAAACATATTTTGTCAAATGAAGAATGATGATCCATCTGGAGAGCCAGTAGCTTCCTTATGAATGCAATCTGCTGTGAAGACCCAGTACTGTTTGTTAGTAGATGAGAGAGTTCACTCTGGAACCCCATAGACTAGCAGAGCAGCCAGTCATTGGGAAGTGAGCCTGAAATGATATGAAATGGGAAATAAGGAGTGATCCAATTTAGGAGTATAGACCCATTTGGAGGGAGCACAGATGAAACCACTTCATAGAGGTAACTGGTAACACCCCATGATTTCCATAATATTTTAAAAGCTTTTGGATTTTCAGATGCAAAGAATGGGGTAAATACCATTTGGAGGCCAAGGGGCTGATAGAAGGACCTCACTGTTTCTGTGAAGTCCAACAAGCATAGAAATTATTTCTGGCTACAAAGGGGGTTTCACCTTTTGTGCCATTTGCATACTGATGTTCCTTTCTCCTAAAAGAGCATTAGAGAGAACTGAATGATTAAGATACCCCAGAACAAGAATACCAAAATCAAGTATCTACAGGAAGCAGACAAGGGGTGTATGTGTATAAAATGACTTGGGAGTAATACGAGGGGAATGCCAAAGCCATAATGAAGCAGAGAAAGTATGTCCCTCAGGAAGAGGGCAGCAAGGCTGATGCTATGTAGAAATGCAGGCCAGCTGACCTCCCTGACATTTCTCTCACTTCTCTTTCCCTTAATGTGTGCGATCCCTCAGCATTAAAATGCAAATTCTATGCAGGTCATCAATTTGTAATCTCTATGTTAGAATGTTGTCTCAAGGGTGTACCTCAGAACACTAGTTCTGCAAGATAGTGAAAACTTCCCAAAATAGGTTTCATGGTTGTAACAGTTTGGGAAACACTGGGTTAAACAGAGTTGATTTGGTTTCTTTACTGTAGGGTCTCTCAGAAGCTTAAGTATGTCACTTACAAAGTGAACCCTCAAGAGTAAGCTCAGAGTATGAAGCATTTCCCAAACTCATCTGACCCTTGGATCCCTTTCTGTGGATAGTTCATCAAAGTACTTTAGAAAACCACACCATAATTTATTCTGCAGCAAATAATGTGAGTGTAATTCCTGTAAGTGAAAATCCTAGGGGAATTGTAGATGTTGAAAAACAAACAAATATCCTGGCTACAATGAGGATGCCTGCAAGTAGCTTTGATAAGTTAGAAACACAATTTCAATGTGTAAGGTAGAAATGGGGAATAATTTTGATTTTTTTTCTCATCTAACTTGTGAATTAGACTTTAACATTCCCAGAGTGTTTGGATTTTTAAGTTTTAAATTGAAGGTGAGTTTTAAGTATGAGACTAGAGATGGTAAGTCAGGCCTTTATCTATTTACGAAATAATCTATTCCCTGGTACATGGCAAAATCCTTTCTTCTGATACTTATCACTCAACATATATTTCTTAACCACCTCTATGAAGTGGTTTCATCTGTGCTCCCTCCAAATGGGTCTATACTCCTAAATTGGATCACTCCTTATTTCCCATTTCATATTGTTTAAGGCTCACTTCCCAATGACTGGCTGCTCTGCTAGTCTATGGGGTTCCAGAGTGAACTCTCTCATCTACTAACAAACAGTACTGGGTCTTCACAGCAGATTGAATTCATAAGGAAGCTACTGGCTCTCCTCTCAGTGCCAGGCACTGAGTAGAGCCTGGTTTAAATTACTGATCTAGCTAACGCCAGTTCTAACCTAGACCAGGAGTTAGCTTAAAGTGTATGTTTTCAATTCACAATTTATCACATTAGAAAACTGCTAACACACAAAGGAATAGTGTTTCCTTTCCATAAGGGTTTTTCTGACATTTGGAAAAAGAATAACTTGGTCCACGACTATTGACCAAGTCATAGTATAACCTGCTGTGGTGGTTTTCAGTTACATAGATGGCTAAAAATAGTGTTTGCTTCCCCACCAGCTACTGAAAATCAGAATGTTAGGAGCATGTTTGTTTTATCCTACACGGTTGCTCCTGGCAATTTAAGAGTCCCAGTGCTGTTTCTTGGGGCTAGGAATTCACTTCTCTGTTCATCCTGCTGGTACTTATTCTTCCTCCATGTTACCCTGAATCTCCATGAAACTCAAATGATATACCACATCTATATCAAGTCACCTTTGAACCTTCCAACTTTAGCATTTAGCAAGAATGCTTCATCCTTCAAAGTCTGCCAAGTTACATATCTGTAACTTTCTTATGGCTGCTGATACTTTCTCCCTTATACAAGAAATATAGATTCATTAATTTAGTCAATAAATGTATATTAAAGGTCTATTATGTATACTGCACTATTGTACTGTACTGCTGGCAATTGGGGATGAAGCAGACACCAAGGGAAATGTGATTCCTTTCAGCCTGACAATTGTATCCTTGTATGCTTTTGCTTAATTTAAGTTATTGGGTCATCGAGGCCAGGATCTATTTTCTGTACATGTAAGTGCAATGACTTGTACATATTTACCAAATAATTTAATGAACATGAACTTGATTGTCCTCATATATCTCAGTCCTGGTTCCCTATCTTATGGTTATGACACTCGGCAAAGAAGGTTAGCTTTCCTGAAAATAGTTTGTCAATCCAGTTTTGAAAATCTGCTGACTCCCTCTCTTTATTTCTTAGATTTGAATTATATTTACACGTAAAAACATACTCTGTGCTTAGTCACTGAGCACAGAAAATGTACAACACAGTCTAAGATGCAGATGTGGGGTTCTTCCAAGAATTCAGCAAGTGCCTACCATTTGACAAGAAAATTACAACTCAATTAGAGTGTGTCTGCATGTGTGTTGTCTTTGAGTTTGCTAAACTTGTTTTCCCATGCAGATCCAGCTCTGCTCTCCTATACCTCAACTTTCTCTGTTAATGAAAATTGTCCTTCAATCTCTGTTTATCCTTTAGCCAACAAACTAGTTTCAGTGGCAGCATTATGGTTACAGTCCACAGAAACCTTTTCTGTGCAGTAATTTAGCTGTCAGTTTGCAAGTGGTAAAACAGCAGAAAGATGGATGCTGAGCCTGGGGCATGCCTGAGCTGATACCCTGTGTGTCCCTACGTGGATGTGCACTTATTAAAGTAGATAGGAAAAATATTTCCCCCAATTTATCTTGGCCATTGCTACGTTGTAGCTAGGGGAAAATATTTTTACTGCAACTCTGCTAATTGCTAAGAACCCTGTTATTATCCATACAAGAGTGGGGATGGGAAGGTAGAGATCATTTAGTCAGAATTGTCCTCAAAAAAATAAAATAAGTAACAAACTGTTAAAGCAAAATGACTATGACATTTGTTGCAGAATCCCCTGATACAATATTATTGCAGCACACTGTTTTGGAGATATTTGGCAGGGAAGAGAAAGTATGAAATTGGGAGCTTTCTGTAGAAGAGCTTGTATGCAAAAAAATGATGATTTTAGGCCCATCCACTTGACTGATGATGAGTCAACAAACTGATGAATTACCTCTCTTGACACTTCAGTTTGTAACCTACCAAGTTATTTGTTTGTGCCATTGATGTCTGAAAGAGGATACTGGAAAACCCACAGTCAGCCTCTGGTCATCAAAATGAATTTTAAAAAGTAATTCAGATACAGTTTATAGTTTTATAATCTCAAAAAAGCTTTATTAGGATAAAGCAATAATCTATTCAAGGATTTAAGCCTTCAGTTAAATAACAAGCCTTTCAATTGAACAGTAAATAGTATCCATAGAAGCAGTTAATTTTTAGATTCAAAGTCATTATATATGCCTTCTACATATAATGACAGTTACTTGAATTCTGTGGCTATTTTAGGTCTAAATTTGCTCACCAACATTGTTTTCTGTGGAACTTCTGTCTGCTGAGACTTTTAGTGAATAAATGATTGCATCCTCAAGTGTGTTTGAAAAGTTTTCCCTATTATTTTCCCATTGTTAAAGAGTTACCCTGAACATTTGCATAGTAAAGATTCTGAGGTCTTGAAATTAATTAAAACTTTTAAAATTTTGTGAGTATTTCCAAAGCCTACTTAACCACTGATGTCTTTGTTGAAATTAGACCAATTAACACATGGAAAAATAAGAGATCCTCAATCTATTTTGATTCCTGTGAGACACTTCCCATGAGGGTGGGATTTCTAAGGAAAATCTGGTCCAGTATGATAGGCACTATAGACAAACATCATTGTAACCAAGGACGTTAGGTCTTTTCTTTGCTTTCCCAGTCTTTTAGATTTTTGTTAGAAAAAGAACCATTTCTCTTGGAGTCACTTGCTACGTGCCATCTAAAGTAAGCCTTCTCTGCTTTGGGCCCAAAAAGAAATATGTTGGTCCTCCCCCATATGATCAAATCAGTAATAATAATTAATGTGCTCTTCAAATAGCATCTGTTTTCCTATTTTTTTATAAGCCAAATGCTTTGGAGCATTATTTTATGTAGTTCTATTAGTCAAGGTATAATGTACACATAATAAAACGCATATATCTTACATATAGAGTTCAATAAATTTTGACATGTGTACATATATGTGAACAATGTCCCTATCAGGATATATTTCCATCCCTTTAGAAAGTTTTCTCTTGTCTGTTCTCAGTCTCCTCCCTTCCCTACTCCAGGTTAACCAATGTTCTGATTTCTACTGAGATTAATTTTTTCTGGTCTGAAAACTTTATGTATGTGAACCAACCCTTTTGAATCTACCTTAGTATAATGTTTTCTGGATTCATCCATGTTGTATGACTTGGTCTTTTCCTTTTTACTTCAGAGAAGTATTCCATTGTATTAATATACCTCTATTTATTCATGGACATTTGATTTTTTCCAGTGTGGGGCTTTATAAATAAAACTGCTATGAACATTTTTATACAACATTTTGTAGATACATTTCATTTCTCTTGGGTGAATATCTGGGAGTGGAATTGCTGGATCATACAGTATATGTATATTTAACTTTATAAGAAATTTTGAACATTTTACAATACTGTCTGGGACTAATGAGAGCTTTGGTTACTCCATATTGTCAGCAATGTTTGGTATTGTCATTGTTACTTATAGCCATGATTTGGTTTGAAGCAGTATCTCATTTTGGCTTTAGTCTGAATATCTGTACTAACTAATGAGGCTGATCATTTTTTCATGTACCTGTTATTTATTCATATTTCTTCCTTTCTAAAATCATTATACAAGTCTGTTGCCTATTTTTAGTTGCATTGTTTGACTTCTATTATTTAATTCTAGAGTTTATTTTCATATTCTATTTTGTGACGTATACACAAAAAATACTTTCATCCTATGGATTTCTTGTTCCTTTACTTTTGTGGTGAGCAGAAGTTTTTCAATTTAATGAATTCTAGTTTATCAATTTTTTCTTTAATGATTAGTGCTTTCTGTATTCTAAGAAATCTTTGCTTATTCAAAGGTTACAAAAATATTCTTGTGTTATTTTCAAGAAGCTGTAAGATTTTATCTTTTATATTAGGATCTTTAACTCACCATAAATTATTTTTGCATGGTATAAAGTTGGGATATACATTCATTATTGGTAAATGTTCAGTTTTTGCAACACTCTTTGAATAGACTCCTTTCCCTATTTGAATTTTTGTTCCTTCATCAAAAATCAATTGACCATTTAAGTGTGGTTCTATTTCTGAATTTTCTATTCTCTTTTATTGGCATATTTGTCTAATTAACACAAATATACCAATAAAAGAAAATACCACACTGTCTTAATTACTGTAACTTTAAAATAAAGTAATGCGAGTCCTCCAACTTTGTGTTTCTTTTGCATGATTTGTTTTGGTTATTCTAGGTCCTTTGCAACTCCATATACATTTTCTAATCAGCTTGTCAAACTCTACAAAAAAGGCTGCTGAAATTTTGATTGGAATTGGGTTGAATCCCTAAATAAATTTGGGGAAAACTGACATCTTAACAATATTGAGTCTTTGAAGCCGTGAACATTGTATATCTCTATATTTAATTAGATTTTTAATAACTCTCACAATATTTCATAGTTTGCAGTGTATGGATCTTACACATACTCTATGAAATTCACCTCTAAGTGTTTCATTTTTGTTGATATTGTACTTTACCTCAATTTCTAATTGTTCTTGATATTTGGAAATAAAATTGATTTTGCATATTGTTTGTATTTTTCCACCTTGCTAAATTTGTTCATATATTTTTATAAATACCTTAGGATTTTCTCTGGGCACATCATAGCTGTGTTGTCTTTGAGTAAAGACAGTTTACCTCTTCCTCTTCAAACTGTACGCTTATTCTTTTTCTTGCCTTATTGTGCCATGTAGGACCTCTAGTTAATGTTGAATAGAAATGTTAAAAGTAGATATTTGTGCCTTTTTCCTAATCGTAGGGGAAAAGTGTTTAGTCATTTACAATTAAGTATTATGCCAATTGCTGTTTATCATTTACCATTAAGTATTCTGTTATCCTTTTATCAGATTAAGAAAGTTCTCTCTCAATTTCTAGTTTGCTGAGTTTGTAATAAATGTGTGTTGAAAATTGGTGAATGCTTTCTCCGTATCTACTGAGATGATCATCTGTATCTTCTTTATTCTGTTAATGTGCTGAATAACACTGATTAATTTTTTAATGTATTACTCACCATTATTCTAGGAGGAAACCAAATTGATCATGATATAGTATCCTTTAATATATTGCTGGACTTAATTTGCTAAAGTTTTAAGATTTTTGTGACTATGTTCATGAGGGATATTAGTCTGTAAATTTCTTTTGTAATCATGTTTGGTTTTCTTAACAGGAGTATCCTGGCCTCATATAATGAGTTGTAAAGAATTCTTCTCACTTCTATTTTCTGAAAGAAATGCTGTGGCATTAATGTTGTACCATCATCACCATTGTTTCCAAAACCTTTTCATCATCCCAAACAGAAACTCTGTAATCCTTAAGCAATAACTCTCCCCTCCCCCATTCCCCAGCCCCTGGTAACTACTAATGTGCTTTGACTCCATTAAATTTGCCTATTCTAGGTATTTCATATATGTAGAATCATACAATATTTGTCCTTTTGTTTCTGATCACTTAGCAGAATGTTTTCAAAGTCCATCCATTTTGTAGCATGTATCCTTTTGATTGATGAGTAATATTACATTCTATTTATGTAACACATTTTGTTTATCCATTCATCTGCTAATGAACATTTGAGATGTTTCCACCTTTTGTTTATTATGAATGATGCTGCAATGGTATAAAAGTATCTGTTCATGTGCCTGCTTTCAACTCATCTGGGTATATACCTAAGAGTGGAATTGCTGGATTATATGGTAATTCTATGTTTTCCCTTTGAGAAACTGCTAAACTGTTTTTCACAGCAGCTGTACCATTTTACATTCCCACCAGCAAAATATGAGAGTTCTGATTTCTTCACATTCTTGCCAACACTTGTTATTTTCCACTGTTTTTAATATAGCTATATTAGTTGGTGCATTGTCATATATCATTGTGATTTTTATTTCTCTTTCCCTAATAACTGACTGACTAATGATGTTGAGCATTTCATGTTTTTATTGACCATTTGTATACCTTCTTTGGAGAAATATCTATTTAAGCCACTGGCCCATTTTTGAATTGAGTTGTCTTTTTATTGTTGAATTATAGTTCTTTATGTATTCTAGGTATTAAAACCTTATCAGATGCATGTTTTGCAAATATTTTCTTCTACTTTTAGGCTATTTTTTTTACTTTCTTGATATTATCCTTTGAATAAAAGTTCTTAATTTTGATGAAATCCAATGTACCTATTCTTTTGTTGCTCATGCTTGGAGTTATTAATTTTTTAAAAAGACTTGCTGTGGTCAACATTTCTGTATTTTATCTATCTTTTATTGATTTCTGATTTCATATCTCTTATATTTATCTTTATTTCCTTTTGTACATAACTGTGGGTTTAATTTGCTCTTCTTTTGCTTTACCCTCTTACAGTGGAAGCTTAGATCATTAGATCAATTTTCCTTTGAGCACTGCCTTAGCTGCATCTCACAAGTTTTATTACCTTGTGTTCTCTTATAATTCAGTTTGAAATATGTGTAAATTTTCTATGTGGTTTTGTCTTTGATCCATGGCTTGTTTAGAAATATGTTATTTCATTTCCAAGTGTCTTTTTTCTACTGTATCTAATTTAATTTAATTATGTTCAGAGAATATACTCTATATAATATTTGATATTTAAAATTTATTAATATTTTGTTTTATGCCCAGCATATGATATCTCATGGTGAATGTTCCATATGCTTCTGAAAAGAATATGTATTTTGTAGTTATGGAGTGTACTGCTCTTTAAATATTAGGTCAAATTGATTGATAGTGCTTCTACATCCATACTGATTTTTGTTTACTTGTACAGTCAACTACTGAGAGGGGAACATTAAAATCTCTAACTGTAATTGTACATGTGCCTATTTCTCCCTTTACTTTTGTTAGTGTTTGTTTCATATATTTTTAGGCTCTATTATTAGGTACATATACATTTAGGATTTTTATGTCTTTCTGGTGAATTTACTCTTCATCACCATGAATTATCTCTTCTGTCTCTGCTAATATTCTTTGTCTTGAAGTCTACTCTCCTGATACTTTTATAGCCACTCCAGCTTTCTTAAAATACCAGTTTCTAGTGTGTATTTTTCAATCCTTTTTTCTCTTGACTTCTGTATTTATATTTAAAATTTAAATTGTAAATGTAAAATGTTAAGTGTAAAATATTTATGCTTGTAAAGAGTGTAAAAGTGGAACTTACTTTTTTCTACATCTAGCCAATTTACTCCTTCTAATTAAGTATTTAGTCTGTTTACATTTAATATAATGAAGATATGGTTGGGTTTATGTATACCATTTTGGTATTTGTATCTCTCCCATTTGTTCTTTATAACTATTTTTCCTCCCTGCCTGCCTGTTTTCAATTAATTGAGGTTTTGGTTTAGTTTTTAGTATTCTTTTTTTTCCTTTATAGCTTTATTAGCTATACCTCTTTATAGTTTTATGCTTTTTCATGGATTATAATATGGATCTTTAACTCATATTGATTCAATTCACCTATTGTGATTTAATGTTATATCTTCCCAAGTATAATATTAAAAACCTTACAATGATATCTTTCTTTTATTCCACTCCTGTCCTTTGTATTACTACGGTAATATCTTTTACTTTGAGGTATTTTATGAACTCTAGCGTGCACACTGTTATTTTTGCTTTAAGCAATCACTTGTCTTTTAACAAATAAGAGAAAATATTGCTTAGACAGACCCACGTGTTTATCTTTTCTAGAGCTCTTCATTTTTTCATGTATTCTTGAATTTCCTTCTGGTAGTATTTGATTTCAACCTGAAGAACTTTCTCTGATATTTCAGAGGAATATCCATTAATATATATTATAATGTGAGTCTTTATAATATAATTTTCCTGGTGCTCAAGTATTTAAACTTTTGTTAATCTGAAAGTTTTTTATATCAACTTTGTTTTTGAAGAATATTTTTTTGGATATAGAATTCTGGTTTGGGAGCTGTTTTGTTTTTTAAATTTCAATAATTCAAAGATGTTTTTCATTGCCTTCTTGCCTATATTTTTGTTGAAAAATACAGTTCTTATTTTTGTCATTGTTCCTCTGCATATAACTTTTTTCCTTCTGACTACTTTTAAGACTTTTTTCTTTATCTTTTTCCCCCCCCAATATTTTTGATGATGTCGTTAGGTGTGGCTTTCCACACTCTTTTTGTTTTTTGTTTTTTTCTGTTTGGGATTCATTAAGATATTTGAATCTAGATGGTTAAAAAGTAATTTTGAAGAATAATGAACATTACTGACAATTTTTTGTTCAAATATTTGTTTTGCCTCTGTCTTTTCTCTTGTTTGGGGACTCCAATGACATGTATGGTAAGCCATTTCATATTGTCCCATTGATTGCTGAGGCTCTATTCCTTTTTTTGTTCAGTTTTTATCTTCTCTGTGCTTCATTTTAGACAGTTTCTATTGATCATTCTTCAAACTCACTGATCTTTTCTTTCGCCATTTGAAATCTGCTATTGTTCATCCAGTGCTTTTTCTCCTTTTAGACAGTGTTTTTCAACTCTGAAATTTTTATTTGGTTCTCTTTGCATTTCTCTGTTGGATATACCATTTGATTACTTATTATGTCCATATTTTATTTAAATCATTAAATATACATAATAACTTTTAAAATCATTGGTAATTTCTAATATCTCTGCCATCTCTGTGTTCCTATATTCTAACTCTCATGATCTCTTTTTTCCCTTGCTTTCATTGTCTAGTAATTACGAAGTATATGCCGGAATATGGTAAATGCTGTGTTGTTGAAAGTCTGGGTTGTATTATCATCCTTTAAAGATGACTGGGTTTTGTTCTGGTAACGGGAGTTTCATCTTGGCTTTAGGCCTCATTGGGACAAATCCAAAGTAGCTATTACTTTAGAGCTAGAGTTGCCATAGGTTGCCATACTCCCAAGGTATGGCCTTTATTAAGTTCCAGCTAGATGCTCTGGGCATTCAACAAAGTTTATGACTTTGGTAAAATTGAAATTTTGTCCAGTACTATGTGGCCTTTGGAATCTTCATTCATCTCCCAGCTTCCCAGCATCTATTCTCTAGCAGACATCGCTTAGTCTCATCCTCTGATCGGTTATCTTAGTACTCAGCTAATAACTCAGTGACACTCCAATACAGTCCCATGGGGCTCTTTCCCTATGCATTTCTTCCTATGTGGTACCCTATACTTTAAGTTGTATCCAACTCAACATCTCCAAATTCCAGTCTCCTCTTTTTTTGCCCAGAAAAACTGTTGCTTTCTGTTTGAGTTCCTCTTCCCTATACCCAGTTCTGAAAGTTTTCCCCAGCAGGAACTCAACTCACTCATGTGTTTCCTTTCCCTCAAGGATCACAGTCCTCTTTTGTGCAATACTTGAAAACAGCTGCTTCATGTGTTTTATCCAGCTTCATAGCTATTTACCATAGGAGGTTAAATTTGATACCTGTCACTCTTTCATGGCTAGTATCTATAAGTATAAGAATGCTTTTGTTTTTGTTATTTAATTTGTAATGCAGTGGTAAAATTTTCCTCTTTTAGTTGATTTTTAATCATCTGTTCAGACTATCCTGGAAATATGTTGATACCATCAATATTTATTCTTTATACATAATTCATCTTCCTATGTACAACAAACTATTCTCAGATATTTTTATGACTAGAAAATTATTGGTATTTAGGGAGGGAGTCTGTGAAATACTATTTAAAGAGAGATGTGTGAGCTGTTCTTTTGGAATTCATCAGAAAATGCAAGAAGAAATTTTTGCTATTATTTCTCTGACTTTATATTGCTATTGCATTTTTACTTTTTTATATTCCATCTGTTTGGGGTTTTTAAACATTTGTTTCCATATCTTTGGATTTTATTTCTATTTTTAATATGTATATATTTTAATCTAAAATTTTAATTAGATTTTATAGTCAATTCATTTTGAGTACATTTCTAAAAGACCATTTGCCAACTTATATAGACCTCACCATAAATCGATTTATTCCCTTAAATATCGGCAGTTTTGCCACTATTTCACAATACATTCTTTATGCAGTGATTATGACAAACAAGAAATCATTCGTCTACGGTCCTTTCAATACAAAATTATAAAGCAGAGCTTGCAGTTCTTTAAGTTGGATAAGCTATAGATAAATAGGTTCATTATTCTGAAGATGTCATAAGGCATGCATCATTCCAAAAACAGAATACCAAGAAATCATGACTATAGATGGTCCACCTGAAGTTAAAAATACTGAGTTATCTTATCAATTTGGATTTGTTCTTTGACAAGCAACAGTGTCATCTATTTGAAATATAAAAAGCAGAATTTCTTTAACAAATATAACAATGTGAATATGGGCCATATGGTAACACATCCTATCTTGAAGCATAAACTAATCATTCTCAGGTTAGTTAACTTTTGGAGGGAGTTGTTCTTTTTTAATAATGACTATATTAATACTTTTATCCACCATTTCATCATATGAGAAAACTCTGAATAAATTATTCTTCAAGGATTTTCTAGATTCTGGTAAGGAGCGTGTTTGGGAGAATTATTGATTTAATTTTGTTTTACCACTCTTTCACATTTTTGCCTTTTCTCTTTCCTCCTTCCTTCCTATATTTTCCTTGTTCTATGCTCTCATCTGCCCCTCCCAATTTTTTTTTATAACTTGACCCATTCCATTTATTTCTCTTCCTTTTTTTCCTTCCTGAATACAAAACTAAAGATACACATTTCAAATTAAAATATATATATAATGTCCTGGTCTTAATCAGTGCCTACTTTCCCCAAAATGATGAAGTAATAAACACTTGGCTTCATCATCTTCCTTTTATCTTACTTATGACCCAGCCCCTCCATAATTATCCAGATTTGTTTCAAATCCACTTCCATGATTTTCATTTTGACTAATCTATTGAAATAATCTAAACTTAAAGTGTAGCTGAAATTCCTTTGCACTGTTATTGCATTAATGAGGGTAGGCTAAAGTCTTGTAACAAATAGATCAAAATATGTTTAATCCTGAAGCAAGTTTATTTCTTGTTTATGTAACAACCTACAGTAGATGTTCTAGGTTGAAAGCAGCTCTCTTTTACGTAACAATTCAGGGACTCAGGCTTCTTCCATCTTGTGGCTTGAGTCAGTATGGTCAAGACAGGTTCACCATGTCCACATGTCTTGCTGAAAGAGGTAAGAAAACCTAATGAAGGCTCACCCACGTCTTTAATGGCCTCAAAAATGGCCCAGATCATATCCATTCACATTACCCTCTGGCTGTGGGAATGCTGAATTCCAATTAGACTTCAGTCCAGTTCCCTTTGTCTGGTTCCCACAAGAGCAACATGGAATGGACAAGGAAAGCAGTAGTAAGCAGAACAAATTCAGATGTTCAATACAACTTATAATGTTCCCTTCCATATTTATATACTGTACCATTTGATTTGATTTTTATAGCTTACTGATGTAAGAAAGTGATTGGGGGAAGGTCAGGACATTTTTCCTCAGGAAAATGATTTATCTTATGAAGATTTTTAATCAAGGTTGAATGATTTGAAGAATACATATTTCTGGTTTTTTTTATCCCAAAGGTGAGGCTAGGTGTAGTGGTTAAAATTATGGGTTCAAGAAGCCATACTTCCTGGGTTCAAAGCCAGAATCTTTCATGTCTTAATTGTAGTACTTCTTCGCCATGTAACCAAGGGCAAATTAGCCTTTTTATGCATCCACTTCCTCTGCCATAAAATCGGGGGGATAATAGTAAATATTTCATTGGTTTATTCTGAAGAATAAGTCAAATAATATACATAAATTGCTTTGAAGAATAATAAATGCTCAATAAAAGTTACGGTAATGGTGATTGTTATTAGAATCATTCATTTTCTCACCCAAGCACATACATGTTTTACAGGTATGAACAATTTTTGTTCTAAAAGAGAAAGTTCTTGGTTAATTTTATATCTTAAGGATTAAAAAAACCCACTAGAAAACTATAGCATTATTTATTTAATTTCATGCCTTCTGCTGTCTGCTTTGCCTTCTGATGGTATTTCCATTTGTTTTCACAAAAGTCAGTATTTTCCCATTTCTCCTTTTAAAATTGAATTTTATGTGGGCCACGTAAACAGTATCTGAAACAAGTGAAATTAAAGTCTCCCAAGTGTAGGAACAAAATGGGAAGAAAGATAGGAGCCTGAAATCATGGTTCTCAGGAAGGTTGTAAAGGACAGTAGATTTCCTAGCAAAGAAACCAAAAATAAGCAGGAAAGGTGGATAAAAAATTTCATAATAGGAATCTAAAGCAAAGGGTCAAATTGATATGGATAGCAACATTATTTGGTGAAACTTTGTTGTGTTGAAGGAAGAGCTTCATTTGGTTTCATATTAGCTTATTCACACTTCTCTTTGCTGTTTTCTCAATCAATTCTCCAGTGACTTGATATACCATGTCTAATTCTTCATAAATCAGCTAAACTTTAGAGTGATATTGACAGTGGCTTTCCCAACTCCATTGTTTTCTGTCGAGAGTTTTATTCGGCCTGAAAACAATTTGCTGTGAACGCCCTTGTTTGCTTGCCATGCTGGTCTTTGTTCAGACTGAAAACTTTGATTTATAACTGTATATAATTGATGGCTGTGGGGTAGGGGGACTATAGCGCTTGCTCCTCCTCTTTTAATCTAGCTTTGCTTAGAAATCCATGTAGTGGAGCATTCTCAAGGGAACCGGGCTGGGAAATTTTCCATATACCCAATGGGAGGCCATTAATCATGGTGAGGAGTGTGTTTGTGAAAGTAAAGAAAACAAAAGTCAGACCACCTCAAGATGGCTTATCAAAAGAATAGATGTTAAAGCTAATGTATTCATTGTGGGGCATTTCTAAAGAAAAGCTGAGCTATTTGGTGAACCAGATATATTTGCTACTCCAAAAGCAAAATTTGACATTAGTACTTCAAGTTATCAGTATTGAAAAGCTGCTCCCAGAGTCCCTGACAAGGTGCTAAGTCGTTGACTGGGGAGCAATTGAAAGCTCTTTTTAAATGGCACAAGTCTCTTTTTTCTAATCATGAAAAAAAGAAGGAAAATACAGATTTCTTTTGGCAGCTTTATCACAATGCAGCTTGCAGTACCTGTCATTCTCATATTTGCTGAATTTAATGCTATGTTCTCTCCCCACCCTACCCCCTTTAAGTTTTACTAACTCAGTAAAAGTCTGTGGAACTTTCTAAATTAACATTTCTTTAGGGTGCGAAGATTGATCTTAAGTTTCTGAAAGTAATTAGAGAGTCTTCTCAACGATTCAAATGAATAGAATGAGCCAATTTTTTAAAAAATATATTCATTGTGAAGAACAGACTTTATAATTTATTTTGGGTTTATTTTGGTTTTCTGCCATAAAAATTACCTTGCAAGCTATTTCATTATATTTCAATAGCCCGCTCAGAATATACATATATATATATTTGAGAATGCAAAAATTAGAGTAATATTATATATCACAATAATACAAAATTAGAGTAAATTAGATACGTAGTAAATTTCAGGTGGTTTATTTACCATCTAAACAACATTTTAGTGATTGAGAATGTTGTTCCAGCAGGGATAAATAAAGGAAGTAACAAATAAAAGAGAGTTGTAAGCACTGGTGGGGACTGGATCATGCCCCATAAAAATATCCCAAATTTTGAGAAGGGTATGTTGAAATGCTGCTTAAAACCCGTTCACTCTATTTAGTAAGTAAATAGCTCTTACCATTGAAAAGGCACTTAAAATGGTCTGAGGCCAGAGTGTTGTAATTCATTTCTTCATGGACCTATTGATACAGGCATTATTTAAAGTTGTGTTTTCTTGTTCGTTGTGTTATCTCAGCGAGGTTCCGCAATAGCAAGCCTTTTCCTTGAAAGAGAAGCCAAGAACATTTATAATGCATTTCCTCCTCTTTAAAGGAGTTTGAACTGATAAATAGTTTCCATATGAATGATGCTGGAGACAAAATAGAAACAGTGCTTTTCATAGATTGTATTCCTCATTAAATCCAAATCCCTTGAAATTAAGAAAAAGACAATTCCCAGATGTTGGTACATTAGCACTCAGAGTCCCCACTTAATGACACAGGAACCAATGGACCTTGGAGAACAATCCCTTAACATTGACCTGATGTGGGATGTGACTTCAGTCCAGGTCTACCAGTGTGACTTATCAGAAAAATATCCATTCACCAAATGCCAAAAGCAGTAATTAAAATTCATAGTCAATCTGAATGAAAGTGTAAAATAACACAGACACAGGACAACTTTGAAGAATTAAACATCCATTTCCTTGTAGGGGGTGAGAGACAAGATCTGAAGCAGCTGGCTTACCCCTTGGCACCTTTGATATCAAAAAGAACTTCATTCAAAATAACTGCCTGTGAAAACCATGCATTCTAGTGGTTTTTAGTTCTTTCTAGGGAAAAAACAAATATTTGTGAAAAATCCTGGATCCACTGGATATTCTTAAACCTCCCCACACCTCTAACGTTTGTTCTTTGCTCTAACAGCTTTGCATTTCAAAACTAATACTCGTTTTGCACAAATGTATTAATCTTAAGAACTATTGCACTACCTGTGTTTAATGTGTAACTTTCCTATCTTAAAAAAATCTGTCAGTTTTGTCACAATCCTCTGTGCTCTGAAGATGTTAAAGCTTCCGAACAAAATATTCTGGACATTTTCCACTGAACGCTTTCCTGTTGTCTGATGCTGTCACGTAATGTGGATGTAGTTGCCTTAGGGGATGAAATTTTTTATTAGACTTTTGGGATACAACCCTTAATACGGACAATGAATCTCTCCTCTCACTTCCTGTATTCACAGGTCAGATTACACAGAAACAAAATATTCATGGTACTAAGGACATGAGAATGCCCTCCCCCAAATAAAGTCTAACTTTTTTTAACCATAAGCAGAGAAGAATTTCAGAAACAGCCAGTATGTACTTAAATGAATAATTGCTGTGTGGTGTATCACAACAACCATCTCTGGTTCAAATTCACACTCCATTTTTCATGTGGGGGAAAGAAATGGTTTCCTTCAAGAAATGTTTAAAATAATCCATGATCTCAAAAGTACTACATGTAAATTATTAAAATAAAATATGAAGACGATTGGCTGTGTTCCAGGAAAGCTGAACTAGGTTAAAAGGACATAATGGACAGTTACAGCCTCGCATGCAATTATTTAATTGGGGAATAGATTTTTCTATCACTGTCCCTGGCAGTAGAAGCCACTTGATCCTGGGGCTTGGATTAAATGTTTCATCAGTAGTGCCTATTTAAGGATCTTTATGGAACAACAAGTCAGTCCCCTGGGCAAGCCCATGTCAACTGCAATAAAGAGATCTGCACTAGTGAGATTTTTTTTTTTCTTTTTTGCAAGATGCACAGAGAATTGAACATGCACGGTGCTATCTGGATGCTTTCTGAGGTTTGAGGGTATGCTGTCTCTGGATGGCGAGGTTGGAGGCTGAGCTCAGCCTGTCCATGGGATTTTATGCTTTCCTTAGGAAAATGAATTCTTAAGCTCCTGCTCTCTTTCTAAGCTCAGGTGAGTCATTGGCAGACAGGAAAAGGGCAAAGAAGCTATGATTTACCTTTTTTCCTAGAAAATAGCAGCTTCCAAACTAAACTTTAAACTGGACAGCTCATTGCTTTATGCCTTCTACAAAATCCACCATCTGTTTCACATGGGGTAGATATAAATTTTATAGACTTCACAATTAGGTTTTAGTTTGTTTAGGTTTTTCCCCCACTTACTCTCCAAGTGCTCGTAGATGTAAATGCATGCAGCTAAGGATGACTGGAATATTTGTGGAGTGGGCACTTAAAGGCATTTGTCACATTAAAACAGTTGGATACATTTAAAAGCATTCTGGAAATTGAAATCTGAACATCTGTATCAAAAAACAAAAATATGTAATCTGCTGTTGCTACTATCAATATTCATGTAAACAGGTTTAATTTGAGGTTTATTTTTCCCCTTTGTGGTGCTGTGATCATACTGGTTTGGTCTGCATATTCTGCAAGTTATCTCAAAATTGATAAAAGTGCATCTTGCAGTGTGGTTGAATCAGAAGATGTTGAGTGGAGATTTGTTTTCAGAAACGGGGAGATTATGTTGGGGCATGCTGTTTCACTCAAATTAAGACACCAATTGCAGACAACATTCTTTTATGGACTTGTAATATTTGGATAATTGAATGGCTATTCTCTCCCTCACTATAGCTTAAGAGGCATCTCTGAGATTGGGGAAAAGTGGAAACAAGTGCTTTTACAGCCAGGCTCCAGGAATCTGCTGATGAGGCACTTAGGGGAGAGGAGGCTGTACTGTCTGTTGCTCAGAAAAGTTCACAAAATCTTTCCCATCTGGTTAAGTGATGGGAAAAAAGTATCCAACCAAAAAGGCTGCAAACTATTGTGATGTTCCAGCTCTTTTGAGAACAAGATGGCAAAGTAAATACTCCAAATGCCTTTTTCTCTTCCTTTCATTTGGGACTTTTTGTTTGTTCATTGGTTTGCCTAAGATCTTAAAAAGTGAGGCTCTGTTCCTATATAAAGTGTTTCTATTCTGCTGATTTGTAGGCAGATATTCCTCCAGAATTTAGAGGAAATTGAGGCAAAAAGTAGTTGTCTTCCTCTTTTATTTTTTCTATTGTTTCTAACACTACCTTTCCCCGTTTGCCGGTAAAGGTCTATGATATCTGTTACTCCAGCCCTCTCCTCAAGCTGCTACCCAAACATTGTAATTTTTGATGCAAATTACATGCTTGCTCCTTTTTATTCCAGGAGAGAATGTAGGGCAACATTTTATAATGATGCAGAAGTTTTGCAAATGCCCTTTTATTGACAAAATATGCCTCTGAGAGAAGTATGTTGTCTTGCTATGTAATTGCTGTTGGTTATGAGGACATTTTTCCACTGAATGGATTCCCAGATAATGTCATTTGAACATGAGTTTCAGGTGTAAGGGAGGATGTTCGATGCAATGATCATTTCTCCTTGTGCCCTTATTCAGTCTCTAATGTTCATTTAGGATGTGGGGGGAGAGGACTGAGTATACAACTCAGAAAAACTAAGACATTTCTTATGGCATTACAGAGATATAGGAGAAAAGGGATTTTACATTATATTCCAGTTGCTTTGTTCAACTAAATGGCATTCCATGTTTACTTTAGAGCATGAGGGTTGCTCACAATGGTATTTATCGACTATGGATTAGTCTCATGCCATGGTCATCCCATGTCCTAATACAGGGAGTAAATCAGGATTCTCTTGCTCATGGTGGACATGTTATTCTTCATGAGTTTTACTAGCTTATCCTCTGGAAGACTAAGTTTTAATTGTTTTATTTTTAACTCTGATCCAGCACTATTTAAAGCTCCCTGATATTTCTCCTTTTAAACAAGCATCTGGGTTGACATAAATTTTTGTTGTTGTTTCTTTAATTTTTATTGATAAAGTTAAGTAGGAGTGATACTTCTCAGGACCTCTGGTGAGAATGGAGCTTACAAACCATCAGCACAATGTTATATAGTGTAAAATACAGGACTTCCTATCACTAGCATTATTCTGGGATTGAAACATATTTAGAGCACCTTTCTCTTCCTTGCTAATGTGTATTGAATTGTCCATACTCTCATTCATTTGTCAAATGCCTACTATGTGCCTCTGGGTGGGGGATGCAGAGAGGTTTGGGGCAGCATTTCTCAAACTCTAATGTGCATCAAATCACCTGCAGGTCTTGTGAACATGCAGATTCTGGTGCAGGAAGTCTGGGGAGGTACCTGAGTTTTTTCCGTCCTCAGAAACACCCAAGTGATGGGGGTGCTCCTGGTCTGGCAGTAGCAAGGGCATAGGACACCCTCTGTGAACTCGCAATATTTCAGGTCACATATGAGCTTACACACATAACAGAGGAGAAACTATAAGGAGGGAGACATTTCACAAACATCACTTACTCTGTGCAAGTCACGTGCTATGCTAAACGAATATGGGATGGTCCCTGATCTTTATGAAACCTATCTAGTTTGAAAGAAGGGCATGTAAACCTTTAATTGCATTAAAATGTGACAGACAGAGCTGAGTACCAAAGATGGCAGTGATAGCTGGAGAGGGAGCTGCTTTGCATGTGTGGGTCAAGAAGGCATCACGCATCTGGGATTTGTAGGGTGAGAGGTTTACAAGCTGATGAGATAGGAATGTGCCCATTCAAAGGTAAAGGCAAAATGTAACCTAGAGGTTTGAGGGAGTTTACAATTTCTGGGGTACATTTGAGAGTATTAGGAAGTGCAGTTTATATTTGTAAATATAAATATATACACATATATGCCTGTCATATGCTAAGCATTTCATATTCTAGCCTTGCAACAAATCTGAAAGGGAGGTAGCATTGCTCCCATTTTGCACATAAACTGAGGTTCAGGGAGATTACAGAACTTGTTAACGTGTTCACGACTTGTCAGAGGCTGGACTGGACTTCAATCCCAAATCCCTGCGACATCAAAGCCTTGGCTATTGATTGCTCCTCTGACAAGCTTGGGGAAGTCGGTAGAGGCTGAATCACAAAGAGCCTTGTAAACAAAACACTTAAGGAGTTTAAACTGGATCCTGTGAGCAGTGGGAACCTTAGGAGGCTTTTAAGCAGAGAAATGGCATTTAGATTTGTGAAAGATTATTTTGGAAGCTTTGTGGAAGGTAAATTAAAAGGCGGGGGAGCTTCTGGAAATAGATGAGAAACTGATGACTATTAAGCACCCAGAATCATCAGCCTATGCATGCTCTAGGAAAACATGAACTTTGTAAAATTCAAGGAGCTTATGGTCTGATCTAGGAAAAACTTATATACACAAAACAAAATGTCAAATACAAGGTAAATGTGTGTCCCCAAGTGCAGACTAACAATCCAGAACATAGTGTCTGAGGAACAAACCAGCTTGTAAATGGGTATTTCATCTAGACCTGGCTGTTCTAAGGACTCTGTTGCCTTAAGGACCTAGTCATTGACTGGCTTAACCTGAGTTGCATCTTCCCGTGTCCACAGTTGCCTATTGTCTGCATATGGGAGTTCTAGTCAATGCTATTTGCCAGCCTGTCCACCGTTAATATTGTTAATCTCTGAAATTCTTCCCATGGGGATGCCTTCTCTGTAACCAGGAATGGTGGCATATATAGTATACACACCCATCAAATATGCCTAGTAGTTATTTATTGGGCACCTACTATGTCTTGGGCAAATAGCATAATTACTCTGAAGGAATCCCATGAGGAAGGTAATGCTCATTCTCATTTTACAAAAGAGGAAACTACAACACACAGGAGTCAAATAACCGGCCTGGGTCACGGAACTACTTAGAGTCAGAGTTCTGACCTAGGTCTTCCTGCGGCCAAAGCCCTTGCATTTTACTCTTGGCTGGACTCATTCTCTCAATGCCTTACATTTCTAGGTTGCTTCCTAATTTTCAAAACCATTTTACTTGTCTTCCTACAGATACTTGCGGAAAAGATAAGGAGATGGTTATGCCATTTGACAGATAAGAAAAAAGATTGGGGAAATAGAGGAGTTTTCCCTAGGTCACATTTCACTGGAGCTGCTCTTCTTCCTCCTCTGGACTCTGGTCCAGTGCTTTTTCCCTTTGGCTCAAGACCCTATTCCAAGATTGAGTGGTTCCCGAACTTGTCTTTCTATTTCCATCACCAGGAGGTCTTTGAAAATTACCTATGCCTGGTTTCTACCTCAAGATGTTTTGATTTGCTTGGTAGAAAATGAATTGGAATTTTAAAAGCTCTTCAAGTGATCCTGATAATGCAGTAGAATTTGGGAACCAGTCCCATAGCTTTTGAGATAATTAATAGGTTTGAGATTGGTTTAGAGTAGTGGTTCTCAAAGTGTGGTCCCTGGACCAGCAACATCAACACCATCTGGGAGCTTATCACAAATGCAAATTCTTGGGTTCCACACCAGACCTATGAAACAGATATTCTGGAGGTGGAGCCCAGCAATCTGTGTTTTAACAAGCTTTCCAAGTGATTCTGATACAAGCCAACACCTTTGGCCATACATCCTCCCAACAGGTTTATGATGTGGAACATGATGACCAGCTGTCTGCTATTTCTACTGAGGCCAGAGCTTGGGAGAAATATGTTTAAACCCAAATGACAGTACAAGGCATTCAGATTTGTATTGAAAGATGGATTTCCTGGTGGCATAGGTTGCCAACAGCAGGAAAAAAAACTGGAGGATTTTGGAATCTTTCTGGGGGTCACCAGAATACCACACCATCAAAAGAAAAGAAGAAATTGGCTTCTGGAGAAAAAAATGAAAGCAGTAAGTATTGTCATCTGACTTCACTTTAGTCATTTACAGTCCTTCCTGTGCTTTGAAGATAATGATGATGTCTTCTTAACTGGCACCTTTTGTTTCCTTCTGAAAATCTCAGTGCAGTTGGAACCTACACCTTCCAAACAGTTCTGTCCTGATGGCAGAAAGCAGGCCTCCACTGCCTGGGAAGCGAAGGGGCCGGGTTATGGATGGCAAAGGGACTTCTCTCCTGCCTCTTTCCCATTACTGGGCTACTTAATTGGCATCATTTCCCTGCTGCTGCAATTATTTTTTTCAACATTATAATGTTAAGTAACTCAGTATATTAACCAATTTCCCTAATGCCCTGTGTTGCATGCTCATGCAATGTGGCTGGTTTTTGTCATATTTTCCAAGTATTCCCCACTGGACTTCACTCAGTAGCTGATTGGGTTAGGTTTCATTGGTCCTTATGGCAATGATTTGTGAAAGAATTAAGATTCTAGAATATTGGGTTGGGGGAGGACTTAATGGACTATAATTGTTTAAACTGAGAACTTTCATTAGGTTGGTGCAAAAGTAATTGCGGTTTCAGACCCATGAATTTTAAATCATAACTAGGCTCAAACACATCTTTATTAATCAAAATAGAAACCATTACAATCAACACATTGTTGTCAATGATAAATAAGTTTATTCCTGTAGCGTAAAAATCCGTGCTTCAGGATTTGACGAACTCTTAGAAAGCATTTTCTGCACCCTGCTGGTTATGGAAGCGTTTTCTCTGCAAAAAGTTGTCGAGATGCTTGAAGTGGTAGTCGGTTGTCGAGAGGTCAGGTGAATGTGGCAGATGAGGCACAACTTCGTTGCCCAACTCATTCAACTTTTGAAGTGTTGGTTGTGTGATGCGTGGTTGGGCGTTGTCGAGGAGAAGAGTTTGGCCCTTTCAGTTGACCAATGCCACCTGCAGGCGTTGCTGGTTTTGGTGCATCTCATCGATTTACTGAACATGCTTCTCAGATGGAATGTTTTCACTGGGATTCAGAAAGCTGTAGTGGCTCAGATTGGCAGCAGACCACCAAACAGTGACCATGACCTTTTTTGTGGTGCAAGTTTGGCTTTGGAAAGTGCTTTGGAGCTTGTTCTTGGTCCAACCACTGAGCTGGTCATCACTGGTGGTTGTATAAAATCCACTTTCCATCGCATGTCACAATCCAATCGAGAAATGGTCTGTTGTGTACGATAAGACAACACTTCAAAATGACGATTTTTAAAAATTTTCAGTCAGTTCATGAGGCACCCACTTACTGAGTTTTTTCACCTTTCCAATTTGCTTTAAATACTGAATGACCGTAGAATGGTGGACATTGAGTTCTTCAGCAACCTCTCGTGTAATTGTGAGAGGATCATTGCTCCTAGCTGGTTGTTGTCAACTTCTGATGGCCAGCCACTGCGCTCCTCATCCTCGAGACTTTCATCTCCTTTGCAAAACTTCTTGAACCTCCACTGCACTGTAGCTTTGTTAGCAGTTCCTGGGCCGAATGCATTGTTGATATTGCGAGTTGTCTCCTCTGCTTTACGAACCATTTTGAATTCAAGTAAGAAAATTACTCATATTTGCTTTTTGTCTAACATTTCCATAGCCTAAAATAAATATAAAATAAACAGCAAGAAATAAGTCATTAGCAAAAAACATAAAGTGACAAATGCACATTAAAATGACGTAACCACATTAAAATAACATAACCACATTTATTTAAGAATATATTCCAATATCAAATGGCAAATTTCAAGAATGCTAAAACTGCAATTACTTTTGCATGGACCTAATATGAAGCCTCAGGAAGGGAGAAAGGGGAAGGAGATATTTATGCAAGGCTGGAGACCATTGAAGAGATAGTGGCAAGAGTTGGGGAAAATTGTATCGAAGTGTATTGTACAGATTCAAAAAACCTAGCTGTTTGACATTAGTCATTAGTCTCCAATTCTAAGGTGCTTTGTAATGTATGCAAAATATCCCCTATAATTTAGTAGATTATTTATTTTTAGTTGTACCATTTTTAACCAATAACTGACTTGGAGTTTTGACTTAGACATCATTTGACTTTTTCTGTTTCAATCATGTAGTGAGGAAACCTGTGTTTTAAAATGTAACAAAAATACTGAGAAGAGGTAAGAAAGGGTGTGGAAAGAGGGCAGCTTAGCCGCCTTTACCTGAGCTGAGTGGGTGTGTTTCACCACCTAGTATCTCAAGATGATTAATCTGGGGGTGGACTTGCATATTAATCATCTGTCAGTTGAGGCTCCTGGGAAGACTAATCTATTCATAGACGCAACGTTGTCAAAAGAGAATAGGTCTCACGGTGGGGAAATGGCTTGCAACCACTTCATCAACTAAGAAGTGATATGGGATATAAAATGTTTTCCTTCCAGTTACCTGAAACCTCTCTGGTTGAGGCTCCCCCAGCCTGTGAGGTTTTTGCCTTTATTGCTCACAGCTGAAAATAAGAGGCGTCTCCCCACACCTCCGCAACCTTGTTTTATGGGTTGTTACTTTTAGTTTTTGTAGCGATTTAGCTAAAAGGGCACAAGTGATTTGAATGGTAGAGAAAAAGCAAACAATCAGAGGCAGTAAATATTCTGCCCTTCATGTTACCATCTTTGTGCCACCACTCAAAGACGCGTTGAAATAATATGGTACATGACTTGATACACAGTGTGTTGGGACTCTTCGTGGAGATGAACCATAAACTATTTGATGGCACCCAACAATTGAAAGCAGACAAACTAAAAGAGAAGTTAAAAATGAAAGAATGAGAAGCATGGGTTAAAATCAATATCTAGTCAAAACAAATCCCCAGGTATTAAGAGAGTAACATGGAAAACATTGAGGAGGTTACTGGAATGTGTGGCTTCATCATGGGAAAGGAAGGAAAATGATTTCACGAACATTCTATATTAAAATATCTGCAATCAAAAATACTTTCCAACTCTGAAACCAAAAAGTTACTTCATGGAGGGCAGTGCCACTAATAAAGTGACAGCAGACTCCTGGGCATTCTCCAAACCAGGTCCCAATTCCAGTTGAGCCTACCTCCTCATTAAGCTCAGTTTCACATCCGTGCCTCAGGTCATAGGTGGTTCCTTTCAGGAATGTATTTTTCATCTCCCTTTATACTCCTTCCAGTCTTACCTACTTCTTATGAGTTTTGAGCATTACTGCACATCAAAACTATATTGGGCTGGACTTGAGATTAAAAGGGAAAACAGTGATCCCCGACTTTGAGTTGCTCACAGTCCTTTGGAGATTAATACATGGAAATAACCAGTCCATAGTGCCATGTGATAAGTCCTGTCAATTTTCATTTTACTTTTTATGGAGTATAATGTACATGCAGAGAAGTACATGCACAGGGTTATGTGTTTAGACCAGGAACAGTGGGGCACTGTGGAAGGAGCATCTGAGTTTGCCTGAGAAATCTGGGGAGGTTTCCCACAGGAGGTGAAGCTGGGGGTGACACCTGAAAGGTGAGTAGTTATTATTTACAGGTAGGCAAGGGCAGGCAGCAGAAAGGAGAGTGGATATTCTAGGGCAGAGATTCTTCTAGCCTACCTTCTCTAGGAAGATTTCCATAACTATTCAAGTCTCACTAATCAACTTCTCTTAGTCACAGCTAATTCCCAAATTATAGCACATAACTTAGAAGTCAGAGACCTCTACCATGCTATGTTGTCCATGCTTATTTTTCTGCTTGTCTGGCTTTATTCTCCAAGTAGATGAACTCAGGTGTGCAGGGTGAGTTAGAGCAATTCCTACCTCTGTAACACTGGGGAAAGCAGTTCACCTATAAGGCTCAGCTTCTTCATTATAAAGGACTGCTGGGAAAAGATGAACATAGATCAGGATCGGCAACCTTGGCTGGAGGCCAAACCCAGCCTGCTGCCTGTTTTTGTGAATAAAGTTTTATTGGAACACAGCTATGATCATTTACACATTTTCTATGGCTGATTTTGCACCACGATGGAACAGTTGAGTAGTTGGAGACTTTCTGGCCCACAAAGCCTAAAATATTTACTATCTTGTCCTTTACAGAAAAGCTTTGCTGACCCCTGACCTGTATATGTAGCATGTATTCGTTAGTCTTGTTATTGGTCCTTAGTAAATCTCATTTTAGTGCCTGATATATTATCTTCCTCCTCAACAGCAACTCCCACCTCTTCAACTTAAATTATAAATGTTCTTCATTTTATAAGGTGTATTGTTAAAGGAATTTTTTAAGATGTCTTTCTGTAAGATATTTAAGATGCTACAACCCCATGGCGTCCCTACTTCGAGTGGCTAGCACATCAGCTCCATGAAAACAGAGGCTTGGGTCTGTTCCCTCCTGCAACCTCGGTGCTTGGCTGTGTGCCTAGAACAGAGAATGCATACAAGAGTGAGTCTGTGAGGATGAAGTGATTAAGTAGTCATAACTGGAGGTGTTGAGCATAAAAGCAAAGATGGGAGCAGAACAGGTAGCCACTCCCCAGACTCCTCTGATTTGCAAACAGCAATTCATTTGTCTGGTATCCTTGAGGAAAATTGTCCCTTCCCTTCTTGCCTTTTCTGCCTTCTTGACCAAAGTCCAATGTTACCTGTCCATCCTGGTTTCAGGGGAAACATGGACCTATTGTGGACATCCATTGGTTTTCTTATGCCACCTCGGGTAAAGGAGAGGGTTAGATTGCCAGGACAAGCTTTCAAAGGAAAAATATTAATGTAACAGAATATGAATGTTCTGAGTGAAGCATTTCATTTATAATGTCTTAGAAAAGAACAGCTTACTGGGGGAAAAAGTTCATCTGAAAAACACCAAGATTAAGATGCATATGTATCATTGAATCAAATTATATCTTCTTAGATATTATTATACTATTAACATTTTTCCATTACTGTCAATTTTCCTCTAACTTTCTCTTGAGTATTTTCAGGATTTAAAAAAAGCTTTCATTATGTAGTAGATGATGCCTAAACATTTGAATAAAGGTTTTATTGATGTCGGTCTGTCCATTCAAGGTCATTGGAGTCACCTCTTTTTTTTGGTTCTCCAGTGCTCAGTAATCATGGACAAACCTGAACATGTCACATCTCAGAAATGCTTCTAGAAAGCTTGGCTCACCTCCACCCTACATTGCCTTGCCTCCGTTCGTGGGTACAGTCCCCTGCCTCGGAGATGCTGGGAAGCTGTGGGAAGACACTAGTGGCTGCTCATAAATACTTATGGACCACCTTGGTTCCTTGGCCTTCGGTCTTTATTCATTTTAAAATATCATTTCCTGGGTTCACGTAGCCTTTTTCCTACTAAACAAAAGCAGTATCTGCTTTGCCTTTTTCACCATCAGAACATCTGGCTACCCTTCTAGGGGAGGAGAGGTGACAGCACTCATTCAGTCACTTACCCCTCCATTGATTGCCATGTCCCTTCCATGTGGCAAAGTGACTGTTGCGATAAGTTGGACAATCAAAGCAAACATCATTTGTATTTATAACATCTACATTCTTAGGGTAAGGGATAATCCAATAATAATTGAATTAATAAGTTATATGATAAGTAATATACAGTCAATTTAAATGTGACTGTGTTTGGCTGAAGGGACAAATCTAGGTGCCATTTAAACTGGATCTAAACAAGAAGAGCCTCGCATAGATGGGGAAAAGAACAGTCTAGATAAAGGGTTTAGCTAAAGGGTAGAATGTACTTTGGTTCTTTGTTTTTGTTTTGTTTTGTTTTGTTTTTAAGTATTTGAAAATGGATAGCTTAAGAAAAGCAAAGAAGACTTTAAATTCAGAATAATAAAACCTGAAGTATGGTCAGGCATCCGATTCTTAAGAAATACATCTGCCAGCAGCATAACCAACCAAATCGTTTTATTTCTTTTATATATCTCTACTGGACAGAAGAGGTACTATTAAACACAGTATGTGTGGTCTAGCAATGAAAGCTGACTCTGTTTTTATTATTGTCTTTCTAATCCAATTGCAATACCAGGTAAGTTTATAGCAGAGTTAACTTTCTGGAATGAATTGGAGTGGGTCCATAGAAATTTTCCTCCTGTGATTTCTGTTCCTTTGAAAGTAGGAGATTCCCATAACCACTCAGGAAGTGTTGGAGGGGAAAACACACAGGTCATTATAGACCAAGATGTAGGCCATCTCTCCCATGCCTGGTGACAGGGGGAAATAGGAAGTGGAAGAACTTGGATCATTACACTCAGGTTGATATTTAATTCTATTCATCAATCAAAGACTCCCATTGGCTCTTAGCACCACACTCCGAGCTGAAGCACAGATCATGCAATTGGATTAGAAAGGCCAAAATATATTAACATGCCTTGCACAGGATACATTTAAGGAGTAGTGGGAGATGATTATTAGATATATTTGGTAGAAGGTTATCTTTGGAATTCCATGTCATCTAGGGAATTTTTTTGTTACTGACATATCTTGGGTATATCTTAAGGTCACTGGAGATCAAGATTAACAAGAAGGTTAGGAGGATTTTTGGTGGCTAGACGCTTCCCTCCATGGCACTTCTAGTCTCAAGAAAGGTGCTTGATGACCTGGATGATACCTGAGCGTGTGAGAATTCTACAGACTTCCTGGGAACCAATAATATTAGCAGAACATGCACTTGGGAAAGACAAAAGTGATAAGCATGTATAACAAAAGGCAAACGCTTCCGTCTCTTATTCTCATCCCTAAGCATAGCTACCTATCATTTTCCATAAAAATGTATAAGAAGAAAATTGTCTTATATAGAATATAAGTATATCCTTAGAAATTGTAAGTCATATATAGGAGGGCTGTCCGGAAAGTATCCAGCCATGTAATATGAAAATTGCATGTTAACAATGGCTGGATACTTTCCGACAGCCCTCACATTATTATATATGTATTTTTATATATTATATACTGTCCTGCAAATTGCTTATTTCACTTAAAGATTTATCTTGGAGACCTTTTCATATTGTTATATACAGATTTATGTCATTTTTGTTTTTTTAAAAGCTACATTGTGTATTATTTTGTGTAGTTTTACCAAAATTTATTTAACTAGTTTGTTATTGATAACCCTTTAAATTGTTTTTATTTTATATTTTTCTATTATATTTGATGTGGCTTATCCTTGGTATCGAAAGCTTTACAATGGGATTGCTGGATTAAAATGCATATGCATTTTAAATTCTCAAAGAAAATTACAAATAGCCTTTCAAAAAGTTTGAATCAACATACATTCCTACTAAGAATGTATGAAGGTTCCTACTTCCCCATATCCTCTTTCACCCTGGGTACTTTGACATTTTTATATTTTGGCTGCTCTAGTAGGTGAAAACTTACCTCTTTGTTTTGATTTATATCTCTTTAAAATAATTCAGAATAAAGGGTAAATATTCAGAGGACATAGTTTCAGAACAAGTTCTGTTGTAAACCTGGTACAGGGTCTGCAGTTTTTTAACCAACACTTTTGGAGCCAGATTTATTTAAAAATTCAAACATTTTTGAGTTTGAAAGATAATATGTGCAGATGCCATAAATTAGGTACCACTCCCAACCCAGTCTGGGCCAGCACTCCCTAAACAAGCACACCAGTACTCGTACAGCAAAAAGCATAAATGTCCCACAAAATGGTGCAAGTAAAGATGGTAAATACCCTCACATCCATTCAGGAAAAGTGTTTGTCATGAAACACATTCAGATCAGGTAAAGTCTTGCCTCTAAATGAGTTATGAAAAGGCAATTTGGTATTAAGAGCTTTTTCTGTTTCACAATTTCAGTTACGATATCATGAGCTTGTCTAAGGAACTGCTTCATGAATAGAGAAGGAAGGAGGCTCCACTAGGGTAAAGTAGACAGCACAGAGGTAGGATCTGTTGAGTGGGGGGAGCTTAGGGTAAGGAACCTTAGAACCACACAGAGGTAGCTAAAAGGAGCTCCCAAGAGCATCTGATTATTTTCCCTCTGCTCTGTGTTGGTTTGTTTGGGCAGGAGCAACTTTGTACCATTGGCCAGTGGTTGTCCTCATTGTTGGTCGTGAAATAGTTTGAGGAGTTCTGCTAAGGACTCGGTGAGTAAATGTGTACTTCTTAAAACATATCAAAGGTGATATGCACCATTGTGAGTGACAGGAGAAAACGGCATGGCTCCTTGTAATTCCATCATCGAACCCCCTTCCCTTCCCTCATCTTTCGTGGTTCAAGATGACTTTTATGATCCAAATGTGCTTTGCTTTAGACAAAAATCAGGAAAGATCTTATTTCTTTGATAACTCATAGTCATTGCCTAAACTCCTGCCATCTTCAGCAGGATTTTAAAGAGCTTACTAATTCAAGAACAGATGGGTTAGTAGAAATCCTGAAAGGTTTGTCCCCAGGAGACAGAAAAGCATTTTTGAGCAAGGGAAAGGAGAATAGAACTAGAAACAATATGGATCTTTTCTCAGTTGATTCTCATCATGTTTTCTAGAGATGAAGTAACATGCCAGTGACTCTCTGTTCAGTGAATTGAACATTGCTAGATTGCTATTGTAAAGCAAATCATATCTATCTTATGAAGTCAATATCATGAATGGGGATCTTCATTTCTACCATGGTGAATGGTAGATCTGAAATGCTAACTTAGAGTAGTCTACCTTAGCCTTATCCACTCTTTCTGCCTCTGGTTTTGATAGCTTCATCTGATCCATGAGATTCTCCTTGTGAGTTCATTCTGATTATTTGGATATGTTTAATGAGTTGTGTTGGGAAGGATTCTGAAGTTGAATTCAGAATAGGTGCTCAATTAGCAGAGTATTCTAACAGTGTGGGCAGAAGTGTGGAGCTCAAATGAAACAAACCTACCATACATTTGCTATTCTTGGACTGGGTCCTCTTTGAGATTCTTTACTGTCTCAGGATTTTGTAAATATACATTTATTTGAAAGTATAAAAAGTCTCACTATGCTCCACACCATTGTCAGTGAAATGTAAATTAAAACTACAGTGTCATTATACCACACATGCTAAAATGAAAAAAGCAATACCAAGTTTGGCAAGGATGTGGTGTGGCTAGAACTCCTATATGTTGTTGGTGGGAGTATAAACTGATACAGCCACTTTGAAAAGGTTCTCAGTATACACTAAAGGTGAACATGCACGTATTTTATGACCCATTGATTCCATTCCTAGGTATAAACCTAACCAAAAGGACTAACATGCTCACCAAAAAGCATGAACTAGAAGCTCTTAGTACTACTATTCCTAGTAGTACTATTCCTAGTAGTACTACTGCTACTATAACCCCAAACTGGAAAATACCTAAAGGTTCATCAACATTAGAATCAATCAATAAATTGGGGTGTATCCATAAATTGGAATATCATACATCAATGAGAATAAACACAGCATGACTATATACGGCAATATGGGTGAATCTCATAGCAGTGCATGCTGTTCAATACCAGCGAGTATAGACACTTGTGAACAACCAATTTCCAGTGTTAGAAGTGAGGGGAGTGATTACCCTTGGGGCAGTGGAGGTAATGACTGTAAGGGGAGCTTCTCTTTGTTGGTCATGTTCTATTTCTTAATCTGAAAGGGGGTCACAGGGGTGGTTGTGGAAACTCATTGAGCTGTACACTTAGTTTGCATCCTTTTCTATAAGTATAGATAGTTTCATTTACAAAGTATAAAATATTTTTAAAATCCTTAATGATTGAAGAAAAATCACTCTAACTCAAACAGTTTTACTCTAAAGATAAAATATTTCTGTAATTATATTATTTTTAGTGTTCGAGAATTTTTCTTTTGGCTCCCCACAGTTTATACCACATACAAATATCCTGAATCCCCACAGAGAATCTACATGCTGCTGGACTTTATTCCTCCCCTACCTAATGAGCTTTAGGATGTGCCTCCAGGCTTCTCTGAGACATACTGTAAAAGGGGGAAAAATATAGTAAAAAGATAGTAAAACAAGTGCTTTGATAGCACTTTTAAAAAATTCATAACAGGTATAAAAAGAAGTGACAGCTGTTTAGTGTATACATGTGCGAACAACAACAAAAAAAAAAGATTTGTGATGCCGTTAAGGGCATCAGTCATATGTTTTGCCAAGTAAGACTGCACTGCTTCTGATATAATAGTCTTAGTTCTTTCCTTGGCCTTTATCTTGTGAATAATGGATTCAGCTGTTTATAGGCCTCAGTGCATTTGGAGGGAGGGATTGGAAGAATATGATTACCGAATTTGCACTCTCCTGACATTTCCCTGGTTTGTCAGAGGAGGCAGCTTCTTTTATCTGCCCTGCAGTTGGGGTTATTTCCCATTCCCTGTGTTTTTACTTGTCAGTCTCTCTTTATTCATAGGCTGGCTGGTCTAAATCATAAATGCACATTTGGTGGTACAAGCATTGCTATTATAAAGCAAATCATACCTACCTTATAAAGTCAGCATTATAAGCCAGATATCTTTTCTATGCATTATAAATTTTAACATAAGAGGGAAATTAAAGCTTGCGTTTTCCAAGTATAGAAATGAAATGTAATCTAAATGCAACCCCCAGGTCCATTGCATGGCACTATTGGGTAGAATGCTGTTACTAATCCCAGCAGGAAAGCAGCACAGATCAGTTACTCAGTTCACAGTAGACACCCCAGAATGACAGCACCGGGTAAGTAACAAATACGGAACGTGGGCCTAGGCAACAACTTGTGAGAATGAGCTCTTGTGATTCACATCCGCTGAAGAGGTGGTTTGTTTCACATAAAATGAGATTGAAAATTTCAAAATGAAGGCTGTTCCTGATACTCTGCCTTGTATCAAATCTAAACCACATCTGAGTCTCCTGCAAAATTTATAGTTGTGATGTTTCAAAGGACTTTCTCAGATAAATGCACAATAACGTACCACCATTTAGAAATTTGCTGTTTCATGTAAGTAAATTTAACAGCTAGCTAAAGCACGTCCCTTAGGTAGCAGGATTATTTTTTAATGGTGACCATATCAGTTGGAAAACATTCACAGACATATTGTAACACTTTGTTGCTTTCTTAAACAGAGTTTAGGGTACATGATTTAACTTTTTGATAAACTTAGTCGTCATTATAAACATCAACTACTGAAAGGAGCAATTATATTGTGATTCTCTCAAAGGTTGTAAGGATTGGTGGAACTGTGGCCCTACACCAAATAGCCCCAGATAGCCTATTTTTCTTCTTATATGGTTTATGTGTCGCTTGTGCCTTTTACTTTACCATCAAGCTATCAGCTGTCAGTTCTTGCTTTTGTTGGTGATCTTACTTAAGATAAATTTTGTACTTTGTTTTCTGGTTTTCTTCCCCTAGTATAATTTGTGCTATATAACATCTAACTAAGCTCATTTACGCCATGTATGAAGTGTAGAGAGGTTCTGAGAGGGGGCTGGGAAGGTCTTTCATAAATAAATACATGTAATATGCTTAGGCCGGTTCCTAACATTTTAGTAGGAGCTTAATAAATATTAGCTGCATCATTATTTTAATATTTTTATTAATAGAATTACTAAAATTCATGAATACATTAGTTAAGGATAAATTAAGTAGTGGAAACAAATACAGCAGTCCCCCTTATCTACAGAAGATACGTTCCAAGACCTCCAGTGGATGCCTGAAACTGCAAATAGTACCAAACCTATACATACATATGATAAAGTTAAATTTATAAAAGTTTAATTTGTAAAATATTAATAATAACAATATAATAGAAAAATTATAACAATATACTGTAATAAATCTTACCACACATTGTGGCCATAACTTGTACAGTTTGAAGTGAGACGGCAAAACTAGCATAAATTTTTTTCTTCAAAATTTTATGGGTCAAAGATTTGTTCTTACTGTAGATCTGAGCAACCTCAGCATCTGATTTTTTTTTTCTTTCCTTACTAGGTCAAGAACTTTCACCTTTTCATTTAAAGGAAGTAACTTTACAGCCTCTCTTTGGCCTGTCCACATTGCTAACATTTACTACTCTTGTGCTTTGAGGCCATTATTAAGTAAAATAAGGGTTACTTGAACACAAACGCTGCCGTACCATCACAGTCAGTGTGATGACCTGGACATTTACTAAGTGGTGGATGGGCCAGTGGCATCTACAGCGTGGAGATGATGGACAAAGGGATGATTCATGTCACTAGCAGGATGATGTGAGATTTCATCATAATGCTCAGATTAGTACACAATTGAAAACTTATAAATTATTTCTTTCTGGAATTTGTTAATATTTTCAGACCATGGTTGATGTTGGGTAACTGAAACTTAGGGAAAGCAAAACACAGTTGGGGGGAAGCTAACTGTACATTCAAACATGAAGTGGCTTAGTCATAATAGTCATAATAGAAGTTTCTCACATAGAAGAGAGTCCAGAATAGGGTGGAAGTCATCAGATAGTTATTTTTCACAAGATGATTCAGTTATCCAGGCTTCTTCCAACTTGGGTGGCCTCTATCACCTAGAACCTTGATAACATCTGTATCCATCTAGAGGAAGGAGAAAGAGATGAAGAAATGATGGTGGGAGATTTTGTGGGCCAGATCAGGTGTCACACATTACTCACTATCCTATTGGCTAGGACTCAGTTATGTGGTCACACCTAACTGCAAGGGAGCCTGGGAAATATAGTCTAATTCAGTGCCCAGGATAAAAAGGAGAATGGATTTTAATGGATGGATTCTCAGTTTCTTTGATGGTATTTGTTTTTTTTTTATTTTAATAGATTTAGGGGGTCCAAGTTGAATTCTGTTACATGTATATATTGTATAGTGATGAAGTCTACGTTTTAGTGTCAAGAACTTTCACCATCACCTAGTGTCTGTTGTATCCCATGAGTAATTTCATATCCCAGATCCCCTCACAGCCTCCACTGTTTTGAGTCTCCAATGTACATTATACCACTCTGCATGTCCTTGTGTAGCCATAGTTTAGCTCCCACTTATAAGTGAGAACATGTGGCATTTATTTTTCTGTTCCTGAGATTATTCATTAAGAATAATGGTTTCCAGTTCCATTCAAGTTGTTGCAAAAGACGTTATTTCGTTATTTCATTCTTATCACCAAGTAGTACTCCATGGTGTGCATATACATCACATTTTCTTAACTCTTCAATTGATGGGCACTTAGGTTGATTTCATATCTTTGCAACTATGAATTGTGCTGTGATAAACATCTGAGTGCAGGTGGCTTTTTATATAATGATTTCTTTTCCTCTGGGTGGGATTACTGGATCAAATGGTAGATCTACTTTTAGTTCTTTGAGAAGTCTCCATACTGATCTTCATGGAAGCTATACTCATTTACATTCCCCCCAACGGTCTAGAAACCTTTCCTTTTCACCTCATTCATGCCAACATCTACTGTTTTATGACTTTTTAATAATGGCCATTCTAATTAGAGTAAGATGGCATCTCATTGTGGCTTTAACCTGCATTTCTTTGATTAGTGATGTTGAGTTTAAGGGCTCCTCTATCCCTCCCTGGAGCCATGCAGTGGCTACAGGTATGCCAGGGTTCCCTGGTGTCTAGGCTCTCAGAATGATGCCCAACTCAAGCTGCCCAAGGCCAGGATGCCTGTGGGGTTCAACATGGGTTCCCTTTCTGAAGCAATATTTCTGTGTAATCTCCAAATAGCTCCCTACATTAGGCCCAAGACCTGCATGGCTCAAGAGGTTCTCTTGTAGCCAAGCTCATCTAAGAGTCTGGAGCCCTGGGGGCTTCTCTCTCACTGTTTCCCTGTATCCAGGAGCTTCTCCTCGTTCTTAGCCAGTCCATAGCTGGGCAAGTTGCCTGAACCTTCTCCTTTCTCACTTTGGTGCTTCCCATTGCTTCCCTATTGAATCTTAGCTTTCTGTCCTAGACAATCTATTGAAAATGTAAGAATCTGCTTACTCTTCTCTATGGAGGAGGCACACACTACCTGTGTCTAGTCGGCCATCTTGATCCTCTGCTATGGTATTTTTTGTATAGGGAGTTTGCAACATTACTTTCAATAACTTTGAAGTCATTTTTTCTTCTCTATAGTTTTGACTATGTCCAAATTGTATAAATTTTTAAAATTAAAACTATATATGAATTAACCATAATACTTTTTCTTTTTACTATTAAGCTAACTTTTAAACTAACTTTGCTAAAACTGCTATTACTTAAAAATTAGCCTCATGATGTCATAGCAGTATTTCTGTATCTCTTTCTGCAAATACTCTCTGCCAGTTTCTAAGTGCACGCTCCATATAGAATTAATCTTAATATATGAGAACAGTGGGTTACAGAGCAAAGATCTCAGGTTTTGGAGTCATCCAGACCAGATTATATCCCTGCATTCCCACACATCCACGGTAATATCTTGGAAATGACACTTAACCTCTTAAAGTTGCATTTCAGTAAAATGCAGATAACAGTAGCTCTAAGGAAATTAAATTAATGACATATGTAAGTCACTAAATTCAGTGTTTGCCATATGATAAGCATTTACATGGTAGATATTGTTACCTAATAATATATTATTAAAATAGTATAGTAATTTATATTATCTAAATAAATATATATAAATATATGAGTAATATGCTGATCTATTTGTGAATATGGATATGATTGAAAGTATTAATTGGTTCAAACTTTGTGTTTTTTGGTTTACAACACCTGATGAAAGTGGGTCTTGGTGATTCTGTGCTTTATTTCCTAAGTAGAGTGAAGCATTTAAAGCATGGCCCACAGTATCTTCAGAAGAATCAGTGCCATTAGGAACTATGATCCAGGAGGATCAAATCAAATGTGATAATAAAAAATGGTAGGAACTATGGTTAAATAGGGTGTGACAGTACAAAATACTAAAACTTAAATTTTTTTAAGACACTCTCTTGAAAAGCAAAATCAAATATTTTAATTCAGTGCTTTTTCCTCTGCATTACAACTACCTTTCAGAAATGTTTTTAAAGTACTAAATGTTTCATTTTGGAGAAAATTTTGTTTTAAATATGAAGACTTCATCCAACAAGAGGATGGAGGGCCAACTGACCTGGCAAAGCGGCACCATAATCCAATACATATACTTAGTTTAGTCTTGTAGCTATAACCAGCCTCAAAGGTCTATAATTATGTCTTATTCTGAGAGAAAAATAATTTTTGGCTTTTCCATTTTAAAGGAAATTAAATTTCAAAAATCTCAGGAAGAAGGAGTATTTTGTGTATTGTAGCTTAGTTTAAACTGATCGAGTGTTAGTAGTAAGAATCTGTTCTTAATTACCCCACACAAATTAAATAATCTTATCATTGCCCCAGGTATCAAAATATCTCATCCTCATTTCTCAGGGAAACAATGAGCTGCATTATGTCAAAGACACACAAAGCTCCAAATTTAAGTTTACTTTGACATAAGTAGGGTATACTTTTACAACTGTGTGTATAGATCGTGTACATTTTTATGAGTTTGACAGAAAGGAGAACAGTGGGAATAGGGAGATATTTCTAACATCTTGGTTCTCTTTCCAGCCTCTTGAGTCTTTCTAAAGCTTGGCAGGATTTTCTTACCAGTTAAATACTTGTATGCCTATGGCAGCAAGGAAGTCCAGAATCCGTATCAAATCCATCTTGTTTTTTCAGATGCAAGTAATCAATCCTAATACTGTTTTGATTTCATTTACTAAGAGATATATTTTTATAAAGCTTGTGGAGGAAAATTTAGTGGCATAATTTTAGAAAGTGCTCCAGTTGTCTTTGAGAGTCAAAATAATATTTAATTTCCGGAGTTAATTACCAGCAGCTATTTTTAAGTTGTCTACCATCTTGACCACTATTAGTAAGTACGTATCTGTTTTAACCACCAAAAATGCTGTTGACACAGGTAGCCCTATTTGTTGTTGTGCTTTGGAAATTCTCTCTCCAGAAGCCTAGCAAACTGACTTTAAATCATTCCTGAAAGGCCATGCCCTTTCACAAGGGATTGTCCAAAAGAAAACTGATAGCTCTATAATACAGATTGCAATTTACATTTCTTAAGCTAAACTAACTCCATTTCCAACAAATTTTATATTCATTCTTCTTCCCTTTGACTCCTGAAACAAGACGAACCTTTGATTTGGATATTATTTGAAGACATACATCAACTTTGGAATTGCTATCCTGCTTTGGAATGTCACATACCCACCGACATCAGTGTGTTTGTGTTAGATTATGAATTCCTAGGTGGCAGAATTCTGTATTTTCTCTCATAGTCTAAATTACCACCCCACCGATAGTAGCCAGCTGTTCAGTGTTTTGATTATGATAATGATTTTAAATAAAAGAAAGAGCAGGCTCTTGTAAAAGTTAACAGTTACTTGGACATTGGATAGCTCAAACCAAGATCTGTAATTGAGACCAGATTCAAGTTACTGATGTGGACCTGAGCTAGAAGTTGACCATCCTTATAGTCACGTATCACGGAGGAAAGACCCTACCAAAAATACAGGCAACACGATGAGCCTTGCTGTTCATATCATGGGCCACAGAACAGCAGCTGCAGCATCATCTGGAAACTTGTTAGAAATGCAGATTCTAAGACCTTGGTTTCAACCCACAGAATCAGAATCTGCATTTACGTGCTCCGGATGGTTTGAAAACACTACAAAGTTTGAGAAGAACTTATACAGAAGATACATTGGCCTTGAAGCACTTTAATGATATTAATACTCTGATAATATATCAGCATCAAGTAACCTTCATACTTTTAAACATAATCCACCTAAACTATTATGCTGCAGCTTGAACAGCTTTTTCAAAATCTTGTAATTTAAATCTTCATTTAAAATTTGATATAAAAATTAAAGAGACATTTCTGTGCATTATATACTAGTTTTTCTAATTGCGTTATAGATAATATTTCCTTATAAAAAGTGATAGTTTTCCTCACCCTCATGTAGAGAAAATTGATATCAATATTCCATTTTGGGGACAGAGTCATATCAGCCTAATGGTATAAAATTATATAGACTGTAAAGTCTTCTATGTTTTTTCTTAGATACAAACTTAAATTTTTTTCTGAATTTTAAAGTATTTTTATTTTTCCCTAGTAAATATCTGCTTTTGTGGTGTTCTTCATAGGAGATAATCAGCATCGTAGAGAGCCAGTTTATTTTCATGTAGTTTTTTTCCTAACTTGCTGTTTATCTGGAAATGAATCACATTATAAATTGATCTGTCATTTGGTTTATTTTTGTTCTGATTTTTTTCTTCTTATTCCCGTATCTCACTGATCATTTCCTTGCCTTTGCCTCGTTGTATCTGTATTATCTAAACCAATGTGGTCTGGTACCAATTGTTCCAATTAGCAATTAGCTGCTTTTCTGCGTTCTCTTCAGGAATTCTTGGACTTGGACACATTCTGTTCCCAGCTTCTCCTGGGAGAGACTGATAAGGAAATTAAATTACCACTGAATACAATATATTTCAACATCATTATAGGTTTCTTAAAAGTCTAATTTTATTCATTCCAGTTTATTTTGACAGTCCTAAAACCAACTGTTTCTTAACAATAAACATACAGTGGAAATATTTTTGGTTTGTTTTCTTATTTGGGAAATGAAGTCATCATCCCAGTATAAGTCCTAAGAGAAAGATCATTGCTTTATTTCATAGAAACAGAATAACTTGTAATATATTTTTCTGTACAACTTCCTGTTAATAATTGACCTTCTATTTAATTCTCCAATGCATTAGCTTCATCTAATCTTGATAATCTCCACTGTGTGCTAGTTCCATGTCCTAGCCACTACCCTAGAGTTTCACAGACAGTCCTGCCTCCGGCTAGGATGTAGACAACTGATTTAGGAAAGGATCTTGAATGAAAGGGTAAAATAGGTGGAAAGCAGTTCCAGAAAGTTCCCCAGCAAGAGGCAGTGGCCACCAAGGCAGGAGGAAAGGACCCTGAGTGGAGAACAGGAAAGGTTTTTTACATTGCTAACACTCTTTCTCCCTCAGAAGACAGAGGCCAAGACAATGTGTGCAAGGGACCTCCCAGGATAGAAAGATCTGTACTTTTACCCTGGAGACAATGGGTATCATTTCTAGAGATTATATGTTGGAAGGAGATTGTTAATTAACCCAAAAAGTTTGAGATCCAGAGCTGGCATATAAAAAGTGTTTTGTCAACCCACATACCTCCTTAACTGGTTTGTGTCTTGGATGTTTCAAAAGAATGCAACTTGCGTTATCTTCATTATTTGTAAGGAAAGGTGGAGGCTGGGGTAAGGCAATGATGTGTTTAAAATATTTATGTTTCCAGTCTTCTCTGTTTCACCCACTCATCTCTATGTAGCTGGCAGGAGTGGAAAAAATTACCCTTCATGAAACTTCTGCCCCTTCTGAATCAGCATTGCCTGCACTCAAGTTCCTTTTACTGAAGAAGTACTCCATGTGCCCAACTAGACACTTGGAGTAGTTGAGGCTTTGAGTTGATTATTCTACCACTCAGATACTCAACTTGCAAGTAACTGAGAGTTTTAACTAGTTTGAAAATGCTCTAAAAATATATTCGAGTTAAAATATTTCTTTTACCAGAATTAACAATCATCCCATCTTGTAGGGATTTTACTTTGTGTTCTGGGGTGAGTAACATTGTATTTCACTGATTACGAGATAAAATTCTTCCTTGCCCCCCCCCCGCCAACACACACACATTTTAGTATCCCTAAAATCAGAATCCAACTTACAGTTTACAGCATCTTGCAGCTGTTGGCAGCAGCCATGGCATAATTGCCATTCTTTGCATGCATGTCATTTCTAGTTATATGTCTAGACAACTATGTAAGGACCATTTGACGAAGGAATATTAGGTTGCTTTCTGAATACCTTCTATTGACATCTTCTGGTAAGATCAAGAGAAGTCTGGCCTAAAACCTTGCCAAATGATGGTTGGCAGCTTCGAGATAATAGTGGAGCATTCTTTTGAGAAATACTATATTACCGTTGCTTTTGGTGTCATGGCAGGTATTAATAATATTGTGTAAAAAAACATAGTTATGAAAGACTGAGTTGAAAAGTGATTGGAAAATACTAGAATCTGAGTATAAAGTTTTAGGAGTACCTTAACCAATATACTTAGCTCAGATTTCCCTTTTAGTGCACAAAGATGATAAGTACTAAAAAGTCAATGTCTACCTAAATCTAAAAGAGATATTTCAAGAAGCATAAAACTTAAAAAATGTGTTAAGAAAGCATCGTATCACCATTTAATTGGTAGCATTTTCTATTTCTTAGTAGTACATAAAAAACAATGTGCTTTATAGTATTAATGACATTTTAAAGCCCATAAAATTCAGTAGTTAGAAGTAGATAAAATAGGATGAGTGTATGTGCATCTGTATGTGTAAAAGATGGCTACTTAATTGATCTGAATCTATGTGCAGAAGAAGTCAGCATTTCTAGTTTTGCTTAATCTTCAGTTTTTCATTTTTGAAGATAATCTTGATTTGTCTTTAAGGAGAACTCTGAGGATTCTCTCTCACAGAGAATTCTCCATACTTTCTCAATAGCAGCCTGTATTTCAGACCATCCATGTGTTTGATGTCTCAGTGACTAAACTCTTGCTCTGCTAGTTCATATTCCCTTGGTTGCAAGTAACAGAGGTCACTACAGAAGAGCACAGGGCATCTCACAGGACCTGGGAGTGGACTTCAGCCGAGTCTGAGAAGTTGAGTACTACAAGCACCCCTGAGTCCTCTCTCCATTTGCAAGTAGATGAGAGTTGTAACTAGTTTGGAAATGCTCTAGAAGCAGCCTTGAGTTAAAAATGTTTGTTGTAGCAGAAGTAAAAGTAATCAGGCCCATATTTTCTGGCTTTTTTTGCAAGTCATGACCCATGACCTAGGTGATCCCATATGTATCAAATAGGAGCATCTCATTAGAATTTATGAACAAGCAGGAGTTGAGAATGTGGGAAACAGAGAGAGTAAAGCCAAGGTACCTATTGGTCCATCCTAGATCTAGTTATGTGCAGGAATAGAGATCTGTTACATTGTCTGTCTTTGTGGTATGTTCAGAAAAGGTAACAGAAGTCTACTTAAAGGTGGAAATGCTTGATGTCATGACAAGGTTGCATTACAGTGGCTATGCGAGGGGTTGTGAGGGTGTGAGGCTACCATTGACTTGGGTAAGTAAATGACATCTTTGGATTACTTGGTAGTTATCTCCTGTTTTCTCTCACACAGACAACCAAAGTCTTCCTTTAAGTCTAATTAACTCAGTATCCCTTGATAAGAGGAAAGATCTCTGAAGATTAACTTTGTCTTTTATTGCTGCATTACCCTGGGTGATTTGTGGCAACCGAATAAGGAATAAGATTAGGAATGATATGTTGTGTGAATTTTCCTCTTCCCTATTTTAAAATGAAAATATTTGAAGATAGAAAAGGAATAAGCAAATGTAATAAATTTTTTATATATTCAACTTCACAGGTTGTTTCATTAAACTTGTAAACCCACTGAAGATAAACCAGTCAGAAATCTTTCTGATGCTTTAATGATGATTTGTCTCATTCAGTCAATCATCCAGCCAACATTTGAGTACCTATAATGTGCTCGGCACTGTGTTTCGCACAGGGGATAGAGCAGTGAACAGGACAGACATGATCCTTGTCCTAGAGCATAGCAGGGAAAACATACTATCTAAAAAGTAATTGCAATCAAATGCAGCTATCTGTACTTCCCAAGTAATAACTGCTACTGAAGACATGTTACAGGAATGTGTAACCAAATCTAAGATGCCAGGAAAAGGAACATGTAGACTGAGACTTGAGTAAAAGTTAGACAGGAGTGTGCAATAAGAATGTTCCAGGCAAAGGGAACATGTGCAAATGTCTAAAATAGGGAGAAAGTAAAGCACTCTCTTATGGACTAGATCAAAGAGCACTCATTCCATGTTTTCTAGGGACACGTAAGGTCTGCTAGGGAATTTGGACAGTATCCTAAGGTCAAAGAAAAGCCATTGTAGGGTTTCAAGCATGGCTGAGGCTGAAGAGAGTTAGTTGGATGGGAGCTGGCTTTGATATGAGGGGGTAAGAGCAGGTAAGCTATTACAGTGGCCCAGGGGAAAAGGGGCTGCTGGCCTGGATTTAAGGTAATGGCATTGAAGATAGATGTTAATGAGTTTGACGCAGAATCAACTGCAGGCATAAGGAGGAAGAAAGAGTTGAGGATGGCTTTCAGAGTTTAACAAGATCATTAGTGGAACCCGTCACTGGGGGAAGAACACCAAAGAAATTAATTACTTCTACGCTTTTTTGTTCAAAAAATCTGACTAAAATGTGTTTCTAAAATCTTTCAGTATGACAAGAAAAAATAAAATCAATTAATAGATGAAGGAAGAGAAAGTTATGATTGGAAGGTTGAGATAGGGTCAGGAGTTGGGCCAGCACATTACTGAAGTCTAACCTCCTCTGCAGAGAAGTGCCACACGTTTGACACAGCTTTTCAGCACACCAAGATAGAAGGCAAACATGATTCATAGTGTTCATAAGTGAAATGAAACCAATTGCTTGGAGAGGCCCCATCCTGCCTGATATTGAGACCAAAGAGAAATTTCTCCAATAAGTTTTTCTAGGAAGGACATTGTATAATGTCATGAACGACATCCTCATCATAAACACAGTGATAACCTTCATCAGCTCCTTCCTATACAATCCCTCAATGTGGACCAGTGCATCTGCCAAGGCGAAATTAATTAAAAATCAATTCTGTGAAAAAAAAAAAGGAGTGTTTTCATCAGATTTGACTTTATGTGGTCCAGAATTTGTCACTTTCTCGTGGTCTGCCATCAATCCCGGGATGGAATATGGAGTATCTTTTTCTTAGCTTGTATTTGTGAGGTCCCTGAACTCTTATAAATAGTGCGGATATACACTTTGTGTGGGATTTTCTTCGGGGGTGGGCGCCAAAATAGGAAAGACCACTGCATCTGAGCAATAGATGTAACTTTGGGGGAAATCTTCCATAAGTACATCTTTTCTCAGCCAAGTTTTTGAAAGATATTGCTGGATTGGTAATGAGTTTAAGGTTATATTCTTGAGAAAGTATGTGGAGGGCAGCTGCTCTGCTTGTTAGGAATTGCTAAGCCATGTGCTTTTCCAGCCAAGTTGGGGATGGAATTAATATCGTCTTGTGGAGATTGGAGTGTTTAACAATGAGATATGTCTCAGTAGAAGGATACCTGGTTTTACTCAGCAATGAGCCATATAACTAGTCCCAGGAAAACCAAGATCCTCCCCAGAAAGTCATTTTAGGTCCATTATAATGCAGACAAATGGGAAATGGAGGTCCCAGAGTTCCCTGTTTTAAGGCATAACTTTAATCTTTATCTCAGAAAAATTTTAAAGCTGCTATAACCAAATGCCCATTTTGGTCATAAAAAAATAAAAATCCCAGTAAATAGAGTATCTAGAGGACATAGAGCTTTGAGCAGTGTCATTCCCGGCACAGGCTGAAAAAAATAATGCAATTTTTTAAAGTTTCCATCAAAATTTTTACCAATATTTCAGGATGTTTAAGCCTAGAAACAGTAAGAATTTATTGTTTTTTTCATTACTAAACTAGATAGGAATATGGGTAGTCCTGGGAATGTGGTAGTATTATAGTGACATTCAGTTTGACAGCTCACTCAATAGATTGCTAGCAATACCGTGGGTTTGAATGTGTTTGGACAAGAGGCTTGGTTCTGCTCGGTGGTCACCTACTGATGATGAGCTGGCAGGGGTCGAGGGGTCAGTGGTAAGGAGAATATGCTTGCAAATCAGATTTCCTGGGTTTGAATCCCTGCTCCTCCCTTTGACCTTGGAAAATTACCTAACTTTTTGTTCCATGGTTTTCTGAGCTATAAAATGAATGTAATAATAGCACATGCTCCATGGGTGTGTTGAGAGGATTAAACAAAATAATCAGCGTAAGAGATCTTTGGTGCAGACAGTGCTCAATGAATGTCGGCTGCTATCATGGATCTTAGTTGAACTGAACTATGCGCCCTAACCCCCATCCATCTTACAAATGCAGACGACAGGACAGGTGTGGGTCAGATGAGTAGGTGTGACTTAGCCCAACTTAACACCACTAGTAGGAAGTGATCACAAAGACACTGCTCTCCTGTCAATAGTAAGAAAGTTATCTTTCTATTTGAAAACCTGCTCATTCAGTCAGGTACAGCAAATGGCTACAATACACATTCAGATGGACTTGCTAATAGAGCTTAAGATGCTTACAGCTGATGCCTATATTTTATCATTGAAAAATGAATTCATTTGCATTTTTAAAAAGATGAATCTGGTAAGTAGATAAATGAAATGAGATTACATGTGAGGCTGTGGATAATCAGAAGGCAGTACAAGGACTGGAGGAAAGGAGAAAGTGATGGTTTAAGTATAAAGCAAAAGGAGAATTTGGAGCTCAAGCTTCAAGGCATGCAATTTTAAAATTCATTCATCACAGAAATTGGTATGCCTAACCCTGAGTGTACAAGACAGGAACAAAGCATGTGTGGATGCAAAGAAAGTAAAGGACTTGTGGTCTGAAACATCCCAGGAATTCTTAATACTATATCAGGGTTGCAAACCCAAATGACAAAAGGAACCATCCAGGTAACATAAAGAACGAGGCCAGGCAGGTATAAGAGGATAGATGGCAACTGATGTTTGGGCTGAATGTTGGAGAGAGACAGTAGGAAGTACCATGTTTCCCCGAAAATAAGACAGTGTCTTATATTTAGTTTTCCTCAAGAAGACACCCTAGGGCTTATTTTCAGGGGATGTGTTATTTTTTTTTAAGTACGGTACAACAATCTACATTTATTCAAATATAGTTAAGTCGTCTTCTTCTGGAACAACATCATAGTAAAATGGTAGCCACAGCTTTCCTTCTTCCCCCTGGGGACACACAATACCTAAAGCAGAGCGTCCCGCTCCTCACTTCACTGAGGAGACTTTCCCTTCAAAGCCTTAGCTTGCAGCACGCACAGGATGGCTGGGACCTGATAGGGAGAGCTGACTTGTTGGTGGGGCTGCCCGCACCTTTCCGGTCACCTCTGGGATAGTAGCTGTCATGATGGGGCAGATGAGAAGGGCTGCTTGCACAGGCCCCAAACAAAACAAAACAGATCTATGTGCCCAATCCAGTATGCTTTTCTGCACCTGTAGTTCACCCACTTCACATTAGATGAACGCTATATGTTGTTAACTAAAGCCCTTTCCAAAATTTTTCAGTCAAAAATGGATCCTATTGTTCAGGTGTCGCCACAGAATTTTGCGAAATGGCTGAAGGGGACCCAGAAAATTCCTCAAAGACAAATGTGCCCTACAGAGACATCATAAGCTCTATGGGTCTTACTGTCTTAAAGATTCAGATCAGAAGTCCTCAAATCATTACCTTTGGCCAACTCTATCCAGCAGCCAAAGTTTTACTGAAACTAAGCCACATCCATCATTTGCATATTGTCTGTGGCTGCTTTCCCAAGGCGAAGACAGAATTGAGTAGTTGTTACAGACACCCCATGGCCCACAAAACCTAAAACACTTATTATGAGTCTCCTTCACAGAAAAAGTTGGCCAACCTCTGATTTAACTAAACACATCAACCACAAAATGGTGATGTAATTTGAAAAGCGCTGTAACAGAAGCTTGTATGTATGAATCCGGGTGCTGTGTGCTCATAAAAAGTGCTGGGGGGGCCTAACAGAGGGAGGGACAACTATTCCTGGGGGCAGCAAGAAGGGACCCACTTGAGACTGAAGCCTGGAAGGACAGGGCAGAGTTCCCCAAGTAGAAATGAAAGAACTTTCAGGCATAACTCGCTTGGATCACAGCTAATGATTTAAACTTAAAGAGGGTAGAAGGCACAAGAAGGCTTAAGATAAATCAGGGAAGCAGTGAAGAATATTGTTCACCTCCCTTTTAGTTTTAAAATCTCTACGTTCATATTTAGATTTTTGTTTAAATAATAGCTCCTTTGACTCAACTTTAATAGTGGAAAAATAATAAAACATAATAGTTAATTGATGTGTGAGCAGCCCAGTAAAGATGGACATGTATAATATGTGGTCCCAAAGAAAAATGTTTAAGCACACTAATCTATTTTCCCCCTCAGGGAATGAGGTTAAAAATGGCAGACAGTTGATTTTTGGCTTAGCAAGGTATTAAAACCCAATCTATCAGTTGAATATGGATTTGTTCTTTCTAAGAAGAGTTTGCAAACAATATATCCTATGTGTAGTGGTACTGTGTATTTTAATATCCAGCAACTTGTACATAGTAGGTGTCGAGTAAATACATGTTGAATTAATAAATAGGCTATTCCAAACAATTTATAGTTGTTGAATGACCTACTCATTTCTCAAGATTTAAGGTATTTAAAGGCCACATGGAGGTTCATCATACTCTTTGAAGGACTGCATGCCAGAGTGTATCTGCCATTTTTTCACTTTCTTCCACATTCTTCTTTGTACATCTTAGTTCGGCCCTAAGAAAGGCAATAGTGTCTGAGGGAAATCCATACCTCATTCTGATTCAGCATGTCATTTTCTTGTGTTTCTTTGAAAGCCATCCAAAAGTTTAGTCAATGTATTAGTTAGAATAATGTTAATTGTTACAACAAAGAAACCCAAAATGCAAATAAGATAGATCAGTTTCAACCTCAGATCTCACACTACATTCCTTTCAGTGATGTTGTGCTTTTGCAAAGCTGTGTTTTCAACAATTGTGATTGTAAAAAGCAAGTATGGGGCAAAAATCAATATTGAATAGGAAATAAAGGTGGTGGTATTTGAGAAGTTGTGCAGTACTCAACAGATGGACAAATTTCATTAGTAATGGTTAAAAATAAAATACAGATATTTCTGTCTCAATTTATTAATGTATTATTATTTCAAGTGACTGCTAGATTGTTAGAACATACATATTTAAGTTTTTTAAAAACTAACTGCTTTTAAATGGAATAACTAGATATTTCTTTTGTCTTTGGGGTCCTGTGAGACCTATAGGTTAAACCTAAAGGTGCCATGGGCTGAAGAAGTTTGGGAAGCTCTGCTGTGGGGCACTCTTGCATGCAGAATATGTTTCTAGATAGTTTTTACATATGTCTATCTCAGACATATGGCAAGGGAAAGGAAAGTATGAGAAGCAAATCCACTCTCTTGAATGTCCCCACATGGTACTCTCCTATCACTTTACTTGTATTCTGTTAGTGAAATTGATGGGGAAAACCGTCGGGCGCTGGGATGCAGCCGCTCGCCACCTCCCCGTAGCTCCGCATCCCGGTGGGCCGGTACTGTGCGGAGCCTGCTGGAGGCAGCAGTGGGCGGGTGTGCGCTGCTGGGGCCGGGCCTCGTTGGGTCCGGACCTGCGCTGGGTGCTCGGCTGCCTGCTCCCGTCCTCCGGCCACACTGCTCCCCTCATCCTGATTGGGTACTTTTTGAATCCCACTGTTCCTGATTGAATGTTAAAGCTTGTTCTTGATTGGATGTTATAGCTTGTTGCTGATTGGATGTTAATGCTTGTTGCCCATTGGATGTTAAAGCTTGTTGCTGATTGGACACTTTTTGAGTCCTACCAAAGGTATAAAAGCTGGAGGAGACCGGGAAAGGGTGGGGGGGTCAGAAGATCAGAAGTCAGCAGAGCGTGCTGAAGGAATAAAGGCTGTTCTCCACTCTCCACGTGCCTCTCGGTTATTTCTCTGGTCAAGAGCTGTTGCAAGAGCTGTTAACACTTGCCGGAACAAAATCTCATTGAAATGGACAAAAGTAATGGCAAGTGAGGCTGGAAAATGTAATGTAGCTAGCTAACTGTGGGGCCAGGCAGCTACAGAAGAGGAAGGATGGATTTTGGTGAGCATCTGAGTCTTGGCTACAGTCTGCCCTCCTAGCCACACATAGAACATTATCTGCTTCCCCAGAGAAGAAACCAGAAATCCCCTAGTTACTACATCCAGCTCGAATCCAGGGTCTCTGGTGATGCTAAATTGTTTCCATCAGGTCTGGAGTTGGCTCCTTGTAGTCTGGGCGTCTATATAATAAAAGACAAGTTATCCCAACCCACCCACCCAGCACAACAACACACACACTGGTAACTGAGGACAGTAACTGCTATTCAGCTCAGCAGCAGTATTCCATGGCAGTAATTTAATTCTCCTGCACAGGCATTGGGATACACTTGGACTTGGCAGTGGGGGTGTTGGCAGGGAGGAGTTCCTTAACTTGTGTCTGCTGTCAGGGCAGAACTCCCCTGCCCGCTGTGTTTTCTGTGGCCTCTGGCTCCATCTGTGGACAGGTCCTTCTGGCCCATTATCCTCCATTGCTTCATCTGAGATAAACATTGGGATGTGTGTTTCATAGCTCCTTTTCTGCTGATGGGCTGGAATAGTCATAGGGTTTTGTAGGCCAGTGCTGTGGTTTCTGTGGCAATATGCTTTCCTCAAAATCATAGTGGGCTTCTTCTCATCTGTTTGTACCCAGTCACTTCCTTGTGCCAGGAACTACACCTGATGTTCTTTGCTAAACATACCCTTCTACCTTCTTTGCTTCTTTGTTTCCTTTCTTCCCCATGTCTTTCTTTCACACTAATGGTTGCTGTACCAAAGCTCCTTGAAATGTTAATCTTTGGGAGGAAATCAACAGCTGCATCACCTTTTCCAGTCATCTAATTTAGCACCTAGTTGCTGGACTACCCTCATTCCCGTATGTTTCTGCTTGCAAACTGAAAACTTCTCGTTGAAGCTCATCTCTTTCTTGTGATATCTCATGAAAAGTAGCAAGGATTAGCCAACACTCACTAATAGGCTGGCTCTTTTAAACCAGTCATCTTGTAGCTATAGGCTTAGTGTGTGCAGATCCATCTTTCCAACCATGTCATCTGGAATGTTCTTTTCTTCGCCCCCATCTGCCATCTATAACGTTGATGGTTCTTCACAATCCTATGGAAGAGGCTCACTTCCTGTGGCTTTCTCTGAAACTTCCCAAAAAATCAATAGCAAGTGTCTTCTCACATCCTATTGGCTAAAATATCTCAGTCCTGAACCAGTCCATGCCAAGGATAACTGTGAAATAATCAGATACACCCCTTCAGTAGAGGTAAATTCTTCGAACTATGTTCCGAGTACTCGGCCAGGTAGTAGTGGAATGGATGTTAAGAACGTGAGCTCTTCACAGGGTTCATATGAGAGCTGGGATAGGTGAAGGAGCACAGTGCGATGGCCTAAATGGCCTTTCAAAGTCCCTGCTAGCCCCCAGACCTCTGATTATTTAGCAATGAATTTGTGGAAAGCTAGGGAATATAAATAACCATAATTAGACATTCTTTTTAAACTTGAATGCACTCAATGCCCCACTTTGTATTATAAATCAATACACTAAGCTCCTTCTAGTAATCTTGGCAGGCAAATATATTAAACTGATGAATAGAAGACACTGCATGTTGCTGCCCAATTTTTACCATTATCAGTGAGTCTGTGATCTCTGTGGATGTTAGCAATTGTTCATGATGCCCTTTATTTCTCTACTTCCCAAACTTTTGCAATGATCTTTATTACTTTTATAATGGAAAAGTACACTTAACAAATTGATACGCATTTGATCCCGTACTGGGAATTTTATGGACTGTACATACAAGTCCCTCTTTCCACCTTGTATGGGCCTGATCGATCTGGAGATTCAAATTGGCTACCGCGTAAGTTTTTTCTGCTTGGAAACAAAAGCGTTTCAGAATTTCTCCTGCCTGTTACTCCAAACTTCTCTGTCTTGCTCCCTGTGAACCCATTAAACGTATCCACTGAAATGCAGCTTTGAGGTTTTGACCTGGAGACAAGTTTAAATTGAGGTATTTGCTTTCTTTTTGTATTTGATTTATGTTCCTTATTTGTGGCGTGTTGGCTTTATTTGCCTCGTATCTGTTGTCAGCCTCGCTGCGGCTGTGTTGTAGTTCATGTGCAAATTGGACACCACACTACTGGCTCACCTTTGTGCTCCCTAAATATTTTTACAAAAAGATTGATCTTTTCAGATTTCTTCTTTGAAATAGATAATTCATTTGGTTAATATAGGAGAAGGCGAATGATTTTAATGTGAATTTTGGTACTGATGACTTACATATTGACCTTAATCGTTTAGTTTTTAGTAGCTGATGAGAATTCTTCCTTGAGATCATCTAGTTTACTACTGAGATAAATCAAAAATTAAGTAATAAAAAGTACTAATATTAATGGTTATTGAATGATTAGGACAGCTTATATTTAGGATGAGAAGCCACAAAAATAATGTGAGATTTCTTTTTCCCTAGACAAATATACTCTACTCAGGCACACATACAGTTGCTGAGTGAATGAGCAAATAAATAAAAAATTCAGAGGAAGATGAGGTTTAATCAGGGTGTCTGAAATAAGAAGGTGGTGATCAGTGGAGCAAAGAAAAGATTTTGACAATTTAACGTTCTTATGTATTCATTCAACAAAGTTATTTGCCTGGGAGGGCTCTCCACTAGGCAGCTGGTATTCAATGGAGGACAAATCAGACCAGCCCTGTTCTCATGAGTACTATTCTAATGGGAAGACAGAGCACAAGCGAATAAAGACACACAGAATAAAACTACAATGTGTATTAAGCGCTATGAAAGGAAGTATTAGGTTATATGACAGAATAACAAGGGCAAAAATGGACATTCGATTGGGTAGATGGGAAAGATTTCTCTGAGGAGGGGGACATTTAAGTAGCATTGCTAAATTCAGATATTTGAAAACAAGAGGAAAGGAAGCCACCCTTAATTTAATACTCCAACAGTGGGATTAAATCTCTATAGTCATGAGCATTTTAAGTTTTAAAGAAAGTTCACTTCTTTTGTCTTTGAAATTGTCAATGTGGAAATTTCTCAATCAGCAACTTTCAGTAGCTCTATGCGCACATAATTCAAAAAAACTTAAGTATTATAGGTGTTCAATAAATACTTGTTGACTTGAACTGAACTTTGATTAATAACCTCTCTGGGCAAGCCAATACAGTGATATCAGCACCACTGTTCTGGAAAACATCTTGATTTGGTTTTTAAACAGATGGATTTTGCATTCAGTTTTTAGGTGACTTCTCCAGGAAGGAAACACAGATTTGGGGGGAAGTGGCCTTCTCAGTAAGGTTCCCCTGAACTCAAGGAAAAAATGAGCTGTATATAAATGGTTCCATTCTCCATAGATTCACTGTCTGTTGAAAATGTAGTTGAGTACATAGATTTTTATTATAATTTTTTGCCAGTCTGGTGTGTGTGATCTATTGAAGTACTGGCTCCTTTGCCTTTTTTTCATTAAAAACATCATAAAACATTTAGGGGTCTGTGCAGAAATTGCTGTGACCTCTATTTATAATTAAAGAAAGTAATGTTTCCTTTAAAATATTACTGGAGAGCAGTATTTCTGACCACAAGACTCTGAAGCCTGGTAACCAGATTTGTGCATATTTCCATTCTCTTGTGTGCAATTACTAAAATAATGGGAAAGTAAGACCACTGGAAAGGGAAAGAAATCTGGTAGGTAAGGTGATTTGAAGCAAGCTTATAGAAACTAAGTTTAGTCTTTTGTTTTGACATTTTGCTGCTGCTGTTGTATAAAGCTCTATTTTTTAAAGGTCACAAATACTAAATAAGCATGGTGCTTTTGTATATTTCTTAAAACAAAAGATGTGGTCCCCAGTCAGCTAGAATATCTCTTTGCCCTTGCATTTCAAATGTTTGCATGCACCTGCACAAAGACGATTCTGATTCAGTGGGTCTCCAGTGGGGACAGAGACTCTGTCTTTCCAACCAGGTGATCCAGTGCCGCTGGTTCCCAGACAAGACTTTACGTAGCAAGGCTCTAAGTGATAACTTTCATCTCTTTTAAGGTAAACTATATGGTCAATGGAATACCAGCTCTGTGTTTACAGTCTGGATAGTTTTTACCATGTCATGGGACAGTTTCTTTTGCATAACGGGCCAGAATCTCTCAGTTGAGTTACTCAGCGCTTGCTGCTTTCATCTGAGAATGAGTCCTAAAGGGAACTAAACAGCAAGGCAAAACCTTTCATCGTTTTGGATCTTCCCTCTCCTTCACGCCACACCCAGTGCATCAGCAAGCTCTGTCAGCTGTACCTTCAAAACATACCCTGTATCCATCCTGTTCTCTCTGTCTCTGCCACAGCACAGATCCATCATCTTCTTCTCCTGGGCTCAGTAGACTCCCCTAACTCATCTCCCTGCCTTCACTCTCACCTGGCGGCAGCTAGGTGATCTTTGAAGAGTATAGATCAGACTGTGTCACTCCCAGCTAAAAATCCTCCAAGAGCTTCCCTCATTCTCAGAATTAAACCCAGACCCATGGCGGTAGGCTACAGGTGCAACCTGATCTGGCCCTGCAAACCTCCCTCGCCTCTTCCCAGGACCCTGTCCCTGCTGGGCCTTGCTCTAGCCACCAGCCTTCTCTCTCCTCCTGGAACACAGCAGGCCAGGCTCTTTCTCACCTCTGAGCTTTGCTCTGGTGCTTCTCTATCTGAAAGGCCTTTCTCTGGGCGCTGGTGCCTCCTCATTCTGTGGCAGACCCTCAGGGCCCTTTGTAAATTAGCCATGCCCCAATTGCTCTGTATTTCGTCTGCCTGCTTTATTTCCTGTTTAGCTCCTATCGCTGTCTGAAAGTACCTTTATTTTGTATCTCTGTTTGTTTTTTGATTCCCAGCTACCACACCAGAATATGAGCTTCACTACGAGGGCGGGCCCATGTTTAGTAAGGGGGAGGGAAGTGCTGGGGAAAGTGGGGAGACAGGAAGAGGGAAGGCAGGCAGGCAAGTCCGCTACCTTTGATCAAAATGTGCCCCATTTTTCAGCTTGATACGAAAGTGGTATTAGAAATTATTCTTGTATTCTTAGAAAGACAGCAACAGAAATTACCACGTGTAATTTAAAACTTAAAAATATTTTTTTTTTTTTTTACAAAGAGTTCATTTCTGTGTTGAGTTTTAGTAACGTCATTAACTTTTATTTCCGGAAACACAAATGAGTTGAAAAAAGGCACCATTTGGGTAAATTTACATAAGAATGACACTTCTAATGAAGTTTCTCCACTATGGATAATGCCTTTGTTCTGATAGAGCTCTAAGCTTGCTGTAGGGGACAAAGAGCAAATATTAGCTAAATGGTCACCTAAGGCTGAGATGGGTTGTGGTCACCAGCCAGAATGAAGTGCTCTGGTTCACTTGGGTATTAAATCCCTGCTCTTGGCCTTCTACATGTTCTAACCTGCTGACAACCAATGATAAAGAGAGCAAAATCACCCCAAGTAATTGACTACTTGTGGGGTGGTGCAATGAATATGCACTTTAGAATCTCCTAAGTCAAATCTTGGCTCAGCCATCATTATTTACCTGACTCTGCAAAAGTACCTGAACTTCCCTGAGCCTCCTTATTCTCCCCTATAACATAAAAATAAGAATCTTACAACGTTTTAAAGTCATACATGTTAAGTACCTAGACTTATATAAAATATATATTATATAAAGTATTTTTCTACTATATTTTTTGTATTTCTTGGGACCTGGAGGACTACATGATCTCAGGAGGCATCCTCTATTTTACAATCCATGTAATTGTCATGAACATTTCCATTTTATCTAACTGAATAGTTCCCGGGAGCAACAAATCAGGGTACATAATTTTACATGAAATATGATACAGATGGAGTTATACTAGGAGGCAGAGCTTGGTGAATTAGGTACATAGATCAGTCCTCTCAATTAAAGCAACTAAGTACTCTCAGAGAGTTCTAAGTTAATCACCATAAAGAGGTCTAAGGGACTTGTGGATATTTTAAGAAACATTTTTAAAAATCAAATCAAACATACAATAATTAAAAATAATTCAGTAAGTGAGGCAATTAGAAGACTAGAATCTGCTAAAGAGAGAATTAGTTAACTGGCAGCTAGACAGGAAGAAATTATATGACTAGCTGAGGAAGGCAACATGATGAAATACAAAAGAAAAATGAAAAGACATGGAAGAATGGGTAAGAAGGTCCAATATAAGTTCTAATAAGGAAGAGGCACTATCTGGAAAAATAATATTTAATTCATTCTAGAAATTCAATGAATTAGAATCTTATGTTTGGGAAATAATGTTTTTCTCTATTATTGCATGAGGTGTGTTTCTTACTGCTTTATTTATTATAAGGAATAAACTATTAAAGCAGAAGGCAAGTTTAGTCAGAAAGGATTCTTTTAATTATTCCATAATTTTTTCCAAATTTTTTCCTGTTTATAAATATTAGAACCCATAATTTCTATTTCTGAATTTTCATACAAAGGTGGATTTTTCTTTATCCTCAATATATAATTTTTAATGCATTATTCTCACCTTAATCCTTCAATTGTCCAAATTATAGTCTGTGAAATATTTCATTGTAAATAAACATAAAAGACCAGAGCTATGACTAGCCCCTATCATATCATTGGCACTTAATAAATACTTGTTGAATGAGTGAATTAATGGCTAGTGTAATTTAATATCTAATTTTGGGGAGATTCATTAAAAGAAAAGTTTTAAAATCAAGGCATATTTTTACATCTGGTTGGAACTTGCTGTTTTCCTAAATATTGTAGTCATCATTTGTCATTTTTTATATTAATTGCATAGCCTTTAGGCACAGAGTAATGGAGGAAAAGAGTGATTAGAAATTGCTTAGAAAAATTTTCCACTGATTAAAAATTGATTTTATAAGGCTTTATTCCAGAAGCTCTCCTTTGTATGGTTTTTCCTTCACTGAATCTTCTTTAGTTCTCGTAATCATAATCAAATCTTTGGATTTGAAAACTCAGCTTGGAGTACCTGCAGAGAAACCCTAATAAAGGCCTTATTAACATCTTACTACGTTAGTATAGGAAACTGTAGGCAACTTTTAATCTAGAATAAGTCTGTGGCATAGGACAAACAGGAACATGAGGAGCGTATCGAGTGTCCAGTCTATTTTGTTCTTTTCCAGGTAGAGAAATAAAACTATCCTTTTAGTAGCCCCTGTCTTTACTGAGCACTTTTGCACATCTTTCACTATCTTAAAATGCTCTCTTCCCTAGGAGAAACTGCCAAAACCCTGCTAATCTTTTAAGGCTCAGCTAAAATGCCATCTACAATATACAGTGTTCCCTGAATACTCTCAGCTGAACTCTGATTTAAACATGTGCTGCATTTTCCCCCTGTGACTAACTTTGACAATTAGAGGCTAAAGAATTGTTCTAAGGAGCTGCATTTCTGTATGACTTCCAGCAAGACTGAACATGTGTGATTTTTTTTTTTAATAAAATTGCAGCTGGATTAGTTACATACCACCTTGTATTTACTCTTTTCTTCCTGCCTCACTGTATTTTTTTTTCTCTCTCTCTCAGCATTGTGTCACCTTTTATAGTTCCTGGTATAAATGTCTTGTAGTAAATTCTAAGAGGGCAAAGCACACTGTCCCGCTCATCTTGTTATCTCCTGCAGTCCCTTCCTTGCATATAGAAACTACTTGATCTGGAAAAATATTGAATGAAAAGAATTGCTCATCTCTTCTTCCACCTCATGTAACATATCAGTGTGTCCCAACAGACCTGGCAATATTTATCATTAATTCTTCCAAACCTCTCTCTTATTTATGTGAAATCAGACTCTGTCTTCTGAAAAGCACGCCTCAGGGAAAGTCAATTGAGAGCTTAGGCCATGCCCAGAAATCAAACCCAAAAGTTATGCAAAGTGAGGTACCTACAGAATCGGCCACATGTTAGGCTAAATTCACAAGTTGAGAGCCAAGGACAACAAGATTCAGCGAAACCCTGCTGCTTTCCCCTAAGCTCCTGATCATTTTGTGTTTAGCTGGAGTCATTCACTCTTCAACATCAAGCTCTTCAGTGACTTGGCTCTCTCTGCAGATACCGCACTAAAAATCATGGACTTTGGAAAATAATCTTGGCACAGCCTTGTTTCTTTATAAACATTGTTGATCAGATGTAGGGTTTTATAGTCATATTGTTTGTGAAATGCCTTTTCTGTACATTTTTATCGTGGCAGTGTTTATGTTGCATGTCTAATTAGCTTCAACATACCAGATGAATTGTTTAAACCCGTCTGGCATGCTATAATTTTTCAGTTTCTCATCTGCTAAGAAAAATATATTTGTAAAGGTTTCAGATTTCAGGAATCAAAAGTCTATGATGGGTCTTATTCACCAAAGGAAATATATCAAGGAGGGTAGAGGGTGAAGCCATTTGCCAGACTGGCCAGCGGGAGAGCAGACTAGGCCCCAAGCACTTTTGCAATTCTAATTTGAGAATTAGCTATTGCCAAGATTAATAGTTCCTCCCCTTCTCACTCCCATCCCCTCCCCAAAACTAAGGACAAGGAAATACTAAGCTGAGAATTTTCTCACCATTACCAGCACTAGCTGTATTTGGGACAGATAAAGGCAGAGGAACTTGCAGGTTCTTGGAAGAAAGGAGAAGAAATGGAATTAGTGGTGCAAAAGAGGGTGAGGTTCATGAAGAAGATGGGTTGAAGCTAAGAAAATAAAAAGCAGGGGTCTGAAGGTTGTGGCTCCGTTCAGAGTCAAGTACTTGACTGCTACAAATCGATACTCAGTTTCAAAAAATCTTACAAGTTAAAAGAACCTTAGAGATGATCTGATCCCAGCCTCTCTTCCTCTCCCCAGTGAAGGCTTCAGTCTCTTCCTTATTTCAACCTCTGCTTGAACCCAAGTAGTCAGTCCTTTCTCTACCAAAGTGCTCATGATCATGAGAGGAGGATCAATGTTGTTGAACAGCACCAATTACTACGATAGTTATGAACAGTAATAGCATATGTGTATAGCAGTTTACTATTTCATGCTTTCGTGATATTATTGCATTTGAACATCCAACCGCCCTGTGGGGTCAGGCAAGACATTTTAGACTCAAGTTGGCATACAAGAATTTTGTGACTTGCCCATGTTAACACATATGGTAATAGGCACTTGCATTTATTAGTTCTTACTATGTGCTAGGCATTGTGCTAAGGGGCTTTCCCTGTATTATTGCTTGTAATCCTCGCAAACACACTCTGCTAGGTACTTTTATATCCTCATTTAAAAGACTATAAAATTAAAAATCAGTATGTAAAATGATTTATCCAAGGATTCACAGATGAGAAGATTGATACAGCATGATGACTACAGTTAATAATGTATATTTCAAAATAGCCAGAGGAATGGATTTTAAATGTCACCACAAAGGAATAAGTACTTCAGGTGATGGATATGTTAATTAATCTAATTTGATCATTCCACAATGTGTATGAAAACACATTGTACCATATATACATATATATATACAGTTATTATTTGTCAATTTAAAATAAAACTAAAATTTTTAACTAAAATAAAAATCATTAAAAAAGAAAAAAAGTAGATGATCTAAGACTTGTTCCAGGTTTGTGTGACTGATGCTCTAAGCCACTATGTTACAGTATTTTATCAAATCTAAGCTAAGGTAATATCGCTGTAAGACATACCATTATTTTATGTACCTGTAAGAAGTTAAAAATACTACCAGTCAAACTATGGCACGGTATTTTCTTACCACTTTGAATTTTTATTATTAACATAGAATGGGATCTTTTCATTTACACATAGATATTTTTATCACATCACCCATAACCATATATAAAAGGGAAAGTAAGAATGAAATAAATTGGTGAAGATGTTCCCAAGCCTCTCCACATTTAGATCGACTCTCCTCAATTACTTTTCAGTTCAGAATCACTGATTATTTCCCCCAAGAGTATCATCCTTTGTGACATTAAAAACATGGGTATACAGTATATCTTAAGAGTGCTCCACTATTTTTGCCAGGATTTCTTTTCAAGCCTATGATACGCACTCTGCAAGTTTTGAGGTACATACATGGGCAATGACAATTACATCAGAGCAGCACCCTGGAGGACAGGAACTGTAAGCAGAAATATTAAAAGGGGAACAAATATGTGGTTTAGAATCAGTGATGTGGTTTACTGCCTCCTTGGTTGGAGGTAGAGCTGAGAATAAATCTCAGATACTTATGTCTTAAGTTAGCTAGAAAATTCACTCTAACCATGTCAGCCCTTTTTTTCCCTTTAAACTTTATATTCATTTTTAAAAAAAATTTGTTTTCTGTAACTACATAAAATCCATCTTGTTTTTTAAATACAATAGCCCTTTAAAGATTCAAAAAGAGGATTATGAAAATATGATAGAGTTATTGACAAAGCTATGCGTACATACACAGACACACTTCCAAGTAAAAAGCTTGATCAATACTGATGGAAAAAAAAATATGTATGTGAATCAAGGAGGAGGGGAAAGATTAGTGAAAAGACTGTTCATACTGCACTAAAACATTTAAGAAAAATGAGTATAAAATGTCATAAGTTGATCCAGCTGTGAAGTTAATTAAATATTACAGTCCTGGTTGAACAAAAACAAAAACTGAGATTTCCTGGAGAGCACTGTTTTCATTTAAAAAAAAAAAAAAGACATTTGTCATGATTTAAAAGAGCTTTCCTTTCTTGCAGCAATTTCTATCAATCTGCTTTTCTACTTTTTATATTTTCTATTTACTTGCAAAGGTAGAGGAGTGAACTAATTGTCTGGCATTTTGTAAAATCTCTTTGGTTTCCAGCACTTTATTTTAGTGAAAAGAGTGCTCGTAATAAAAATTAGGAGATCAGGTAACATCTAAACAGTTTTCTGAGCCAATGAAGAAAATACTAAATGATACCAGTTGAGTTTTGGAATGGTATGATGAAATCTTTTACCTAGTCAAGAATTCAAAAGCTCTTAAATGGCACATAGGAGATTGAAATAGTGAAGACACAGGTTCTAGAGCTCGTCTGCTTGGGTTTCCATCTGGGTTTGCTGCTTATTAGCTGAATCACTTGGTTGGGTTGTGGGTTTTTTAAACTTTTTTGTGCCTCTGTTTATCTATTGCATAATAAGAATATTAAAATACCTTTCTAACAGGTTGGTTGTGGGAATTAAATGAGCTGAGACATGTAAAGTGCTGGTACATAGAAATCACTCAAAGGTGTGAGCTGAGATGGCAGCACAGTATGTGGTTATCTGTGGTTATTCTCTCTCTCTACTAAAATCTTTGTTATTTCCTTGAGAACTTGATTTTCCATTCTTCCTAATAAGGGAATATTATACTTTAGGGGCAAAGAAAATGGCTGTGAGATCCAGACTGGATTAGAATTAAGTGATTTTTTTTTCTCCCCCAAACAGGATTCATGCTACCCCCATCCCCAGTCATCACATCCATTATAGAACAAGCAGAATGTAGCTAGGAATGGATCTGACTTTATCACTGCCTCTCCCTGGCCTGAGTCATGAAACCAACATCGCATCTAAAGCTTTCTTGCTGTTGCACAAACTTTTTCCCCTTTAGTGGATTTTTGTTCTATGAATTTCAAAGAAAGATTCATAGACTATAGGAAGATTAAACTCTACTTTATGACACCATTGTTTAAAAATTAGGTAATAAGAATTTGGGACAAGCATAATAAAGATCCTTCACATCCCATCATTTCCTTCCATTTTCTTCTTTTTTTTCAATCTAAGTTTAATAGGTCTAGAAACATGTTCCCCCTAATCCTTCAAAGCATACTATCCAGCAAAATTTTCTGTGATGGCAGAAAAACTTTTTATCCATCTGATACAGTAGCCCCTAGCCATGCGTGGCTATCAAGCGCTCAAAACATAGTGCAACTGGGGAACTAAATTTTTAATTTAATTTAGAATTAATTAAAAACTAATTTGATTTAATTTTAAATATATGTGGTTAGCAGCTATGGTATTGGACAGCACAGTTCTAATGCATTCTTCTTAGTATCGTTTCTTTTTTCTTGGGAATCATGGTAATAACCTCACTTATCTGGACATCTGATTTTTAGGAAATGTAAACATTCATCTCCTAGCTGAAAACTGGAGATAAGTAGGAAAAGCCTGAGAATGGCAAGTAATGGACCATTATTACCCCGCAAAATATTATTCTAAAAATGATTCTTGGTAATGTCAAAGTGCTGTTCTCAATAGGATAGGTTGAGGCACTCTGGAACTCTTGTCTGAAGAATTGTGTAAAATAAAACAGCCAGAAAGTCCAGAAACACATTGATGTCAGTGAGAAGATATAGCTAAATGGTAGAAAGAAAAAAGCAAAGACTTTTTTTTTTAACAGCAAGTACTGCATTAAGTCATTTTTTTGAGACAGGCAGTGTATGAAACACAAATAAAAATGAAATAAAACAGAAAAAGTAGACAGTGGAACTATAAGGACATATCAATCTGCCGCTATTCACCAAGGGGAAAAGCTCAATTTAGGGCAATCTCCAGAGAATGTCACAGTATCATGAACAGCATTTATAAATTTAAAACAAATTTTTAAGAAAAAGCTTGGATTATCTTTGTAAAATTCCTTTCATAAAGAAAATAAAATATGAAATGTTTTATAAAAAACGTTTAGGATATCTTGGCATTTGGAGGGATAAGTAGCATTTATATGTGGAACCACTTATCTGATCCAACCTTCTCGGGTTCAGCAACTTTCATTTCTGACACCTCTTAGAATATGAGTAATATACACTCTAAAAACCTCAGAACAGAAAGTATTTATTGGCCTATTGGTCCCTCAACATGACAGGAAAATAGACTGAACCTTTGACAGGCATATGTCATGACCAGGAAGCTTTGTCCAAAGTTCTTATTAAAAGCTCTGTTGAAGACATTATGTACAGGTTGAACTGCGTGATTAATACTTAGCAAAAGCCAGAGCCAGGGCTTGTATGGATAAGCCATTTTCTTGTCTTTATGTTTTTATATATAGAAAAAAAATCCCTTAGTTTTTAACTAAGAAATGGTTGTATAAAAGTTTATATGATGGTCCATCTTTTAGTGGGTTTATAGCTTATTGTGAAAACTTTGCTTGGTTTTTACCTTAATTAAGGCATCTATTTTTTTTTAAATAACCTGTACAGAATGTTTGGTTGTTTTATTTTATAAATGGTAGTTATTTCTAGATTACTAGATTAATAACTTTATAAAAAACATAATACATCACTACTTACATGACAATTATTGAAATGGCCATAGAAAACCATAATAGAAGAACCAGCACAAAGCTGGATATATCGTGTGCCCCATACCTTCAATTAATAATACAGATTACAGGCAATGTGTTAAACTAGGAAAGGTAGGTGATTTAATAGGTATGGTAGGACTGGACTTCAACAGTGAAGGATGGGAGTTTGGGGATGAAGAGGGGAAGGCCTTGGAAGAACCATCATTGGCTTAGAATTTGGGCAATGTTGGGGTAGATGGTGTCCACAGCAGATTATTCAATAGGGAAGTAGAGGGAGATACATTTGGAGAGTTGGGCCAAGATTGTTAATGGCATCAAATACAAAGCCGATTTCTTGGGAGTACAGAAGATCCAATGATTTGATTGCACCTATTGTTGAAAAAAAAAATTGTTGATAAAGAAAAAAGTGTTAAAGAGCAGTGCAGACAGATTTTCAAACTGTTTATGTAATTACTAAGGTGCTAAAACATTGCTTTCAGATGAAGGTATATTGATCTCAGGCTGTCTAATGCAGACCAAAAGCCCTATTGTTGTATTCAAACACTGAATAATTTCTACTATTTAAAAAAAATTTTCACTGTGCCTGAGTCATATTTAAAAGGACAGCCTTACATGGCCAAAGAAAACCAGCTTTTTAAGGACTTAAAATTGAAGGAATTTTTAATGTAGCTGAAATGCTTATAATTTCTTATTTCTCACATAGGGCATAGCTTGATATCATAAGATACATTTTCTGCTTCAACCGTAAAATGAAACTTCAATAAAGGATGTGGTTTCTGTCCCCTTTTCCTTATCTTTAAAAAGCTTATTAATGCTGAAATTCAGGAATACTGGGTCATATATGTTGTGAGTTTGGGTTTGTTTATTAATATTTTGCAGTAAGTTACAGAAAAACCCAGTGAAATCAATTTGGCTATATATGAAGGGAGCAAATGAGTTTTGGTTTCAGTATAAATTTTTCTTATTTTCCAAGCAGATGTCAAAATTTGAAGAACTTTATAAACTATAAACACATTCTTGTTGAATTCGACTGTGATTTTCTATTACCAGAGGAAATTAATATCTTAGAGCAAGATTTACCAGACCCATGAGTGCCTGTTAGTTGCAGCGTCATTTATTGCCATTTAAATAACTATGTAATAAGAAGCCATATACTCATGTTGGGGTCCCATTGGCATTTCATAAAGAATGTTGGCCAAAGAATCTCCACTTCTAATCCCCAATTATCCCAGTCTTTTCAGCCCTCATCCATGACTGAGAGGCGGAACCACTTTGTACAACCCAAAGGCAAGGGTTGGTTGAGTTTAAAAGAAGCTTCTGCTTTTGAAAGACTAGAGCTCTCTCAAATAGCCTTTGTCTACCCAGGAGTAAAGATACTCAAAACATCCTTTTTACCTAAGATCAAATTTGAGATCTCATTTAAGGGAAGCATGGTCAGGTGACTGAAGAGATAAAAGACTCTAGCAGAACAAGTCAAGAAGGCTTTGTTTTGACTTCAGATGATATACCTTGGGGTTATTGGGAATTCCGGTCTTCAGGGAGCTGTAAGCCTGCCTTTCAAGCAATTCCCCGACATCTGGCATGGCCCAAGAGTCAGGAGGTGATTGGAGACTGGTAGGGAATGCTCAAATTACAGTTGTACATAGATGAAAGCAGATATATCCATGAAGAAATTGCTAAACGTTAGCTGTTTATATCTTGCCTCCAGGCTATGATACATCCTTTTTAATGCAGCACCATAATTGAGATATTTTTTAAAAGGCCAAAGGAAAATTCTGCCAGTTTCTAGGTTGAACATTGCTTCAAAAAGGACTACTCATTTAGTCCCTGCCCCTGGTTTTTTATACCACAGTGTACAGAATAATGCAAAATAGACCAATATGCAACATGCATTTAGGTTTTACTGTTTGTGTTTAAGTTTGCTTTTTTATCTTTTTTTTTAATGGGATGAGATCTTGCTCTGTCACCCAGGCTGGAGTGCAGGGGCTACAGACGTGAGCTACCACACCGGCTCTATTTAATCTTTAAACTCGACATTCAAATTAGTGACATAAGTCCTCTTTCTTGATAGATTTGAGCACAAATGGACATTTGAAAACAATATTAGTTTCTAAGAAAAGAAAATCAAGGTGGATGTTTAAGATTATGTTTATTGTAGTTATCAGTTATCTGCAGAAATAGTTATCCTAATGTATCTGCATAGACAATTATTTATAATTGAAACCACATAAGCAAAAGAGAACAGTTAGTTTCCACCTTAGCTTGACTAAATTAGTTAACAATAAGATTTCTGTACAGGCATATCTCATTATATTGTGCTTCACTTTGTTGCACTTTGCAGAGACTGCATTTTTACAGGTTGAAAGATTGTGGTCACCCTGGGTTCAGTTAAGTCTATCCGCGCCATTTTCCAACAGTATGTGCTGACTTTGTGTCTCTGTGTCACATTTTGGTAATTCTTACACTATTTCAGACTTTTTCGTTATTGTATCTCTTAAAGTAATCAGTGCTCTTTGATGTCACTGTTGTGACTGTTTGGGGGCACCAAAAACCACACCCTTATAAGAACTTAATTGATAAATGTTGTGTGTGTTCTGACTGCTCCACCTGCTGGCCATTCCCATTCTCTCCCTCTCCTCCAGCCTCCTTCCTTATTCCCCGAGACACAACAATACTGAAATTAGGCCACTTAATAACCCTACAATAGCCTCAAAGTGAAAAGAAGAGTCACACGTCTCTCTCTTTAAATAAAAAACTAAAAATTATTAAGCTTAGTGAGGAAGGCTTGTTGAAAACCAAGATAGACTGAAAGCTAGGCCTCTTGCACCAAATAGCCAAGTGGTGAATGCGAAAGAAAAGTTCTTTGAGGAAATTAAAAGTGCTATTTCACTGAGCACATGAATGATAAGAAAGTGAAACAGCCTTATTACTGATACAAACAAAGTTTCAATGGTCTGGATAGATGATCAAACCAACCACGATATTCCAAGCCTATTCCAGAGCAAGGTCCTAGCTTTCTTCAGTTCTATGAAAGCTAAAAGAAGTCAGAAAGCTGCAGAAGAAAAGTTGAAAGCTCGTAGAGGTTGATTCATAAGGTTTAAGGAAAGATGCCATTTCCATAAGGTGAAAGTGCAAGGTGAAGAAGCAAATGGAAAAGATATAGCTAAGATAATTGCTAAAGGTGGCTACACTAAACTCTAGATTTTCAATGGAGATGAAGCATACTTCTTTTGGAAGAGATGCCATATAGGACTTTCATAGCCAGAGAGGAGAAGTCAGTGTCTGACTTCAAAGCTTCAAAGGACAGGTGGACTCTCTTGTCAGGGGCTAATATAGCTGGTGACTTTATGTTGAAGCCAATGTTCATTGATCATTCCAAATATCCTAGGGTACTTAAGAATTATGCTGAATTTATTTTGTCTGTGCTCTATAAATGGAACAACAAAGCTTGAATGAAAGTCTATCTGTTTACAGCATGGTTTACTGAATATTTCAAGCCCACTGTTGAGACCTACTGCTCAGAAAAAAAGTAGTCCATTCAAAATATTACTGCTCATTGACAGGACACTTAATGACCCAAAAGCTCTGATGGGGATGTACAAGAGATGAATGTTGTTTTTGTTGCCTGCTAACACATCTATTCTGTAGCCCAGGGAGCAATGAGACTTTTAGGTCTCATTACTTAATAAATACATTTTACAAGGTATAGCCACCATAGGTAATAATTCTTCTGATGGACCTGAGCCAATAAAGTAAATTGAAACGCTTCTGGAATGATTCACCATTCTAGATGCCATTATGAACATTAATAATTCATGGGAGAAGGTAAAAATATCTACATTAACAGGAGTTTGGAAGAAGTTGACTCCAACCCTTAAAGATGATTCTGAGGGATTTGAAACCAGAGTGGAGGAAGTAACTGCAGATGTGGTAGAAATAACAGGAGAATTAGAAGTCAAGCCTGAAGACCGGACTGAATTGCTGCAATCTCATGATAAATCTTGAATAGATGAGGAGTTGCTTCTTATGGAAAGGAAAAAAAAAAAAAAAGGTTTCTTGAGATGGAAACTCCTCTTGGTAAAGATGCTGTGAACATTGTTGAAATGACAGCAAAGGATTTAGAATATTATCTAAACTTAGGTGACAAAGCAGCACCAGGGTTTGAGACTACCCCAATTTTGAAAGAAGTTCTGCTGTGGGCAAAGTGCTATCACACAGCACCAAATACTACAGAAAAATCTTTTGTGAAAGGAAGAGTCAACTGATGCAACAAATTCCATTGTCTTACTTTAAGAAATTGCCACAGCCACCCAGCCTTTAGCAACCACCACCCTGATCAGTCCATAGCCATCCACATCAAGGCAAAACCCTCTATCAGCAAAATGGTTGTGACCCTCCGAAAGCTCAGATGATTGTTAGCGTTTTTAACAATGAAGTATTTTTAAATAAAGGTACATGAATTTTTTAGACATAATGCTATTGCATACTAAATAGACTACAGTGTATTGTAAACATAACTTTATATGTACTGATAAACCAAAAAATTTGTGAAACTCACCTTATCGCAATATTTACTATATTACAGTGGTTTTAAACTGAAAACAATATCTCCAAGGCATTCCTAGATTCAAAAATGGTCTCTTTTATCATGTCCTGCATAAAATATAGTTCTCTAAAAGATGGTTAAAAAACACTGTGAGATGAAATTCATAGTTCCAGGAAACTGATAAATATTTTCAAAAGATATTTGCCTTTCCTTGGATGACTTTGGACACTGGCAATTATACATTTTGCCACTATCTGGATTCAACATACTAGATGTGTAAGCATGGTACGAATAGAATTAACTCTAGATTCCTTTAGTTTGTTTTTAGCTTAACTTTAGATTTCTAGTGGTTTTTGAAGACACACCTGACCTAATTAGATTGACCCAATTCACTCACTTCCCAGGTGGCCACTGCTGGGTAGAAAGATCTACCAATTTCAGAGAGACTTTGGAGAGGCAGCATCCATTGAAATTTTGCCTCTCATTGATGGGACTATTAAAAGCCTAGGACCACAACAGACTTGGCCATTCAAATGTAGAGAAAATAAAGTGCTGTCATTTCAATTCTATGGTATTAACTCCTTTCCACCATTTCCCAGTTTAGGTATTTCCCAGTAATTATAAATGGTCTCCTGTACTTCTGTATTTAAATTAGGACTTTAAAAAATAAATCGCATTTGTACTCCCACAATATGCTGGAATGAATAAATAAATAAATAAAATCGTATTTCCCTATTTGGAGAGCTTTCTACTTCCAGGAATCCTAAGGTGAATTTTTTAAGAGGTATAACTCAGTTTGATAAATCCAGATTTTCATAAAATGAAGCTGCTTTTATAATAAACGAAGTTTCTCCCTCACCTTTATAGGCAGCACAGTGGCATGAAAAGCAGGTGAAAGGAATGTATATACATATGACAGATTTGTCAGTTGTGTAAGATTGGCATTGGAATGTGTAGAGTACTTATAGCCTTGCTTTTCCATGTGTGGTCCAGGACCAGCAGCATCAGCCTCACCTGAGAGCTTGTTAGAAAGGTGAAATCTTGGGCCCCACCTCAGAACTACAGAATCAGAATCTGCATTTTAACAAGCCCCCCAGGTGGCTGGCATGCACATGAATGTTTTGAGAAGTCCTGCCCTATACCTTCATAAACTATGCCCTATACCAATTTGTTCATCTCTCATGGTAGTACTGGGAGGCAAAGGTATAATCTCTCTGTCTTTCCTCCAACCGTTAGCATTCTCTCCCAGTGCAGGAAATCACTGCTAGCATTTTGTTGTTGTTGTTTGTAAATATCCCATTGGTGGCAAATCTGAGAATATAGCCATTTGCTATCATCTCTAGCTTTAGGGAAAGGTATTATAACTTTGAGTTGACAGAGAGATGGTATTTTCACCTTTCTAAGAGGTAATGCTGCCCCCCCCTCCCCCCGAAAGCCTGCAAGGACCAAGAGCAGAGCAGAGCTGTTAGCAGATAGGCAGTGGTCCTGTAGCTGGCAGGTTTGCATTTCATCTCAGGATCTGCAGTCAAGACAAGGAAGAAAATGGGGCCACTGAGGCAATGTAGGCTTTAGTAAACAAAACCAGAACTGTCTCTGTGTCTTGGCCTCTGCTCGGTGGTTGGATTCTAACCTCAGAGGTGAGGATGTATACATTGAATATGCATTCATTTTTTAAAAGAATGTCATACCAGTGATAGGAATCTTCTGCACTGTTTCTGAAAGAGGAATCGAATGCTGGAGCAGGCAGAAAAGTTGAATTTTAGCTGAGAGGCATTGATTCTGAGTGAAAGGTAGCCTGTAGTATCCACCGATACCAGATAAATCATCACCTGCCAATGAATTCTTTGCTTGCTTTGCCATTCAGGAGTCTGTACTTAGACACACATTCCCAACTCACCTAGCAGTTTCTCAGAGGTTATAATTTAGCTAGCAGCTGCTAACACATTGAGGCAAATTGAAAGAGGCAGCTAGTAAGCTGCTCTGACAACATACGATGAAGAGGGAAGGTAAGTTGCTGAGGCACTGCAAGAACTGGATTTCCTGTGTAAATCCCAACTAGAAACTATTTGTCTGCTTTCCCCCTGCCCCCACATTTCTAAAACCCCTCTAGTTGCAACTTAGTCAAGCAGTATAATTCAGTTTGGCCTTGTGTTTAGATTTAGATCAATGTCCCACTTGATCCAGCAGAGGACAGTGCAGCATCCATGGGGAAACATGCCCAAGGTGTGCGTCACACGATTTCAGCTTAGGGTTGGGTTACCTGGTACTTTGCTATTCTAGCTTGGGCACTGCTCCTGAACCCAGGGCTGCCACAGAATGCCTTGGTAGCCTCTCTAGGTCTTTCCCTTCCCTTTATCATAACATTGAAACTGAGCGACCCAGAACTACCCCACCTTTAGACCTAGAAGAAGTATAACTCAGTGGATCAGTGGACGAGTATGTGTACTTTGGAATTACACTGCCTGGATCGAAAGGCTAGTAACTCTTGGAATTGTGTGACTTTAAGAACATACGTAGCTCAGCTTCCTTAGGACCTCAATTTCTTCATCTGTACAATGGGCTGTTGTGAGGTTTAAATGAAGTAATGAGTACAAGATGCCTGGCATCAAGTAACTAAAGTTAGCGCAGTGCCCAAAGCTTAGCAATCTAGAAATGTTCATTTCCTTTCTTTAAAGCTCTAAATGGGGGAAATCAACCCAGTTTACCTTATGTAAGATATTCATAACCTTGCAGAAGCCAAGGGTCCCAGAAGAGAAATTGTTGTTGTAGGAACAAATTTGCCTTCTTCTTTATCCAGGTAGCATCACCTGTTGCTAACAACCTTCAGTTCATAGATTCAGCAAAATTTGTTGACCAACTACTCATGCAAGGTTTCCAGCCTCAAGAATTGTACATTCTTGCAAGGATGATTTATATAAGTATCCAAAAGGCTAATACAAAGCAGAAGTGGCAGGGGAGTTAACAACCATAGAGACCACCCAGTACACTGTGGATTTGAAGTCAGGCAAAGAAGCTTCCTGAAGAAAATGGTATTGACACCATTGTGATAAAGAGAGGCCCACAATCCTTTTCTGGAATTCTGAGCAAGAGAAGCAGTATGAAAGAGTTTCTGGAGTAGGGATGGGGGGTGAGGAGATGTGTACTGCAAGGCAAGCTGTTCCCAAAGCACAGGGTGCTAAGGGAAGAAGTGGTTAGCAAGGAATCAGAGACCAAAGTTCTCCAGTTAATTCAGACCAAATCCATGTAATCCAAAAAAGAAAAGGTGGCAATGTGATGCAACAAGCTCCCTGAAAAAGTTTTACTAAATTGTACACTCTTGAGATAATGCCTGGGTACCTGGCATTGTGCCAGATGCATAACATGTTTCTCTGGACTGATGTTAACATCAGGTAGACCTAGCTAAGCTCTTCCATGGGTGCATAACACCATTGCCAGCCTTACTTATCAATGGCCTCATATTTTCAGTGTCTAGTAAGCACTGGAAACAAAGCTGGAGTGTAGTCTGGCCCATATGAGCATGTGGTCAGGCTGTGTACCTTGAAACTATCTATATAGGTTAATGAACAATAAATTAAACCAGTGTAGGAATTTTGGTGGGATGGTGTGACTCAACATTCTGTCCACCCTTCATTTACCTTGTCTGATTAGCACTTGGCATATAGTATGCCTGACTTTTGGAATACTACATTTTGGAATGCAAATTGACTAGAAAAACATAGATCTGTTGTGGCTTTTGTCTGCACCTAAGATGATGTGGGCTCTATTGTTAGTGGCAGATGATCCAGAAGCTACTCCCAAGGCCCTGTTGTAGACTGGGTTCTCTGAGCATATAATTTATGTTTCCATTGCTTTATTGGCTTCCCGTAAAGCAAACTATTGACAATAAAATTGCTATTATTGTCTTCCCAGCCGCCGCGTGGTCTTTGTTCCTCTGTGTCTAATGGCTGCATGTTCTTCTCTTCCAACTGCCTCCCTGTTCCCTTGACAAAGAGCCACAGTGATGGTGATTCCAGAATAATGTCTGTAATCTTTCCCAGCGAACTGTCCATCCTGCTGACCCTGTGGAAAACTAGGAGCATATTGAATACATCACGGAACAAATTAAGGGTGTGAGGCTTGATGCAGCCAAGGAAGTGATCATAATGCCATATGTCTGGGAGCCTTGAGTGGTTCTCAGAGCTCCAGCTTATAGAGTTAGTCATATTGAACATTGTAAATTTCAAAAAAGAGAAAGAAATTGTACAGTTCAACACTCACCATTTTTCAAGCTTGCAAAAAGAATGAATCCTTTCCAGTCTGACTGCTTCAGTGGACATGAGGCACAAGGGAAATGCAAGTGGTGGCCTAGATTGTTCAGACATCTGTCTGTCCTCCTGACTTACCACTAGCTAGAAAATTGGAAGGATATTGCTCTTTTTACACCTTGTCAAAAAAGTCATGCTTAAGAGACATAGTGATTAAACTGAAGTATGTATATAGGTCCTAGAGTCAGACAGCCGGCATTCAGACCCTGCCTTGTGCCTCACTAGCTCTGTGACGTTAGATGAGGGTCTCAACAACTGCAAAGCACTCAGAACCATGTCTTATATATCATCAGAATTTATTATTTATCAACTACTCCTGATCTAGATGTTCAGTTAGTTCAGGAGTTGGTAAACTTTTCCTATAGAGGGCCAGATAATAAATATTGTGGGCTCTGTGGGCCACCTGTCATCCCTGTCACTCTTAGTTCTGTCATGGTAGGGTGGTAAGCCACCATAGCTAATACGTGAAAAAAAGGTGGGGGAGTGTGACATGCCTATGTTCCAATAAAACTTTATTTACAAAAACACATGGGCTGGAGGGCTTGGCCTGCAGGCTATAATTTGCCAATTGCTGACTTCATTTCTTTGACTGCCTCAGTTTCTCCCTGAACTGTGGTACTGCATCTGGGCTTCTATACCGGAGCCCCTTCCTTTGACCTAGTGCAGCTACTGTCAGACCTGCACAGGAGACTTGCCAGAGATGTTCTTAAAAATACTGGTGCCTGGACCATGTGCTGTGATATTTGGTCGAGGGTGGGGCTGGCTGCAGTGGTTGGTGTGATTCGGACAAGCTCTCCAGATGATTGCATTGAGCAGCCGGAATGTAGAACCACTGCTAGTGTTTCCAAACTTAATGTGGTGATAAAACTCACTGTGGGTACTTGTTTAAAAAAAATAAAACTGATTTCCAGACCTCTTCCCTGCAAATTATGATTCAGTTCTCGGTTGGGACCCAGGTTATCTGCATTTTAATAAGCATTCTAAGTGATTCTTATCTTCAGGCAAGTGAGGGGAACTTGTTTTCTCCATTAAATATTACTTGTCCTGTAAGTTATAGACCCTGGCTAATTTGTGAGTTTATCCATGCCAGGGCAGTGCTCTGTATTCTAAGGCTCCATGGCCACATTTCTAGGGGTGCCACATACTGGCTAAACGAGTTACTTCTTCTAGAACAGGAATTTTGAGTATTGTTCCAGCCTGGAAAGCATGGTTACTGTGTGACAGATTTTCCTGGGGGATTGAGTTGAAGTGTTATGTCTCATTTTCAGAATAAGAATTCCAGTTTTGAATGAAAGAAAAGCATTATACTTTACCAATTGGGAAGATGGTTCGGGGCCAGTAAGGCTTTCCATTATTTCTTGGCTATGGAGGACAAATAGAAATCACACAAAACCTGACATCTGTTTGTAAGTGATAGAACTGTAATCTGGCATGAGGAATACCTAGGCATTGTCCCATATTACTGTTTACTAAAGATGCTAAAAAAGCTACTCATTTTCCCAGCTTCACCTGCAGCAAGGGCTGGCCATGTGACACAGTTCTAGCCAACGAGCCAAAATCTTCAAGGTCCTTTTGAGAAAGCTTTGGTTTTCCTGGTAAAAGCTACTTATACCCTTTTATATCCTCTGCTCCTTCCTGCATTGAACATAGATACCCTCTGTGACCACGAGGCAAAAAATACCAACACATAAACAAAAGTAGGGAAAGATGAAAGATTGGAGGACCTGGGGTCATTAGTGATTTCTTTAAACAACACTCATTTTCTTGTCTGCCTTGTCTGTAGCCTGCTGCTTATGTCATCTAGTCAAACACTTTTGCTGCTTAAACCACTCAGAAATTCTGTTACTTGCAGCCAAAAGAACTCACAACTGAGTATGTAAGCTACACCTTTCTCTATTACAGAAGGTGCAATAGTTAGGAGAAATTAATGTATTGATGTAAACCTTCTGATGAGGCAGTGAAGAGGGTACTTTGTGGCAGGTCTAAACAAACATATTGTTCAATCCACTGGCCAGAGGCAGGATTGTTTCAATTAATAGTGGGCAGAAATTAAAAAAAAAAAACAATGTGTTGATGAACATGGCAGCTACTTAACACAAATAATTTTTAAATGCTCTTGTAAATTATAATCTTGATGTATTACAAAATCATTGGATCAGTGGATCCTACTGAATCAGTGAGTTCAGATCAGTGAGAGATGGTTCTTCCAAAAATTTTCATGGCTCTCTGTGCTGGATTCTCTTTTAATTTGATTTCCAAGAGCCATTCCTACACTATTTACTGAGATAATCACTAAGTAAACACTGTGACTGTTCTTTTACGGAAGCACGTGATTCAGTGGAAAATATAGGTACAGACTTCCTTAAAGACTTTCTGCCTTTGTGATCTTGAGCATATCTAGTTTCTCTGTGCCTCAGTTTCCTCATGTGTAAAGAGTGGATAAAAATGTATTGCCTCTCTGCATTACTGAAAGGATTGAACAAAATTATACAGGCAATCCTCAGATTATGGACAAGATACATTCCTGAGAACATCCTTAGGTCCGATTTGTATGTAACTTGGATCCCTGATGAACAGCACATATATGTAATAATACTGTAGTGGCAGCTCACATGTGGCAATAATAATACATGTAATATTGTTATAGTAATACCCCTGAACTATAATAATAACTTATAGAAACTACTATACTTTCTTTTCAAACAATCAGAATATAAAAACAAACTCATACAAAAAATATAGATAGGAGATAAGAGACATTTCAAAAAAGAATGTTAAAGGTTAATATTTACCTAATGTTGCATCAGTGTCTTACTTACTGGGAGAGGCATTTTTGAGGCAAGAAGGTAGCTAACATGAATTGGAAGATGGTGGAGACGGTGCTGGAGAGGATGCAGCCGGGGCTGGAGAATCAGGATTTGATTCTGCTGCTGGAGGAGAGGAGCTTACCACTGAAGTCAGTTTCTTGAAAAAGGTATCTAGGGTTGTTTGCACAGCCTTTTTCTGTTTTTCATCATAAATGACCCTGTAGCAGCTAATATCCTCACTAACTATTCAGTAAACCTTTGTAAACAGCTCAATGTTAGCATCTTGCTCCTCAAGCTTAGCAAATCCTGCTTCAATGAGACAAAAGGCTTCAGCTAATTCTTCTGTCATAAACTTTCTGGGCTCTGGATCTTCTACTTCTTCCTCTCCTTGTATTTTATCAACTGATTCTCTATCCATCTATGAGGCTAGTTGCTAATGTAAAGATGCCATGCCAAAGAACCACTTACACCACATGGATTTGTTTACATGCACGCAAGAAACTAGCTCCCGAATTATTAATTTAATTATGAATCATCCTTATGGGGAGCCTTGGGAACCCATTCATTAGTATGGAACACCATAAGTCAGGTCGTCCTTAACCCAGGGACTGCCTGTCTGGGAAAAAGTGCCCAACATAGAGCCTTGTACATTGTAAGTAGTTGCCAAATACTCCCTTTCCCCTTATAAAGCCACAGCTTAGATGTCTACCCTTGCCCAGCTGCCCTCTGAAAGAGGCTGTGAGTGGCTTCTTCCCTTATCTTTTTCCATTTTATCTCCTTCCTCTTAGCTCACTTCAAACGTTCTCTGTGTCTGGCCTATCTTTGTAGCCTCTGCGCAGTAGAAAGTAGAAAGACGCAAGATAAGTAAAGAATTAGTTTTACTCCAATACACTAAGGACTGGAAACCACCTAGCAACGTGGCCATCTTGTCACCTTTCTCTGAACTTCTTCCAGAAATAACACTCTTGAGCAGGGAAAAAAATTAATTACCATTTGTGTACATTTTGTTAAGAGAAGGAAGATGAGTGGGGGAGGAAGAGGAGGATTTAGTCTATGGATGACATACATAGGGGCATTACAATTAATCTTCCACAGGAACCGGTTCTAAAATTTGCGAAGAATGCTGCTGTTTGACAACTGAGTATTGTCACCTAGAAAGTTAAGTGGTTCATGTCCGGTTTGTCATCTGCAATCCTTTGCAGTAATGTATGTATGTCAATGTACAACTTGTAGAATAACATATAGTAAATAATAAAGAGCACATATCCCAACCATACTTTTACCAGAAAATGTGACTGCTCTGAGCCTTTTCCATAATTTACTAAGTGGGGTGATGCTCTGGAGCTGGTTTTAGGAAGCAGAGGGAGTTCCCAAGAGAGCACAAGCCCAGCACCATCTCTGAGAGCCCCATGCCTGGCGAGCATCACTCTACCTTTTCTTTGGATGCTCAAGCTAGTGAAAAAGGTCATGTTTAGTTTCTCATGGTCCAAATGCTTTAGGTAGGGAGGGGATCATGTACAGACTCCTGGACATTCAGAATGACAGATTCAAAACAGATCATTCTGTCCTGACTTGTGGTAAACTACGGACAAGAACGTTTTCTCCTTTGCTCTCCTAAGAAATCCAGCCCAGCTTTCTTATATATAATCATTTAAGAAAACAGTCACGGGTAAGATATATTAGTGCATTGGCTGTGCATTCACAATGATCTTTTTAAACAGAATTCCAGGAGACCAGGAAAGAACTTCTTTGACTTTCAAAGGAGAGTAACAGTATATTATGAAAGTAATCAGAAATGCTTAAAGAATCCAGCCTTCTGGTAGTTTTAGAAATACATGAGGCAGGACCACAGTGTTGGCTCTCTTTAGGAAAAATACCTAGACAACTGTTTGCATGGAAACAAGTAATATATGAGCTGATGAACTATCCAAAAGTGCTCTGTTTTTTGTGTTCCTAAGACAGGTATGTGGTATGCACGGGGTGGGGGTGGAACCAATCTGCACAATATTTTTCCATTTGCAGAAGTGGGCAATTGGCTCAGTGGCTCTATGTACATACTCAGATCCCATCTGACTAGATTGGCCTGGAAAAACCATTTTGTGTTCTGTCTTTTATGGAGATACAGCTGGTCACACCGCCCATTTTGCCCCTTGGCTTCCAATTTGGCAGACACTACTTGCAGGTGCCGCATCTCTGAACTAAAGCACTGCATTTGGTTGGAGGAAGGGAGGATGGAGCCTCCTGGAAATGTTTAGAGTGACAGTATGAGTGGAATACTTTTGTCCTGCACAATTATTTGGTTTCTCTGACTTTCTTTGCATTTCCCTGAAGCAAATGAGAAGAATACTTTGTCACTTAGCCTGCTTTGGAATTTTTTTTTTTTTTTTTTTTTTTTTTTTTTTTTTTTTTTTTGCCATTTCTTTAAAGAGAGAAAGCCCCTTCATGCCAGGGCAGGAAAAGAAATTAAGTTTCACTTAAGTAAGAAGAAATTCTCCAACATCTTGTAATACTTTTCCCTTTAAGAGTGTCATTTCTTCCCTCTCCAGCTGCTTTCATCTCTTTGATACATAAGGGTACACTAAGTTGAATCTATAAACAGAACCCACTAATTAAGAGTAATTGCTTAGGAGATTGGTACAGACGATTCAGCATTATATGCGTGTTCTTCTCAGATATCCATTAGCTGCTAATAAGATACTACAGATGTGCCAGTCTGTTTCCTGTTTCCGTCTATTGTACCTTTATTGCCATATATGGACCAATCGGATGGGCGGAACAATAAGTGGATGTCCTTTTGCTCCCTGAACACGTCTCAAAGGAATGTTTGTTATTAGATTGTTTTTTCTGTTTAGTTTCACATCAGTATGTTAATAAAGAAAACATAACACTGAGAAAGTTTTTTGTTGCTTTGCTTTTCTTCACTTCTGCTACCGTTAACTGGTTTATTGTTTAATTAAATCCCTTTTTATAGGTTTTTAAAAGTACATAATGAAAGTATGCCTGGGCAACATGAGCAAAGGGAAAATGACATTCTTCCACCTTCTCTCTTGAGAAGAAAAAGTTTCCATCTAAATGTTTTAAGTACTTAAAAATTCAGCATGAATATCATGTTGCTATATTTGACTGATTTACACTTGAGGCTTGGTAAAAAGCCTATGAATTATTCATTCCCAAGTGATTCTATAAGCCAGAACACCAGAAATCATATCCCCTGTTGAAGTTTATAAAGTGAAATAGTTTAAATACTCTCTAGACATGTGGATGTCGGCAGAGTTGGTTTTTTTTCTCTGATTTCAAATTGCTGTGCTTTTAACTCACTTGTCTTTTTATTTTAGCAAAACTTAGCTAAAGATGTTACCCTTTTCCACAGTAAACTGAGTTAACAGATTTTTAAGTCAGTGAAAAATGTTGTTATAAAGTAGATTAGTAATTGGTACTTCTCTGGTCCAAAGAAGTTTCACTTTGTTGTAAGGAAAAAAACAACTGAAGGGAAAATGATCATTGACTGTCTTTTTCTTTTATTTGTATTGAACTAAAAGTGAGAAGAAGTAAACTACAATTTATTAGATATGATTAAACACTACACTTAGAAAATGTTATTCCATGAAATTCTGTATGCATGTGCATGTGTGTATATACACACACACAACATGTGTATATAAAATGTATATTTTATCATAATACTTATATACACACATACACAGTAATACCAACTGGCCCAGTACATTAAAACTACTTAATAGTTTAAAAGTCTCTATACAGCTTCTATATTTTTGAGTCTACAAATGTGAGTCTCGGTGGTTGACCTTCTATAAGAATATATTAAAATCACTTAAAATGCTACTAAGAGCAGTAATTCTTTGCCCTATGTGCTCATCAGAATTCATACACTAAAGAGGGTGAGGTGGGGCCAATAGCCAAATGATGCTTCCCAGGAAAATCTAAAGTTTCTAAAAATATGCAGACTGCAGTGATAGAAACTTTCTCTACACATTATTTCACATAGAACAATGACAAATTGTTTGAGGTGCGAGGAGGAGTGAAATTCCTCAGAGGAAAAGTACGGAAGAATTTTGAATCTATTGATAAGTGCCATTCATTACTACTTTCATGAAATTCTTCATTGCTTGTCCGACATTCATAATCCAAACCAACCAAGTAATAGAGACAGGTGAGGGCCGTGCGCGCACGCGTGTGTGTGTGTGTGTTTTCAGTAGAGGAGAGTTATCCTGAATTTTGATCCTTCACCAGGAAACGTGTATAACAGTTACTCATACACAGAGGCACAAACAGAGAAATGTTTTGTTTTGTGCACGTCATTCCCAGACTCTAAAGTAATTTCCAAATCAGCTTAGTCATCAAAATATACCAATACACTATCGGTCTGCCAAAATGTGGTTCAGAATTTCATTCCTTACTAAGAACAAGCAGAGATAATTTCTTTATTGAGTTATTGGTGTAATGTACCCTCTGACTCAAGTCCATTTATACAACTTCTGTTTCCAAAGGACTGATCAGAACCAGACAATTCAATGAAGTTAGTGTAGAAAAGTTTTCTTTGAATATCTGTGGGGTTTGGGCCAATATAAAACAGTAATAAGAATATACAGCTATAATTACAGAATGTGAATGTTTTCTGATTTGTTTTGATAAAGTTTGCTGCTGCAGTTGTTAATTTCTGTTTTCAGCAGGCAAACGTATTACATATTAGGTTATTAAGTATGAAATGCATGATTTCCTTAACTTCTGACAGCTGATATCTCTGACATTTCATTTTGACACATTCTTATTTTTATTGTGAAGGTACGTCCTCAGTTTTTCAAATGCACATTTTGGCTTGTGATTATCTTTCAAATTTTTTTAAGAGCACTTTTTGTGAAACCATGGATAAGTCAAAAATTCATATTATTTTCAAATATGAGTTCCATCATGGAGCCAGTGTAGCACAGACAGCTTGAAATATCAACAAAGTGTTTGGGAAGGATGTGGCTAATGAATGCACAGTACATCTGTGGTTTGAGAAGTTCCATTCTGGTGATTTTAATCTTGAAAAGGAGCGACGTGGACGACCTGAGACCAAGGTGCATAATGATGAGCTGAAAGCTGTAGTGGAAGCGAATCCATCTCAACCTATGTGTGAATTAGCAGCAAGGTTTGACATTACTATTCCAACAATACTGGACCATTTGAAACAAAATGGTCAAGGTAAAGAAGCTAGATAGATGGGTTCCGCATGAATTAAATGAATATCCGAAGAGAAATCGTCTGGAAGCTTGCTTTTCTTTGCTGTCTAGACATAAAGGTGAACCATTTCTATGCCATATTGTTACATGTGAAGAAAAATGGATTCTTTTTGACAATTGCAAGCATTTGGCACGATGGTTGGATACAGATGAAGTGCTGTAACACAATCCAAAACCGAATATTCATCAAAAAAAGCTAATGGTGTGTGTTTTGATGGTCCAGCACTGGTATTATCTACTATAGCTTCATGAAACCTGGTTAATCAATGACAGTGGGTGTCTACTGCAACCAGTTGGAGGAAATTATGAGGATGTTTGTGATTCAGTAGCCAAGACTGATCAAAAGAGACAGGCCAATCCTCTTGCAAGACAGCGCTGGTACGGGTTTGCACCTCAGCACTGAGGCTGTGGCAGCATGTGTGCTGGAAAGGATTCCTGTCCCCAGAGAGCTTAGGCTCTAGTAGAGGAGTCAGCAAACTCCAGTTTTCTTTGCTCAAGATATTTTTGTTGGATTCTGAAATACATAGACCTGTTAAGGGATGGAGAGAAGGAATAATCTCAATGGAAATCAAAGTATATACTTATGTTGAATTGGAAATTAAAATTAAAAGCAAAATGTAATATCCGAGCTAATTAATAATATCAGAGTTCTTTCTATCATCTTCCTTCTGGTACTTAATTATAGACGATTTATCTAAAAGAAAAGCTCAAATCATAGTCATTGGTTAAATTATTGCGAGGAAGTGGCTATATCCACAAGCAGGATATAGAGTAGTTCCAATATTAGAGTAATTCAGGGGGAAACTGATGATTTTGCCTTGTTGGCCCCAGGTTGTGTGTCTGGCTCATCTGAATTATGGATAACTTTTCCTGAGCCAGGACTGGTATGAGGCAAGTGTGACACTCATCTCAGATATAAAATAGAAGGGGGTATCAAAATAGTAATCAAGATAATATTTTAATGCAGTATTTTTAAAAATCAAAATTAATGCAAAAAATTCACAGTGAAACGTATCAGAATTTGAATAAAGACCAGCTCAGTATTATTGCCCACTGCTCACTGTGACTTTTTCTCCTACCTACCTTGCTCCAAAATCCCACAGCACTTCGTCCATTCATCATCTCCAAGCAGGTGTCATTGTGTATTATGACCATTTGTATCCATGCCCTGTTAACCACAGCAGGGAAAGTCCTTGTCAGGGACAAAGCCTTGTCTATTTTGATATTCCTCACTTTCCCCAATATTGTGCATTGTACTTAGCAACTACTCAGTAAGTGTTTATTAAACAAAAGAGCCAGGCAAGTTAGAGCTCAGATTGTGTTGACATGTATATGTTGAGCCTTCTAAAGAACATTGTCTCTAAAGAGATGCATGAAAGAATGCAGATAATTCACACTACATTAAAGCCTTTCGCACTTGAACTTTATCTTTGTATGCTTTTTGTTTTTATTATGTTCATTCTAAATGATTCTTTTCCATGATTATGCTGATTTTTAAGAAGCCAGCTATGTTGAGGTATACAGTTAAAGATACCTTGGTATTTTTTTTTTCTTTCTCTACAGAGTTTAACTTGTTTTAACATCAGCTGGTGCTGATGAACATCTCTGCTGGTATTCTCCACAGGTACTTTGATTAACTCATCCAAAACTGCATTCATCCTTCCCTGAAACCTCTTGCTCCTTCTGTATTTCCTAGCTTGAGGAAGGGTACCATCATTTGGTTAGTTTCTTAAACCCGAATTCTGGAGTCAGCCTTGATTCTTTTTTTTTTTTTTTTTAGAGATGGGGTCTCACTCTTGGTCAGGCTGGTTTCGAACTCCTGACCTTGAGCTATCCACCCGCCTCGGCCTCCCAGAGTGCTAGGATTACAGGCGTGAGCCACCGCGCCCGGCCCAGCCTTGATTCTTGACTCTCCTTTTATTCTGTGTGTCCGATCTATGTCTTGCTTTATCCGTGCTGCTCTCATCAATATCCTTTGGATTCATGATGGCTGAGACCAAAGTCTCAGGCCCTCTCAGCAGGACCATTGCAGTAGTCTTCTACCAGCTGTCCAGCCTCCAGGCTTTGCCACCAATCCATTCTCTACACGGCTGCCCAAATGGCCTTTGTAAAATGCCAGTGTTACAGTGTCACTCCCCTACTTCACATCCACTGATGGCTCACTGGTAGGTACATGCAGGAGAACAGTCCAGTCTTCAAAACAGTGTGTATAGCATCTTGTATCTAGATCCTTCCTTTCCATTCTCATCTCTTACTACTCCCAGGCTGATACCTTACATTTTCTGTGTCCTGTGTCTACATAGACCCTTGCTCAGTTCAGTTGTCACCTTTCCCCTACCAGCCCTTTGTTGCATTAGGTACTCACCTTCTGTGCTTTCATAATACCAGGCATCTACCTCCATTAGAACATGGAGTAAACCCTGAAGGGTTGTCTTTTCCCCACTAAGCCATGAGTTACTTGGGAGGGAGTGAGAAATGACATGCACGTGCCTTTTATTTTTATTTCTCAACATCCAATGCGGGACTGACATATAGCAGTCATTCATGAAATGTGCCCAGTTCATTCAATCACTTGTTAAATTATGTTATTTTCACATCCATCTCCATGTTATTTATTCTCATTGCCATCCTCCAACTTAGATTTATCTCACTCTATTTTTGTACATCTTATATTCCATCTGAACTGGACTATTGCTATTCCCCAAATATATCTGTCTTCTTTCTACTTGCTGAATTCCTTTTTTGTGTGTCTTTCAATATTTATCTTCCATGCTCTCTGTTCTATCTATTCTGCTTTCCTACTGTGAAAGTGATCCCTCCTTCTTTGACTAGTTCTATCCTCCCAGCCCCCACCCAGAGCACACACATTTTATTTACACTGCATTTCTATAATTTGCGTAGCGGTCACCATTCCCTTGTTAGATTGTGGACAGGGATTGTTCCTCCCTTGTTCTCTTCCCACCCCCCTCCCCATGGGTCTATCTCAGTGCTTTGGTCATAGAAGGGGCTCAGAATTGAATTGGAACTGAATTGAATTGAATAAACTATCCATTTATGAAATAATTTGCTTTAGAGTTGCTAGAATTAAATGGCTACTCCAGTGGCAATATTACTCTAACTCACTAATATCATTTGATCCACTGAGGAGCTAGTTAATTAAGTAGGTGGATTAAAAATATAATCTGCTGGAGGAAGAATGTTTTGGCTGGGACCCACACACTTTTCTTTTTTAAAAAAAAAAAAAAAGCATTATGATCTCTCAGCTATAATTCCTCCTGCTTTCCACCCAAAACAGCAATAGAAAGACTCTTTCCACATGACTGTTGATGGCTGGCTTAGGAATACAAGGCCATACACCTGTGTGCCAGATGTGCTCTGCAGCCTGGCTGCTACCCCAGCCCATCTGCAAAGCATACCCCATGCTGGCTCCTTTCTATAGGAAAAGGGGCATTGGTCCCTCCCCAGCCTTTTTACATGATAGGTTCCCTGGTGCTTGCCTGTTTTCCTTAACTTAAAACCCCCTTCATTGAATTTCAATGTCTTAGGTGACCTTTGCCAACACAGGAGGCCTTAGTCCATTTGCTTATTGGTGAGTTCCCTTTTTCTCTGTGTGTTTAATTTTTGCCTGGCACTTTTTTGACTTGTATCACCACTTGTGAGAGTGCTATTTAGTCTTCTGTAGCCAAACCAGCCACATCAGCATCAATAGTAGTTAATAGATAATCACTTCCTCAGGATTTCCATGCAGTGCCTGAAGAGTGTCATCTGATACTGAATGTAGCTTTAGCAGGAATGAATGGGATTTGATAACGAATGGGTCTGCATTGATGGACACTGGGGACAGGGTAGCTTTGTGATCTTCTTTGTTTCTGTAAGAATGCCTCTGCAACCGAATCCAGACCATTTCTATGCCAATGTGCTAATAGTTGTGGAATCTCATTCATCTCAACAGAGGCCAGTTAGCCCTGGAATCCCATCTGTTTGAGTGGATGCAATAAAATGTCATGGAAATGTGGCCATTCATTCACATCACTACTGAGAGCTTTCTCGCTATTAATTTCCCTTCATTTTAAGTGACTCTAATCACACAAGTTCTTGCACCAATTGCGAAAAAAAAAAAAAAAGCATTTGGAATTTTCATTTAATTTTTTATTTTAATTTTTAAAGTGCTTGTCCACAAAGGGAGAACTAAACAGTTATAAAAAGAATATGCAGAGTCTAAATGGAGATGCTCTCATCCCTATGACAGATTCAAAAAATGCCTCAGCCAGTATTTTTGAGTCTTTCTTAGCATAAGATGCCCAAGGCTGTGTTTTGGCCCAGAGGAATTTTTAGGCTGAATTTTTTTCCCTCATGAAAATAGAGTTTAAGCAATACAGAAGCAGGCTGAGTCTTAACTAGAACAAGGCTAAAAGAGGTGCTGTCTCTTGCAGATTGCTTGAGTGACACAATAGTTAGAAATGTGGCAGACCTTTCAGTTAAACTGCTGGCTAGCTGGATGGCTGAAATGCTGGAGCCAGGTCAGACTAGAGTTGTAGCAGGTGCTTGTAAAACCTCAGTCAGGGGAAATAATGACCATTTTTATACATTTGTCATTTTCTTAAGAAATTTTCTAAATTTATTTTTAAGTCAAGAAATATGGTTTTTAAACATACATCTGAAATAAATGGATGGGTAGATAATATTATAGGAGACAATAGGGTATTTGTTAAATATGGGGGAAAAGTGTTCTATTTCCAGCTACCTGTGAACATGAACTGGCTTAATCAAATATGCTTAAAGTTATCAGGCATTTTCATGGACTCAACAATATTAAGAATAATTAGTGCTTCCTAAGTGCCAGGCAAAGTTCTAAGTACATATATTAACTCATTTGTTCTTTATCTCAAACTTGTGAGCTGAGTATTAATTATTGTTCCCATTTTTAAAATCAGGAAACTGAGACTCAGTGGAGACTTCACCCTATGCCTTTAATAATAGCTTTATTATTATGACATGTTTTCTTGAAAGATTCACCTCTCTTATTTTTAAGGTGTGAATTCACAAAGTAATGTGCCTACCAATTTTAATCAGACACACCAGAACTGATGGAGGAAGACTGTTGTTTATCCAGAATGTCTGTAATTTGACACATTTTGAATTAATAACTTTTGCAAAATGTGGTTATCTTGACTTTGAAAGAATGCAACAGTTAATAAATGGCATTTTACCCCATAATATGATATTTATACAACTGAAGTTAAAATACTTGAAACATAATTTCCTGCCTAAACACATAAACAACTAAAAAACATTATAGCTCATTCCTTACCAGCCAAACTGTCAAGATAATATTTCTGTATTTCCTTACAAACTTTCCTTTTCCTATCTTTATTCTGGAGAACTGGCTACAGTAATTTCATCTGAGAGATCACACCATCATCTTATGCCATACAAAAAACAAACCAACCATGCTTCAGTTATTAGAATGTTGCAATTATTAAAATGGCAATTATTTTAAAATTTTATTTTTCAATAATTCCATGGCTTAAATTCTGTTATAATCCATTATAAGCTCTCCCATGTATTCAAATGAGTGTTGTTGGTTTCAAAGATGATCCTTGGGGAAGCCATAGACTTATTTCAGTGTTGATACAAATGATCAAATTGTTTTTGGAATTCCTCTTTTTTTTATTAAGTGCCTTTGTAGCAAGCATTAGTTTATTTGGGAAGGTGGCATCTCTTCATTCTTAGGTTAGGTTTGCTTTGAAAAAAACTTCAAAAGAAAATCTAGTTAATAGCAACAGGGAAAATTTGGGAATAAATTGAAGTCCAAATATAAATGCAAGTGATTATTTTTATATAATCAATGACTTTATTAGTCTAGTTATAACACACACCTGAAAATTTTCGAGGCTCAACACAATACAGACTTATATCTCACTAATGTCACATTCCATTGCCGGTTTGTAAGAATCCGTGCTCCACACAGCCATTCAGGAACTCAAGTTCCCTCCCTCTGGTAGCTTTGATATATTCTAGGTTCTTGGAGTTCTGTACTGGACTCTCTGCATCTAGCCAGCAATAGAGGGAAAGAGAGAGGCTGAAGGATTCTAAATGATATTTGGGAACCCAGGCCTGAAAGTGGCATATGTCACATCCACCCACATTCCACTGGCCAGAACTCTGCCTTATGCCCCCAGCTAGTTGCAGGGGAAGTTGGGAAATACTATTTGCCTGTATGACTGGAAGGAAAAGGAAATGGGATTTGGTGAGAATAGAGCAATGTCGCTGCCACATTTCCTCTAGCAATGTCTTCTCCCAAAACAGTGTTCCAAAAGTATCTTGAGTAATAGCAGTATAATCTGAATAAACTATTGAGCCACTTGCTATGACTACCTGAAAGGAAAAGGGCCACTTAGAAGTCCCTTCTAGACTTCTTATATTGGTTTTATGTTTTATCCACGTTGCACATCTAGCTCCATTCAGGTAAGGTGAGCAAAGCATTTCGAGATTTGTCCGTTTTGATCTCCCAATTGTCTTTTTAGGGATCTTTCTGTCAAAAGAAAAGGCAGCGAGAGGGGGTTCCCATGCTGGGATTGGAGGCCACATAGCAAAACTGCCAACTTCAAGAAGGAAAAGCATTAGGATGAGTGAAAATGAAAATAAGTCATTTCCTGATATGCAAGACCGAACTGTACTATTCAAATGAGGGTCAGACCTTTTATTTTTCTTCTAGCTACTATTTCCTCCTCTTGCTCCAAAAAGAATAAGAAGAGATAATTCAGGCACATCTTTATTTGGGAGGAAGAGGTTACCACCTTCTCTTTCTTTTAATCTCAAGTCCCTTGAGAATCATAGGTAGTAATTAAGACAATAAAGGAAATTCTTAAGTACAAAAAGTAAAAAAAAAAAAAATTTTTTAAACCCATGCTGAAGTTTGTTATTTTTGTTTCATGCTATCTCTACAAACTCACACATGGGTGCACAAATCCTCTCACTCTTGCCTTTAACTGTTTAATTGTCTCCATCATATCCATTCAGGTTAAATAGTTCTATCATATGTTATGCCTAGGCTCTGGCAACGTTCAGGATAGCTTTGAGGATACAGATCAATAAATGACCTTGCATAATTTCCACGTGGCATAGCAGAGAAGCAAAATAGTCAAATGAACATTTTGAACACTTGTACAGGAATGATTGTGTATTCCTGACAAAATTACCACACTCTTGCATCTCCGGACATTACTTTGACCCCTGGCTGCTTCTAGAGCCCACTTCCCCTATAGAACTGACATTTGTCTTATCTCTGCTTCAGCATTGTAGGAGATTTTAGTGAGCATCTTTAAGTTTTTTTTCCCCACTGACTAACATCCCACATTAGGTTTTCTCTCAAACAAAAAGATACAAAAAAAAAAAAAATTCTAGTGGGGCAAAACTGGCTGTTGACTTCAGGATAAGTAATTTGTCAGTGTTTGTGTCTCAAGTTCTTGATTAGGTCCTTTAGGGCTCAGAGTAGGCTGATATATTGGTTTCCTATTGCCATTATAACAAATTGCCACATGCTTAAACCACACATATTTATGCTCTCATAGCTCTGGAGGTCAGAGGTCTGAAATCAGTTTCACTGAGCTAAAGTCAAAGTGTCACCAGGTTTAGTTCCTTCTGAAGGCTCTACAAGGAGAAGTCTATATCCTTTCCCTTTTCAGCTTCTAGTGGCTGATGATTGTCCTTGGGCTTTGGCCCCTTCCTCCGCCTTCCAAGCACAGCACCCCAAATCTGCTTCCACCTCATCACCTTCTATAATCAAATCCTCCCCTTTGTGTCCCTCCTAGAAGGACACTTGTGCTTACGTTGGGCTACCCGGATAATCAGGATAGTCTTCTCATTTCAAGATTTTTAATTTTAATCACATCACAGAGTCCCTTTGTCATATAAGGTAACATTCCCTGGCTTCAGGAATTGGGACATGGACACTTACGGGGGCCATTGTATAGTTTCACAGAGGCCTAACTCCATGTCGTTTTTATGTTAAAGTAGGACTATAAATCAGAAATACTGCTGCTTCTCCAAACTTTCTTCATGTTCTCCACTGGCTCAGAAATGTAAAATTCTGTTTATCCTCTTCCGTGTTTTTGCCTTCCCACTTTTCTTACTACATATTCTTGTGCATACTTCTTGTGCAAAGCTAGTTTTGTGTGTATCAGTATCTTGGTCACTTCTTTTTTTTTTTTCCTCTTCCAAATATTGAATATATTTTGCAATGGATACATGTTTTTAACAAAATATCTTCCAGGGAGAATAAAAGTAGTGAAAGAACATTAAAAATACTGAATTGAAGAATTTAATAAAATGTATAAGAGGTGTAGGAAGGAGAAAAGAAAGGTTTCCTGAAGATGGGCAGAGGACGGATGTCCATGAGGTCTGTGCATGGTGAGAACCCAGACCTATCCCTGGCACAGCCTGCTGGAGACAAGAGCCCTTCCTGGGGAAGTAACTTCATGTGCCAGTGGGGGGGCTAGACCCGGTGCCCAGAATACAGAGGCCAAGACAGCCAGACACACAGGACAAACTGACCTCACACCTTGGGCATGTATCAGCAGAACCTGTGTGGTCTGAGCCCTGAGAGCCCACGCCCAGGGGGTCACTGGGTCGGTTGGTATATTTATGTATGTACCTGTGTCCCTTTTTTATTCATCAAGAAATAATTCAAATAACATTCATCCTTTTACGATGTACAATTCAGTGGTTCTTAGTATATTTACAGTTGTTCTACCATCATCACTATCTAATTCCAGAATATTTTCATGACTCTAAAAAGAAACCCCCCTACCCATAAGCAACACTCCCTATTCCTCTCTTCCCTCAGTCCCTGGCAATTACTAATCTACTTTCTGTCTGAGGATTTGCCTATTTTTGGCTTTTTATATGCATAGAATTATATACTATGTGGCCTTTTATGCCTGGCTTCTTTAATGTAGTATAATGTTTTCAAGTTTCATCCATGTTATAGCATATCACTGCTTCATTCCTTTTTTATGGTCAAATAATATTGTATGGGTAGGGACCACATGTTGTTTATCCATTAACCATAGACCAAGCTACAATGACTGCAGACAGAGGTGGTAGGTCAAGGCTGTGTGGTAATACTTCCAGATTAGCTGTCCAGATTGACATGAATACACAGCCCCTGGAGCATGAGGATACAGTCCAGCCACTGGGGAGGAGACAGCTGGAGAGAGCTGGGTAGAGTATCTTGACCTTGGCCGGAAGGTGCTGGGGGCCAAGTGACAGGAATCCTGTCCCAACTGAGAATCTGATGAGAATGTGTTCAAGGATCACCCACAGCTCACTGGATGTTGGGCAGCAAGAGTAATCCAGGATCCTGACTGCCATCACAAGAAGCCCCTAGGGTCCCCTTAACCTGGTTCATATATAGGTGGAAAGACAAACATTGGTGCCAGAACCTGAGTAGACATGGAGTGGGCATGGGTAACCCATGTGCACAGTACCCTGACATTCTGTGGCAGCTCTGACAGTCCCAAGTGCTTATTAACATGGAAACCATGTGACCGTCTCGTATATTTGACAAACACAAATAACCCAAATGTACCTTGAAAATTCTTGCTCTTTTTTTTGTCTTGACTTTGTAAATTCAAGTGAGCAAATTTGTTAAAAATATATTTATAGTTAGATCTCACTTTCTAGAATAGATATACCCCTAAAATTTATAAGGATGTTGTAATATTTAAACACTAAATTAATATTAAGTAGTATTTAAATTCACTACTTTGGTGACCCTATTATGACTTCAATTATATGAATTTTCCTTTTATAAAATGAATAAACATTCCATAAATCCACTTTCAAGTAAAATGGATATGCACACATAGTGAGTTTGACTCTAGCAAGGTGTCTGTCTTTATACTCTCCTTGTTAAATTACAAACTGTAAGGATCCAGGAACCTCAAATGTCTTTTGTTCTTTTCTAGTACAGTGTCATTCATAAATGGAAACTTATAAATCCCACTTGATAGCATTATGTCAGTTGTAATCTCGGTATACAAGCTGACATTCCATCAGTGGTCCCTAATCACGGTCAACTGAAGATTGAGTACCTTTTCCTTCCCAAAGATGCAGAGTTAAATGCTTGGTTAGTAAGGTTCTTATGGGGTCTAAGGCCTAGAGATGTAATTTAGAAGTTTGTTGTAAGGAAGGGAGGAAAAAGAAAAAGTATAAACCAATTTGAACAGTTGAAGACATAGGTCTTACAAAATCCAGAATGCCATTCTTGACAGGAAAGCCAAACTTAGCACCGTTGTAGCTGTTGTGACTCATGTTTTCTCTGTTTTTACCAATACCTTGGTTCTCTGTTCTGTCTCATGTCTCTTGTTTACACATGATTTCTCTAGCCTCAGGACTTCTGCCAACTTACTTCTCTGTATCTCTTTCCATTTCTATGCTAGTCTTTTCTCTGTCTTGATTGGTGTCTTGGGCATTCAAAACCAATCAATAGCAAGACTCTGAGAAGTAAGACAGATAGGTCACCAATCAATGTAGAGACTCCCGCTAGGAAGACTACTTCTAAGCTATCTCACAGGTTTCTAACCAGCCTGTAGATGGCTGAATTTCCCTTGAGAACTAAATCCTAGTTTAGTCTTCTGCTTGGTTTGACAGGATTCTGTGATACACAGCATGGAAAGTGTTGTACAAAGAGTTGGCTGCTGCCACTTTTCTCAAAAACAAGCAGTGATACAAGCAGACATTTAGTTCAGTATATATTCTATACCTTCTGTCTGGGAATCTGTGTGAAAATACCTTAGGTGAAAACTAACTTTTCGGATGTGTGTGCAATGCTAGCATATGTAACAACTTTGGGCTGAGTGTTGACTTCCTAAAAACCCATATTTACATTCCTGTTCTCATAATTTATTGAACTAAAATCTTAAGAGTTTTATAAATTCTGGTATATGTGTGTTTCCACCTGTTATTTTTCTGAAAGTCATATTTTCATTTTGTGTTTAACAGATGGAATCTTATAAAGGTGGCCTTAAAAGGAACACAGGGACATTCTGTATATGCTTTTTAAAAATCTTTAGTATATCAAATGACCCGTCCTGATGCAGAGAAAGTTATTTAGATTTCATTCTCTGCTCACTTGGTGGTCTAAGGGACTCTAAACGACTCTCTTCTATTTCCTTCATTCCCAAATTAAATTAAAAGGAGGTAAGGAATATCTCTTGTTGGCCAAATTCAAGTTTTTCCATGGTGGCTTCTCTTTAAGATGAACGTAATTTTATCAGCAATATTTATGATGAAGATGCTGAATATAAGAAAGGCTGCAAAACCAACAGGCATGCACAACTGCCTTCTTTATAGCCATGTTTCTTTTCTATCAAGAACAGCAGCAAAAGCAACTGACAGGATTTGTGCTGAGTTTGGCATTTTTGCTGAACACAGGTATTTGGCTGAATGCATCTGAAAAATTTTAAGTGGCATTACCTGGAACCAATGCCTTAAATAAATAGGGAAATTTGAGTTAAAATACATTGGAAAAGGAGGCAATATGTGTGTAGTGTCTGCTGAAGCAAAGATTTTCCCATAACAAGTTCTAAATCAGCCACAGAAATACTGGAGAATTTTCTATACTCTCACAAGACATTATAAAAATCTATCTTTTTCGCTTATCCCTGTTTTTTATGTTAGCCACATCAGCCATGGTACTGCTAAATTGTAGGAGGAGGAAATGGATACAGCTTTTTCTCCAAAAAGGAGAAGCAAGGAGATATAAGCAGTGGGTTCTTGGCCATTCCCCAAGTAGAGTTACCAGATATCCTGAAAGGTGGGAGTGATGATTGAGATAGGAAAACTGGTTGATGTTCTGAATAAGGGGCAATTAAATCCACTCCTTTACTTATTGTATCCTGGTGATTACTATAACCCAACCCTGGTAAGAAAGGTAAATCTACTTACTGAAGAAACTGAACTAGAGGAGATACTGAGTTCTTGACACCAGACAATGGGGTGGGGAGGAAGAACACAAGAGGAAAACAAGAAAGGCTACATATTTAATGATAAGTCCACCAGCAGCCCCAGCCTCATTCCTCCATTCAATTACCAGAGTCTTTCAGTAAAGCTTTTTCTTTTTTCCCCACTCTGGGTAAACACTTAGAGGATTTCTCAATGGAGTTATCAAAAAGTCCCAAATAAAAAGCCTATAAATCTGACACTTGGGGAGTTCTACAATGAAATATTCCAGTTAGATCACTTTATCATGAAACTCATTTGACAAGGCTCACCCACAAAACTGGAGTTTGCAATAAGCTTTCTCTTTTAAATATGAGTGGACATGCCTAGAGAATTTGGCAGACAATACAATTGAGAAATACATCTAATGTGAAAGGAAATAAAACAACAGAGAAAAAGAAAGTAAAGAGAAACGGCTAATATAATCAGAATAAAACATTAAAAGGAACTATTCTCAATAAAAGATATCAGAAAAGACATGGCAGTCATGACAAAAACCAGAATATATAAATAAAGAAGAAAAACTCTTAAGTGTTAAAATATGTTAACATAAATATAAGATTCAAAAGAGTAATTGGCAGCTAATAGTGAAGATACCTTCCAGAAAATAGTGAAAATGGATGAAGTGGAAATGGAGAGAAAATAAAATTAGAGAATCAATTCAAAAGATCTATCATCTAAATAAGATTTCCGAAGGAAGAGAACAAAATAGACGTTAAGGAACATATTATCAAAGGAAATGCAAGTTAAATCTTCTCTAATAAGACATGAGTAGCAGATTGAACACCTCTACCAAGTGCATAGCACAAAACAAAAAATGATACATAGGGGATAAATAGAAGATTATAAAGATTATAAACGATCAGAATTCAGAATGATGTTAGACTTCTCCAAAGTTAAAAGCTTGGAAAAATGATACAACACACTTAAAATGCTGATTAAGAAAATTATTTCTAATCTACAATTTTATACCTAGCTAAACTATTAAGTGTGAGGTATAGCATAAAAATATTTTAATACTTGCAAAGTCTCAAAAAAGTTACCTCCCATGTCCTATTTTTTCAGAAAATTCTTAGGAAAAAAATCCACCCAAATGAGAAAACCAAGAGAGGAAGACATGAGATTCAGGAAACAGATTCTGACAAAAGAGAGAAGCAATAATAGAAAGTCCCAATTTGACATCTGTACATGAGGCTAGGAAAAAAGCCAATGATCCCTGGAGCAGGAGGAATGTCTCCAGTTGTGGAACTCATTTTTCATGTGATATGTCTGACAAAATTGTCAGAGTTAGAAAAGAATTATTCAAAGATACAAAGAAAACTAATCAAATTATGTAAATAAAGAAGTTAACTTCAGGAAACAAAAAAATTTATAAGAAAGCTGCTAAGGTGGCTCATGTGGCTCAGCTATAATAATATTTATCTGGTCATAATATAAATGATTTTTCATTATTAAAATTGTGATAAAATTATGTTGGGACAAGAGAGGAAGAGTTTTGCATGTGTGGGGAAAAAACCTAAGAGAGCTAGATCACATTTGTAGTAGAAACCAATAGTTAATACAGAAAATTTTATAAAATTGTGAAAAAATAGTTTGTGTATATTATCTAGAAATATACATAAAAATAACAGAAGAAAAGCCAAAAAAGTTTCAAGTAGTTGCTCCTGGGGAGGGGAATTTAAGGGTGGGGAAGGGTAGAGAGCTGTTGTTCTTTAATCTAAAGCAGCATGGCCTATAGGTCAAATTCAGCAGGCTGCCTGTTTTTGCAAATAATGTTTTATTGGAATACAGCCATGCCCACTCATGTATGGATAGTCTGTGGCTGCTTTTATGCCACAAGTAGTTGCTGTAACAGAAGAGTTGAGCAGTTGTGACAGAAACTATATGGTCTGAAATCTAAAATATTTATTCTTGAGCCTTACAGAAGAAATTTGCCAACCTCATGTCTATAGCGATAGTGGTAGTTCTCAAACCTTAGAATAGATAAGAATCCTCTGGGGGACTTGTTAGAACACAAGCTGGGGGGAGGCTTATCCCAGAGTTTCTGATTCAGTAGATCTGTCTTGGGTAGGGCTTAGAGAATTTGCATATTTAATAAATTTCTGAGTGATGCTGATGCTGCCAGCTCAGGGACCTGCTTTGAGAACCACTGGTTTAAAGAAACTATTTAACTTTTAAAAATCATGTGTAAGTATTATGTTTATCAAATAAATATTAAATGTTGAGAAGTATCCCATTGGCCACTTATAGGATAATTCAAGCTAAAATTAATACAAAAATAACTGCTGGTGAATGAAATGTAACAAGAAATTACTAAAATGTCATTTTAAAGAGCATTTCAATGGAACCGAAACATTCACAAATTTGGAGACAATATACATAAATATCTGTGAAGAAAAATATGTAGGAAATTATTTTATTAATGAGATAGCACAGATACAGACATAAATATTGAGATTTGTAAAGATTACTGAGACCTCACCACTGAATGGGCATCTATCATTCAAGCAGTTGGTGAGTAGACCTGTCATGCTACCTCCTGTCTGGCATCCTATTCATCAAAGGCAGATTATTGCAAAACAATATCAACTATGCAAACAATTATTTTAAAATCCTTTTTTTTTTTCTAAAATATTTTCAGCATTTTTTTCCACTTAATATGTTTTTGTAAAACACTTGTTTTCTGGACAATGCTGTTTAAGAAAATTGATTTAAAGCCTCCTCCACTTGACTCCCTTCACAGATGATGAAACTGATACCCAGAGAATCTCATGGGTGGTAGATCCAAGACCTCCTAACCCAGTCCCACTTCCTTCCCCTCTTCTACCCTGCTCCTGTTTGCTTTGCCTCAGGTGGTAAAGGAAAGAGCCCCAGATGAGCCCAAACTCAAATCAGGCATGAAGAAAAAAAAGCACTACTAACCTTTTTTCTAAAAGCCTGAAACAAAGGAAATTCTTTGCTTCCAGGAATAGCCTTAATCAGTCACATATGTGAACATAGACCCAGTGATTGCTCAGACAATTTTCCACCAACTCAACGGGATTTTCCCAACACATTGATTTTTTTTTTCTTTTGCCTATTATAAGTAGCTTAAAGAAAAAAAAAATCCCAGGCATGATACCAACCAGGCAAGCAAGATGCTGACAATCTGCAGAGTTTGAAAGCAAAAAGAAATGAAGGATTATTGAGGGTAGAAACTCCCTGGTTGGTAAAAAACAAACAAACAGCTTTAAAAATCAGAGAATTGTGCCCTGCGGGGGTGGGTTTGCTGAACTGTCAGCTCCACCAGTTAATGAGGTAGTTTGTCAAAGCGAGATAGAAAGACCATTTATAACAATGCTGGGCTTTGTGTGTGATTTAAAAATCAAATTGAGTGGAAATGCAGCAAATACTAAATGGCATTGTTTATTTTCTAATTAATTTGCTGCAAACTACAAAGTAAAAGTATTAGATACATCGGATGTGTATACTTTTTAGAAGAAAAAGCCACCAAAAACATTTACCTCTGAGAGAACATAGATGCACAGTCCATATACTTTCTTTCCATAAGAGAAACCAGTTGTGGTTTGAAAGTTTGAAGAAGGCATTGATAGTTGGGGTGGGACACCATTTTTAGAGTTAGTGTGTTACATAAGGCAACCAGGAATGTAGTCTCCTTTGTAAGGTTCTGCAGAGTTCCAGGGAGCCTGGGGCCATATGGTCTCACTGTTGACAGTGTTACTTGTTAATATTAATAGGCCAGGGATTCAAGGCCCTGGGGCAGATGTCATCTAAGTGAGGACAGAAGCAAACAACACAACTGCTCATGGAGATTTTCCTCTGGAGTACAACCAGGATAACACAGGCATTCAAAATATACGAGCTCTGCCTGGCAGAGGAAGAAAAGCAGAGAAGGAGGTTCAAATTCTGGCATATCACAGGCTGGTGCTGTGACGTTAGGGGAAGTCACTGAACTTCACTGAGACTGACTTTTCTCATCTGGAAAATAAGCATAATAGCTGCATCATGGGACAGTTCTAATGGCTAGAGGTTAGAGCCCATAAGTGAAGTGCTTGATACATGGTAAATAATAAATGGAAGTTATTATTGATTGGAACATTTTAGGGTTTGTAATAACTAAACTGGCTCACTTCACAAGTGGAGAAATCAGTAAGGCTTAATGGGTCATTGTTCTCACTTTACCCAGATCCCTGCTTTTCTTCCTTACTTCTGTGACATGTTTTATTCCAATATTCTTTTCCTGGGACTACTGTGATGTGATCTCCTCCCTGCCCTGACCCTAAAGCCTCTTGTCTATTCCCACAAGCTTGTTCTCACAGCATATCATTTGATGGTACAACACATTTGTTAATAGCAAGCTTGTACTTAGTATTTACTATTTACTTGGTGTTTACTATGTACCGGGCACTGTTCTTCTGTTGTATTTACATCATTTAATCCAAACAATACCCCTCTGAAGTAAATTCTATTATTATCCTCATTTTATAGGAAAAAACTGACATACTGAGAAGTCAGAAGTAATTCTGCTCAAGGGGCAGAATTATGATTTGAACCTGGGCGGTCTGCTCTTAACAACCACTCTGTGCTGGTGTGAAGGTGGTATTCCTGTTTCTTGCCACATGGGGTCTATTAATACATTCAGAGTTTGCCCTTCCACAGGCTCCATAGGAGATTCCTAGAATCTGTTTTAGGCTTCTTCCATTCCTAGTCTCATGGAATCCTGTGTCGAGCATCCCTGGAATGTCCTTGTGGGGGATGGGGTGTTTAGACTTCCTTAACAATCTGACTTCAATCAGGAGTTGTTAAAACTGGAAACTGCATGAGGGCAGAAACCACATTAGTATTCCTCTACACTGTATCTCCACTGCCTACTTTAGCAGCTGGCACACAATAGTAAGTTAAGAATTGATTGATGAATGGATGACTGGACAGACAGACGAATGGGCAGAGGATAGTTGTATGGATCAATCAATGGATAGATGGATGGTGTTCTTATAGGAAAGGTGGGTATGTTGGTAATAAGGAAACAGATATAAAATATTTCACTGTGTCAGTCTTTCCTTAGGTTATAGTTTTCTCCTACAGTTTTTCTCTTGTGGGGTATGTCATTCCAAATGGCTACGGTAAAATCCAAAGTTCATATAAAATATGTAAAAGCTTAGAAGCCACATAGGTTAGAATAGCACTACATAATCAATTTCCCTGAAAGAGCAAGAAGAAAATTTCATTCATTCAACAAGTATTCATTAAGCATCTATCATTTGTCAGGTACTCTTATAGGAGCTTGAAGCATAACTGTTAACAAAACAGAAACACTGCCCTCCTGGTGAGTACACGCTAATGGGGGAGACAAACAAAAACAAACACTCCCACATGTAATGTGTCAAGTTGCTTAAGTGCCATGGAGAAAAATTTAGCAGGGTGAGTGATACAGGGAATGATGGTAGGGGTGGAAGGTTTTGCTATTTAATATCAAATGATCAGTTATTTTGTGTAAGTTTTAATTTGTGTTAGAATATGAGAACTTTAGAAAATTAAGACTCTTTGCAAAATAGTAAGTATAGGGGGAAAACAATTACTATTAGAGTTTTTTTATGTGATAATTTGATATAGAGGGAAATATTTTGACTTTGAGATATATATATACATATATATGTGTGTGTATATATATATATTTGTTTTGTTTTTGTTTTCTTACAGGATTAACATGTCTAAAATTTGAAGGTGCTAGTGTCTCCCTAGCCTTAAACTGAGAAGCCGAACCAGAAGGCATCCTTCCTGCAATCAGCGTAGCACAATGAGAGGTGCAGAAACCATGTTGGGATGAAGCAAGGTCGTCAGCTGAACCGTCTTGCCTTTGGTCCAGGACACAGCCCAGCCTCAGCTCCTGCCCTGCCTTTGCCTCCCTCACTTTGGTTCAAGACCCGGAGTGATGTGTTCCTGCCCCAGAGAGCTTTTCGTTCTGTGAGGCCTGAAATATGACCACCAGTAGCCACGCATGTCCCGTCCCAGCGGTGAATGGACACATGACTCACTATCCAGCCACACCCTACCCGTTACTGTTTCCACCCGTCATCGGAGGACTTTCCCTGCCTCCCCTCCATGGGCTTCACGGCCACCCTCCTCCGAGTGGCTGCAGCACTCCATCACCAGCGAGTAAGTACTACTGCAATTTGTTCTCTATTCTCTTGGGTTACTGGCTTAACAGACCTGAGAAGACAGGTTGGTTGGTAGATGGAGCCAGTTCTCATTCTGTTGAGTGCCAGTTTCTCTTGGTCTAGAATTGTACCTTTAGATCTGTGGGAAGAAATGTGATATAAAACCAGGTAAGTGGTGAAGTTTTAGAATTTTGCCCATTCAAAGCTGCTTTGATATTTTTCTCTATTTCGTAAAATGCGAACATAAAAAATGATCCGCAGATGTGGCTGATGTATCTAAAGAAATTGCCTACTTGATAAATAATGTGAGCAGTAAATTAGGAGACAGCATAAAAATCACTAATGACAATTCTAGAGTTAAAATCCATTCTGGTTGTGATTCTCTGATTTCCTGTGTGCGGATGGTATCTGTAATTGTTCCCAACTTCCTATGGACCTTTGCTGCCAGTTCACTTCACATTAAGTTTTTGTATTGTCCTTGACACCTTTGGATTCTGTACTGAGCTGTTTCTTACCTCTAATCTCCTCTTAAATTATACATCTAAAGTACTATAAAATAACAGTAGTCAGAGTTAGAAGACTGATATGACTTAACACATGGAAAGCATCCATTTAATGTGATAAAAAAGATTGTGCCTGTCTAAGGACAAGCTATGATAGCCAGTGAGCTTTTCTACCTTCTGGAAACAATTTTCCTTGGATGGCATCTGGAGGTGAAAGGACATATCGACTCAACTGTGCTGTGCCAGGCACCCATGGTGTGTTCTCCACGTTCTTCCTGGCTCACAGAACCATAGGAGCTCTTTGCAGCTCTTTCTGGTGATGATTTCGCATTCTGCTTCTTGTAAGGAGTTCTTCCAAATATTAGCTTGATACTTAGAAGTTTATCTTTCAGAGCATCGCCTTAATCTTTCTGTGTTGTGGTCTTTGTACCGTAACTTCTTCCTCCTACTATATCCTTAGCTCTCTGGGAACAGGAAGCTGCTTCTACCTAAGTAGAATCACAAGTGTAGTGCCTTAAAAAATAGTATGGGATAAATGTTTGGATGAGTGGATGAATGAACAGACAGACTGACTTTCACTATGGGGATGTTGATTAGAATCACAATATTATCATGCCTGATAAAGACTGACTTGTTTTCAGTCTTGGAATGACTTCACTATGATTCTTCCTTTCTGTGTTTTGGATTTCTGGCCTGGGCATGTGATTAATAATGTCTTTGGAATTGCTTAATAACCTTTTTTCATGCTTCTGCGGTTCAATTTGAAAGTAGGTGCAGCTGAAGTGGCTTGTGGGCTATCAGAAGAAATGGAAAAAGTACCTGTATTCAAAATAGCCTGCTGGTCCAGGTGCTGATTCAAACTTCTGCAACTGTATAATGAGGTTGCTTTTAGCTACCACATGGGGTGGCCTAACCGATTGTTAAAGTGATTATAATTTCACCCAAGAAATTATCTAATTTCTGTATCTAAGTGCATAGCTTAGCCGGCCTGATAGTACGTTTTAACAAGTTTCTATCCTCAGAAGTCTATTTTGTAGATGTAGTCAAGAGATTAAGCCGTGAGTAAGACTCACGTCCCGGGTGATCAAATCTAGCAGATTGAAACTCTTAAGCAGCCTAAAGCCCCTCAGCTGCCAACAGCAGAGCCCAGCACCTTTGGGCTTCTCTGGGTACTGATTCTACGAAAAATGCAGAAGGTTGGAAGTGGAGGCATGGTTGAGTTATATCTTAGGCTTCTTTCACCTCTAAATACAAGGCAATTCTTTTCATTTTATAATTACTTATGAAGCCCAAGATGCTAGATTGAATTATAATGCAGTTGCCATTTTTCTAGATATACTGGTCAAATATTGACAATTGCATATGATTCAACTTTTAGAAGGAGGGGGTTTGAATTTCAAAATAAAAGGTTAAATAACTGATGACAGTTTTTTTTCTGAGAGCCTTGTGGGGAGGGTGCTTGAAAGGTGGTGGGAGAAGGGGCAGAAAAGGGACTAGGTACAGAAAGTTTAGGCTCGCAATGTCAAAGTTGGCTTACCTCAGACCCTAATACCTTGTTGCACTGTTTCTTGCTTGAGTCAAGGCAGATGAAAGCTGCTCAGATGGAAATCATGAAAAGAAGCCACCGTTAATATGTAGTCTGTTATTTGGCCCTCAAAGAGGGAATTGCCTTTGTTAAAGCCTGCGTTTTCAAAAGATCCTTAAAAAGGGTAAAGTCTTAAAAGTTAACCGCAGACTTTGCTAAAAATAAATTTAAAGTTTTATTCTTGTACTGGGATTAGTTAGGGAGGCAGCCGAATTCTGTAAAGTCTCAGTAACTAGCAACACACAAACTTGGGTGGAAAAGCTGGCTAATGTGGAATGAAAAGGGAACAAACATGTCGGGGAGTGACTCCATAAAGAGGTTCATGTCATTAAGCTATGGGACTTGCTGGTGTTTCTTTCATAATCGGTACATATCTAGATTCTGTAGCTCAGCCAGATGGAATAAATTCTCCTGCCCCTGTACCAAGGTTCTGTCAGCACCATGTAATTGTAAAGGCTTAAGAACCTTCTACCTCAAAAGTGATAAGAGCAATTTCCATAGCAGCTAATGAGATTACATCTGTCCCTTACTCTTCCCCCATTTACTTTGGACTCTCTGGTTGCCTCATCTCCTAGACCAGGACTTGGATTCTATACATTCAACTTCTTTCAGTTTATAGTACAATAGTCCTTTTCCCACATATAATGATGTCCTTGATCCTACGTCTAGTTTATAATTGTTTAACTTTCCTGAATTTCTGTTCTATCAACCATGAAATATTTTTATTTAAAGGATAGTCTTTTATAATATATTCAAATCTTTAAGGTTGAAGATGGGATCTAAGTTAGAAAGAAAACTTGTACTATAAAGGGGCAAAAACAGATCATCTCCAAGGTCTTTTCAACTCTAACAGGTGATGATTCTACATAACTCAGGTTTCTCCTGCTCACCACGTCATTTGCAGGCAAACATCTCACCCTTCCTCCATTTCTACCAGTGGTGGACCCTGTTCTTTTGCAGCATGGAGTACCTGGATATTGGTAAGATTATGTATGACCACTCACAATTCAGAGGGAAAGATGCAGCCAATTTTCAGAAAGTTTGTTCTCTAGCCTTCTACCCTAGAGAAGAAAAAATTATCTGCAGGAGAAAAATGAACTTGCAAGGATCTTCTGTGTGTATATACCTTTATCTTTGCATTCTGGCCTAATTTTTACAGCATGGAGTCTCTATAAGCTTAGCACGTAGGAAATATATGAAAAAAGGAGGAGTTAAAATATATAATAAGAAAACTACCATGCATTGAGCACCTCCTGGATCATTCCCAAAGAAGTCTTATTTTTATAAATAGCATGAGGCTTAGAATCAAGAACTTACAAATCCAGTTAATGTTGGTGTCAAATTACAAACCCAGATCTTGGGATCCCAAAGTGCATACTTTTCCCAGTGTTTGGGGCAATAAGGCTAATATAATCCCTTGGATAATCCACAGCTCCACCAAGGGCATCTTTTTCCCATGATGCTCCAGGGAGTCCTTGGAGATGATAGGTATTTAAAGGACCTTGCAACTGCTTTAGTTTCATCAATGACTGTGGAAGCAGCTCTCATTTTTTCATCAAAATGGGGAGTTGGAGGTATACCCCATAGTCAGGGTACCATGCCTTTGGTAGGCATGACTTCCAACGGGAGGAGAGCCTGATATGCTATGCCAGGGAACCCTCAATATTTTATGTTCCAGGGCTCTCTGTGAGAGTTGGACAACTGTCCGTCTGTCTCTCTTTATGTTCCTTTCATGGCTGCTTGTTCTGTTTTATTGCTGCACATGTGCTTTTTTATAGGTTGTTGCAAGCTGGAAAATATTGTTAAGCGTTTTGGCTTCAGAGCCTCACTCCAAATGATCTCAGTTTAACTCCAGCATCTTAAAATGAGAATTCTTTTCCCTTGCTTCTTTAATGATCAGAAAGTGCTCTCCTGTTAAAATCACAAAATAGGGTATTCGCTTAAAATTTCTCAACCTTCTGGAGAGACAGGCTGTGCAGTCTCAGAATTACCAATGACAGGACATAAAATGAGTCTTATTTCTATTTTTTTACTAAGCTAAGAGGAGCTTTGTTACCTAGCTTGTCTAAAGCAGGATAGGCAGCCAGATTGCAATTCCTTATTACATAAAAAGGATAACTGACCCAGAGGTGTGGCTCCTGTTTTAACTATATGCAGATTAATGGCAACTCAGACCAACTCATTGATTCCTATTACCTGTCACCCTTTGCTCTGTCATCTTGCCTTTTTTCTACTGAGCCATATTTGTCCTTAAACTTACAAAATGACCCCACTGGACAGGAATCACATCTGATTTTAGGATGCTTGAGACTTAATATATTGTTTATATTTCGTGAATGTCAAACATGGTCCATATTTATGTATCCTTCACATTGTGAAGCTAAATAAAAAGAAAATGAATGAAAGTAAAAGAAATTTCTTAAGAATTTGAGTAAACTCAGTTATGAGAGTTTTGCCCATTTCATCTGTGTTTGATCATTGGCTTAGGGAGGTCACAGTCTTTACCTGAATGTTTGAGAAATAGAGTTCACGCTTCTGACATGATGGAATTATTTTAGTGAACTAGCGTAGGCCTAGAGCTATGTATGTGTTATGTAAGAGTCCATTCCTTAAAGGTGGGCAGGTATTGATTACTTCAGTGCCTCTCTTCCTCCAAAATAAAGGAAATTTTGTGTCGTCTTCATGTCTCTACAATTTCCCCAGATTCTGGTTGATTATAACATGTTACCTTCAGAGTAGTTCTACTGAGGAGCTGAGCTCATTCTGTTCGTTGAACTTTACACCAAAGGGATAAAAAATATATAAGCATGAATTAGAAACACAGAGATTATTATTCAGTGTCATCAAATTAACCACAATACCCAAAGGAGAATCCTAACCGTGGAGTGTGTCCTTGAGTAGAATAGGCTTTCAGACTGTGAAGGTGATCCTAAACACAGGAATGGATTTCCCTCTGAGTTACTCCCGTTAATGTTTTTTTCCTAGGGAGAGAGCATGATCGGAAGAATACATACAAAGAAAGACCAAGAATGGAGAAAAGAGAGAAAGTGTGATGGTTTAAGAGTTTATATTAGAATTTCTTTAGATAAAGATATTCTAATTATATAGTTAAACAGAAACATTTCAAAGAGCATTTTTGACCTTATGATAATTTAACCTCTGAAAAATTAGAATCACTACAATGTCTCTGAGTTGGCTGAGTCGGGTATGAGATAGGAGATTTCCTATGTGTTTCTAAGTTCTGCCTCAATGAACGCATCAATCTTTAGCTCCTATAGACTTCAGACAGTCTATATTCAGATGGCCTTGCATGATGGGAGATTAACCTCCATACAGGTAGGCAGACATAAGGACAGGTGGAGATGCCACCAAGTGGCTGCCCTCTGGGCCATCTTTGGGATAATCTCAGTCCACAGAAGCCCTGGTGGTTTATGTTGTGTCACAGATGTGATGCAGTTCCCTATTCTGTCTTTGCTTCTGTCTTTTTCTATTAATACTTCAGCTCCCTCTGACATTTGAATGAGTCTTTGTAATTTGAAGTAGAAAGAGAGAATGGGGGAGAAGGGAAAAGGAATGGAGGGAGGGGAAAGAAAGAGAATGAAAATCTATTAAGCCCTGTTATTTGAGCTCCAGGCTACCTCCAAGAACTTGAGGCCACTACACCAACCAATGGACAGGGTAGTACCATCAACTCTCTTCCTTTATTTTTATTAAGAATTTGCAATGAGAATAAGTAACGAAAATAACTACCATTTATTTAGTTTCTTATATGTATATTGGCTCTGAAAACTGGAAAAGGAAACCAGGAAAGTTGGTTACCTGGATCTTACTTTCTCTATGTGTGCTCAGACAAAATCGATGAGACTGGGTTTGAATTATTCTTGCTCTGACCAAAGCCAGTCATCTTCTCACAATTCCATGTTTGCTGTGGGTATCGAGGGTACACTAAGATTTTTAAAACACTGTCTTCAAGGATCTTGCACTTCTATTAGGAAGTCATAATCACCTAAAACCACTTGGATGTAAAACCCTGATTGCTCTTTGTTCTCCGGGGCCTAGATTTTGTAATGCTTGTGACATCCCTTCCTACATAGGTACCCACTGTGCATTGTACATACTTTGGTTTACTCTACATATCTTACTCTGCTGTCTTTAGTTGTTGTCATAGCTTTTCTCCTCTGTTCATCTCTTAACCTGATACCTTGGACATAGTGAAAACTCATTAAATGTTTGGGGAATGACTAAATCAATGGTTCTTCGTGGTGGGGGAATTTTGGAAATTTTTAAATGTGCTTTTGGATATCACAATTACTGGCAGCACTATAGGCATTTAGTGGGCAGAAGCTAGGGGGCTGGATGTCCTACAGTGTGCACAATAGCTGCTAATAATAAAGAATTGCCTCACGTTCTCATGACTTTCCAGTGTCCTACCAGACATCCATGTCAAAAAAAACCCAAAAAGAAATTATGATGAACTGAACCTAAACCATAACTCCATTTTATATATAAATGCAAAACATTATTGTATGCTTTAATAGTACCCAGAATTATTTAGGACCATAATTGTTGTGTAAGTCAAGAGTAGGCTAATTTATGCTTTATTGGGTACTTTTCTAAGAGTCATCCACCATTTTATAAAATCATGTCACTGATGACAGTGCTGTTCTTAATATTTGAGTCACCAATACCACATACTTTTATCAGTCTGGTTTGTAGCTAAAACATTATCTGGAATTCTGCATATAGGGGCAAGCATCTTACCACTTCTTTATGCCTGAGCATTTACACATTGGAATAACTATTATTTTATTAAAAATTGCTTTCTTTTCACTTATCCTTGATATTGTAGTCAGTGCATTATGTTAACTTTTTAAAAATTATATGTGTAGGTGGCCTATATTATCTATGACTTTCCTTTTGGAATAGTACAGCAGGTGTTATAAAGTATGTTACTAAAAGAAGGATTGGGTCCAAAATGTTGAGGATCATTGGCATGAATAAATGAGTGAATACATGAATGAATCAGTGGACAATAACTAACAGTGCCAAGTAAACTGCCTAGAAAATAAATGCTCTAGCTGTTGAGAGGAGAGAAAGGGAGATTATAAGTGGAATTGTCAGGGAAGGGCTAACAACACCAAATACAGTGATTATGCCAGGCAGGGGGCAGCGGGCATGGTTCTGGGAAAAGCCCTATGAGGAAGACCCAGGGAAAGCAGGAAGTGATTTAAGTTCCTGTCCTGAATGGCACATAGGGTTAGGAAAGAACCTCCAGCCCTTGCCTCCATTTCTTGCTACGTAGCCAGTGTCCCGAAGGTATACAAAAGGGAATCAGAGCTTTCATTATTCATGAATTCACACTTCCAATATTTATTTAACACATATGTGTTGGGTATTGTGTTAGGCACCTCAGAATCTCTATAAAAGGGTTCTGGATAAATCTGTCATAGTGATCGGTTCTTACTTATGTGTCATGTCAGATTCTACCTCCAATGGTACAACATCTTAACATTTTCCAGGAAAAATTTACGAAACTGTCGAGTTGAATTGCATATGCTCAAAAGATGTTGCAGTCTTAACCCCAGTACCTGAGAACATAGCTTTATTTAGAAATAGGATCAAATCAAGATGAGGTTAGTAGGGTGGGCCCTAATCCAATATGACCATGTTCTTACAAAAGGGAAATTTAGACACAGATGGAGACACATATGAAGATTGGAGTTATGCTGCCGCAAGCCAGAGATTGCTGGCAAGTCACCAGAAGCTAGGAGACAGTCGTGGAACAGATTCTCCCTCATGGTCCTCAGAAGCAGCCAACCCTGCCAGCACCTTGGTTCTGGACTTCCAGCCTCCAGAGTTGTTTGTGGAATTATGTGACAGCAGGTCTAGGAAACTGATACAGGGACCAAAACTTCCTACCACTGAAAAAGAAGAAACTGCATTTGATCTCCCCTCCCCCAAAATATCTATTAATGTGTTTGTTCATAATTTTATCATCACAATGACTTTTCCTATTTTTGGCTTGAACTAATGAATAATATTTGAGGAAAAGGTTTTTTGTTTTATTTTGTTTTTGTTTTCCCCACATAACCAGTCTCTCTTGATCCTGGCAGCTACAAGTCCATGGCAATCATTCACAATATTCACAATTTTTTAAATAAACTTTTCTCTCTTCCTCTGATTTTCTTTTAGTCTTATTAGATGGCAAACTCCCATCCCCATTCTTGACTTCAAGAAGTTCTCATTAATCTCTATATTATTCTTCATTTTAAAGCCTTTGCCTGAAAACTCTGCAGGGTTACCCATCACTGTCAGTTGGAGTCTGTGAGATTGTTCAGAAGACCCACTCATTCATTTTCAAGTTCCAGTCATTGGGGGACTATTGGTGGTAGGGATCTGGTCATTATAATTATCAGTGCTTTATTATCTTGAACATCACCTTGTCAGCTTATCTGGTAGTCTCTCTTTACAATCTGGGTTATAAACTTAGTTGATTTTGTCTAACCTTTTAGTGTCTAGAATTCTTGGACACTCTTTGAAAAGGCAAATGATATCAACTCCCTTGCCTGGCCCCTGGCATCTCTCCTTCAGTAATACACTCTTCTCCTTTATACTTAGGGCTAATATTGTCATGTAATTAGTTCTGTACACTGTTTGTATCACAGTCTTTATATCTACCCCCATTAGTTCTCCACATCTAGGATTTTTTTAGTTCTTTGTGGCCAAAAGCCTGTTTAATGTTTTCTGAAGCAACCTAGGGTTTCACCATATGTAAATGTTACTGAAGGATTATGGGCCTAACTAAACTTTTCCCTGGTATTTTGCCCTTACCATTGTCTTTTTATGTAATAAGATGAATCAAATTTAATAATATTAAAATAGGCATATGTATTTTTTTTCAGTATAGTACCTAAATCTGAAAAAAAAAAAAAAAGCCATTGTACTGTTAATATTTGGTGGAAATGACCACTGAGAATGTGTATTGTTAATTTAGTGCTGAGATACCTTGCCCAATGCCCATAAGCTTTGCAAATGTTTAGAGTAAATAAAATTTTAGGGCGTTTGGAGAACAAGGACAGTAGTTACCTGGGGACCTGTGAGCAGTGATGACAGCAGTAAGTTATCTAGCCATTGTTTCATGCTTAGTCACATGGGGTGCCATGAGACGTACAAGACTGCCCCTAACCTCTAGGACCTTGCAGTCTAACACAAAGTACTTATTAGGACAGCTTCATCTTGTTGAACTAAAAATGGTATTAATGCAGATAATCTGGGGGTGGGGGGAGTTTGCAGGAGGACAAGAAGTTAGAAATAGGGACAAGAGAGAGGTTGCTGTTTCTGGACCCAGTCTGTGTCCTTGTATGAGATTTTTAACCTCTGTGTGCTTCATTTTCTTTGTAAAATAAGGATAATAATGGTATACTCCAAAGATCATGAGATTTCCATCAATTGATACAACAGTGTTATAAGAGCAAAAACTCAACAAATAATAGCAATCGTCGTTATTCTTATGCATGCCCTGCGGTCATTATCCGTTCACTTACAAGCAAAAACTTCTGTTATCACAGGACTGTCATTCCATCAGTTGTGCATTCTAACGTTGCTTCCAAAATGCAAAGGTCTTTCTACATGCACATATGCTCTTCTACACATTTCTAAAGTCTACATGAGGCATATGGAAGTTTTCACTTCATACAGTTCATACCCTGCCAACATTTTTCTTTAAATTTCAGAATTCCCCAAGGGGTAATCTTAAATTTGGGTATTGGAAAAGACCCTTTCTCATGAGTGAACATGGCCTGATGAATAACTGTGTATTTATCACAAAGACGTTGCACCCAAAAACTACACATGCATTCAAGGTTATCTTTCACAGATGAATGTTTTTTAGACTCAGAGAACTTAGTCAAAGCCTGAACTTCCCTTTTGTCTAGTCTGCAATTCACTTTGTTCTTATAAACAATCTCTAATAATACTTGATTTCATTTCAGTGATGTTTATAATAATGAGTATTTCTCAAACACTAATGTTAATTGCTTAAGGGTTATGAAATTGACCAATCAAAAACAGGTACCTAAGGAAAAAACCCTGACATGTCACAAAAGCAAATAGTACTTTCATGAGAACCACCTGGTTAAAAGGAGTTCTACCCTTGAGCATATTTAGTAAACCTCTCTTACCAGAATGAACTGATATATTTGACAAAATGGGAGTGACCTTCATAGCCTCATTGATTTCTGTCCTGATCTCCTGTATGTAATTTTAGGATTTCTCTTCCATTTCTTCTTCTCTGAGAAATCTTAGCCTAGGACAAAAGCCAAATAACAAATCAAAGAATGCATATGCTACTATTGATAATATTATTTTGTTCAATTCTGAATGCCCAAATACTTTTAAGTATAAGTGCATTTGATATGTATTATAATTATATACACATGATTATATATAATCATGACTGAGCACTTTGCTGCAAAGGTTAACATCTTTAGTACTTGCCACCATTTTACTTACTTTGAGAATAGAAGACAAATGTGTGTCCTAGTATTAGCCAAACAGAGAAGTCATGTGGAATAATGGAAAAAGACTAATATTTGATTATGGGAATCCTAGAACTCCAACTAAAATGGCTGACAAAAACAGAATATATGAGGAATATGTAAAGACTTTGTACAAATCGGAAGAAAAAGTCAAATAACTCTAATCCAAAAAAAAGGCAAAAGACTTCATTTTTCTAAAAAGGAATTCAAATGTCCTACATCGACCTCACATTCATAATCAAGGTGATATAAATCAAAACAACCATGTAACACCATTTTAAATCTATTATAGTTGCAAAAATATAGAAGTGGTTAGAATACCAAATGTTAGAAAGGACGTGGATCAACAGATACTTTCAGATACACTGCTGGAGAGAGTCTATATTACTATAATTATTTTGAAAATGACTTAGCACTATCCTATAAAATTGATATTCAGATTACCTATGACCAAGCAATTTGATTTCGAGGTATTGTCCTAGAGAAACTCTTTAGTATGAATACCAGTATTTATGTTTGAGACTGTTCATAGTAGTACTGTTTATAGATTGTAAAAAAATAAATATTTGGGTGGTATTTCAAAAATTGGATATGATCCAAATATCTATGAGCAGACAGTATTTGAAAAAACTAGTGGTGTATTCACTAAATTGAACATTATTCATCAGTGAAAGTTACATTATAGGCAACAATGTGGATAGAGCATAGAAACATAATGTTGAGTGAAAAGAAAATCCTTTAAGACTAATTCAGGATGCTAACATTTTTATAAACTGTAGAGTAGAAATGATTTTTTCCTCACCCATTGCCTAGATTCATGGCTGAAGTGCCTAGAATAAAAGATTAACAAGAGCAAAGCATACAAATATAAGTTTTATGTGACATGCGTATATGTTACATTTTCGTAGTTATTAAATGTACATTCAAAAGATAAGGAAAAAATACGACTATATTCTTCATATGTTAGAGACAGGAGAAAGGGAAAATAAAAAAGGCAGATGGTTAATAAAAATATTTTTAAAGTTTCAGTCTTAAAAGTAATTGAATAAATGCAATTTTAAAAAGAAATGTGAATTAAGATTTTATTTTTTATGAGAAGGCAAAGATTTAAAAGAAAGATTTCCAGTGTTATGCAGGCTACAGAGAAATGAACATTCATATACAGCCTTGATGGGGAGAATGAAGGTTGATATCTCCTTTCTATGGACAGTAATTTTGCAGTAAGTAACAAGGGCTTTAAAATATTCTTAACTATGACTTTGCATTTTGTTTCTATGAATTTATTCATAAGAAGTAAATGTTTTAGTATGCTTAGGAGAACACAGATATTAGCACAGATATATTTGTAATTAAAAAACTGGGGACAACCTTCTTGGCTAATAAAAGGTCACTGATTAAAATAGAGAATGAAAATAATACACAGCCCTTAAAAATGTTGATGGACAAATGAATAAGTGTAGTAAAATGAAAATGTTCAATGGGAAAAACAAGTTACAGAATTAATAGAATTAAGTATTAAGGCTTCTTAATATTCCATTTTTAACAGTTATATATCATATATGTTTTGGGTGTCTATGTTGGTTTAGAACAAAGCGTGAGAGCATATTATTATAGTAGTGCTCATTTCTGGGTCATGGGATTATCCGTGATGTTTTATCGTCTCTGTTCAGGGACGATGACCGTCTTGCTCACCACCGCATCTTGACTGTTTGGTGCTTGGCACATAGTAGGTGCTCACTAAATGTTTGTTATATGAATGAATGTGTTTAATAATAACTTGTGGAATAATTAAAAGATGAGAAACCTTTATTGAGCTAGTCCAGTTGTATTCAGCTGAACCAAATATTCTACTGAAATCAGGCTCCTTGCTCTTCTAGAGCTAAGTGTCACATTAAGGATATTCATGCCCGATGGCATTTCCGAGGAATTAACCCTTCAGAGGGAAATTTGCATTTTAAAATACTAACTTTTAGGCTAAGGTTCTGACTCTGTAGTGGTAGAATTTTCAAGAAGATATTTTGGAGTAAAAAAGTTACTCTGTCAATCTCTTCAAAAACTGTGCCGTCTGATATCCATGTTCTACATCAACGACTAAGTCCCTTTTTGTTTTAATTGACTCCAGATAGATTACAATTGTTATCATTACTATCTGCTGTAGTCATAATTCCCACCTGTATGAGAAACTACATATTATATATTTTTCACAACAGATATTTCTTAAATTAACCTATTTCCATGTATCATATTTTTTTTTAATTTTATGATCAATTACAGAAAGGTTGCATGTGCCCCTTTTTAAAATTGTAAATGAGTACATTTGAGGAAAGAGAAAATAAGTATGGGGAAATGGGTTGAAACCTATTTGAGACCAGTGCATTAAAGTGCATCTTCTTATATAGATAATAAATATTGCTCAAATGACCTAAAAGCCTGTCCCAAGAAGCGGATCCACAAAGTCATATGGTTGAAAGGGTTCATGAAATGAGGTCACCCAGGCACCCAGAGAAGCACAGATGTCTGTATCATGAGCCACATCCCAGCTATATCTTATGGTAAATATGATTCCTTATGTGTGTTTGTGTTTTTAATAACATTCTACAATGTAGGCCAAATTAATCATTCCAAAGCTCAGCTAGTGAAAGCAGGTCCCTGCAGGGGTCTAAAATAGTGTCTCCAGGTACCTAGCTCTGTGACAATCTGAGTTTAATCCTAAAATAAATATTAGAGTGTCAAGATAAATAAATGATCTTCATAGCCTTCAGGCAATTCTCCATAAAAAACTATTTTCCTCGGCTAAAGGTTTCTGAAGCATTGAGAAGCCATGAATTTGAGGTTTTACCCTTTGAAAGGGACCTGAGGAGCCCAAGGCCCAACCCCCTCCCCCCAGGAACAGGGGCCCAGGCAGTACCCAGGGAAAGACCAAAATGTTCCCTCACAGAGCAGTTTTGAATCAGCTCCAACAGACAGCAGGTAATGGAAAATGTAAAGCAACGTGTTTAAAAGCTTAGATCTTGCCATCAGAAAAGCTTCCCTTGTGGCCCAGCAATGTGAACTTGAATCAACACCTCACCTCACACTGTCCTCTCGGCACTGTTGTGCCCATTTTATTGATATCTGTCCCTGGCGTTAGGACTGAATGAATGAATATATGGGAGGTTCTCTTCACAGAGCCTCAGTCAAGCCCAATTTACCCCTTAGCATGGATCAGTGTATTGATTGTGAGGCAAGGGGCGGGGGAGGAGAGGGAATAAGAAGAACTTCAAGGCAAAGTGGAAATGGAAAATCATAGTATCTGAAACGAAGACTCTTTCTCAGGGAAAGAAGACTACATCAGTAGAAACAAATGGATTCAAGAGTGCATTTTCTTCACTTGAGTTTTCTTTGGACACAGGAAGAAACACCAGCAAGTGTGCTTGCTTGTTCCCCTCTCCTCCCCTCCTGACCCCATTCCCGAGACAGGCACATACGACAAAAGCACTCGTGGGGGAAGATAGTTTATGTTTCCAAATGCCACCTTTTGTGTGGTCATTTAGGTACTGATATATGCAACCATATATATTTCTTTTTCATTGGGGGGAAAATATGAAGCATTTCTAATCTTACTGTGGGTGTTGTCATCATAGAACACAGCAAGCGATGATGTTTAACTGGCAAGTTCTGTCTGAGGTGACAATTTGCCACGTTTTTTCATAGAAAGCTTCAACTGCTCAACTAGAGAATGTATTTCTTTAAGAGGCAAATGAGGAAGAGACTGCCAGGTGATTCCTTGAGGTATGCTTGATTAACTCCAATCTATTAAGGTTGACAATTTTCTAGTTTCCAGTGATAAACGGCTGGCCCTTCCAAAAGGCTTTCCGAGGAGAAAGGGTCTTCTCCCCAGCCCCAGATTTTTTCTTCTTTGTCCTTGGCTACTTGTATCACGTGCTGCTCAGGATGAGTTCACAACAGTAATAGTCATAAATGATTTACACAAGTAATTCCTGTCTAATCACTTGGGACTTGGAGTTTTTTATGATGTTGCCAGATGTGCCATCAAAAAATATCATCCGGTTCAGAAACTTGTGATAAATCGAGTCAGAGTCAATTCATCCCCTGAAGGCAAGTGATTGGTTTGCATGCATTTGCATTGGGGGCCTCACCCATCTTCCTCTTCTCTGTATCTTCTTGTTCCAGCATGTAGAAAACAAGAGCTCTGTAAATAAATGTTATTAGGAGGCTGTCAGTATGTGCTACAGACTGGTATGACTTCCGTGTTTCTCTCTTGTGTTAAAAGGGCATTTTAGCCCAACAAAAGGGTAAGAGGGGAAATCTTACAAAGCCCCAGGCAATCCTATTTCTCGTATAGACTCTGTCACTTGCCAATACTGGCGCCAACATTGCAAAAAAACTCAGACGTTGCTTCTGAGATGATATTCTTCCCATTTGAATGAAAGTTCCCCTGAGAACCCACCTTTACTTCCTCTGGGCCCATATCACATAAGCTTTATACCTCTATAAAGAATTTTGTGTATTCCATCTTATAATGTAGTCTCTGGTTTAAACATCCATCCCATGAAATTGTCCCTTGTTGAGGGCAAGTAGCACATTCTCTCCTTCACTGAGGATGATGCCTTTCACCAGGGAGATTCTCACTAATTTAGTTGAATGAAAGAAAGAATCCAAAAATAGGTAACTATGAATTTTCATTCCAAAGCACACGGGAATAAGTAAAAAGCTGCATATCAAGCTTTTAAACCACTTTGCTGGACTGTGTTGCAGAAACTAAGCTGGGCAGTAGCTAAGTAGCTTGCATTGGAGGAAGACTTTGACTCAGTCTATGCTACACCACCTCTGCACGGACTCGAAATGGCACCTCCTAAACCAAGAATTCTGCATTCCTAAATTATACTCCCTCAGTGGAGATTAAAATTTCCATGATCCAGTACAACCACACACAGTAGTGTGCTTTAGTGACAAATTAAATCTTTGGGAAAAAATTCCCCATGTTGACTCTGATTATATAGTCAAGGAATCCTGTGAATTTGCTGATGTGTAAGTTTTCCTGTAATGTAAAGCAGGCAGACGAGGTGGGGGCTGGAGAAGAGAGTCTTAGGGGAAGAGCCTGCGTGTTGACTTAACACAGAGTCAGAGCAGTTATTCTGGAAGTACTTATTTAAAGAGCTTTGCAGAACTGTAACGATGATTGAGAGCTTTGAATGTCCAAAATCTAATATTTACATGATTCTTTATCTTTCGATCTTATAGAACATAAAGGTGGAATATTTTTACCTAATGATGTTGTGAATATCAGACTAGAAATGAGAAACCTTTTTGGTATGATTCTTTAAGTACAACTAAATAACCTCTCATTGTTAAATAATTTATAGATCTGAGTAAAGCATTATAGCCTCTTGGGGTATCCCATGAGCTAAATATCCTTCAGATTTCGTGCTACTTTAAAAAGATTTTGATGGGTAAAAATAGCATAATTGTTTGAAAACTGTTGGTTGATAATTTTGTGGCATTAGCTGTGTTTTCAGGGACTGTACTTACAGTAAAGATAGTTGGACATTGCCCACTACAAAGTAGATCATTTTCTCACACATTTATGATTGGATTGGATACCATAGCCTGCAATTTATTTTAATGCATGTGTTTATTGAATAGAAAGTTTATAACTATCCCAATATTAAGACACCAGAATATAGGAATGAGAAATGTATCTAACATAAACCCTAGAAACTTAAACTATATTTATTTTTTTTACTTTTGGTCTTGACTCATATGCATATATAATTTTATATAATTATAATCATAGGGCAAAGATCACTTTTAATTATGCTTTCTTTTTCCTTACTATTATAAATTCATGCTTGTTGCTTATTGCTACGTTGGATGTTGTTGAGGACATAGCATGCTATATTCCACAGAATTGTCTTTATGAGTCATTACAGGAGAAATATCTTTTCTGAATTCTATAGCAGGAATAATGTTTGTAGTGAGAAAAAAAAAGTTTTTTTAATCTGTTGGCCACTGAGATTTATTTGACTGATCATATCTTCCTTTTTGCATTGGTTCCTAGAAGGCTTAATTGTAATCTACTTTAAATACAGGATTTCTGATGAACAATTCCCATATTAAGCTACCCTCATGTATCACATTTTCTTTCTCTTAATCAATTCTACTTTCTTCAACCAATTTTCTGTTTTCTTTCAGCTCATTTTATATGTTATATAAAGCACTTTAAATCCTTTCTAGAGGAAATTTTTCTTTTACTATTATAATATGTTCATAATTATTTTAATTTCTATATAATCTATGCAGTAGGTGAACCATTACATTCATCTTTAGCATTTAAATTGTTTCCAGTTTATTTTCCTACTGGTGCAGAAAATAATAGAATAAACAACTTTCACATCTAGATTTTCTCTACCATTCTTTTAAATTACTTTCTTTGGATAAATTTTCAAGAATGAAATGACTGGCTTAAAGGTTTTATGCTGACAACCAATCCCAATCTAATTTTGTATTTTTTTTTGAAAGTAGGAAAGAGAATTAATCTATGTTTAATCTATATTTACAAGTAGACTACGGATATAATTATTACTGAAAATTTACTTCTCAAAGGAAATCATTAAAAGTTGATATTCCCCTCTGTTCAGTAAATATTCACTTCCATGTAGAGTTAGGCCAAAATAAATCTGGGCTTCAAAGATCTGGAAACAATGTAAATATCCTCCCTGGTTCATGGAAGAGAAATGCTTGAAAATAAGATATATGTCTTTAATAAAATACTACATAGACGTTAAAAGTAAACTTCTAATATGTCTCTAATTAAAACTTTGTTATCAAGAAACTACCATGCTATTTAGTAATACAACATTTAGTAACTCTCTTTACTCATGTGTGTTTTCCATCAGTGGTTCTCTACTGGGTTTAGAACCTTCCCCCTGCAGGTATTTGGAATTATGTAGGAGTGTTTTGATTTGCCATGATAACTGAGGGCTGCCACTGGCAATTAATGAATGACAGTCCAGGGTGCGCGGCATCTGTACTGCCCCACACAGCCCTGCACCACAAAAAATCCAAACCAAAACAAAACTTGTTCTGCTCAAAATGGCAATAACCCCCACTGAGAAACACAAGTGTCTGTAGGCATGGTCTTACTGATCATTGGGAGCAGGTGATGGGCATGGTGTCCAGTCTGTTGTAGACAAATACTCCCTGAGCACCTGCTATGTGTCAGACACTCTTCTAGGCACTTAAAATATACATCTGTAAATGAAACCGAGAGCCAGGCCCTCACGAAGTTTACATTCTGGAAAGAGCCTCTTAATAAATGTTGCTTCAAGCCTTGTAGGTGGAAAAACCAAGATGCAAACTTTCATTCACCATATGATGTGCAAAAGGAAACTTTGAGTAACAGGCGTGGGGGCTTTCAGTGATTGCTAACCTTCCAAGCAATGAGAAAGCATTTCATCTCTGGCCCCATCAACCACTTTTGATCTTCATCCTTTGGGCTTAGCTGAGTGTCTCCCTTTTCCCAGTGGGAAATTTCTCCTAACCCCTTGATTTTACATTCTTCCTTATTGAAAGAAAATTATATTCTTACAGAACAGAAGCCAACTTCTCATGAGTGTTTATATACATCAAAGACTGTTCTGATGTAGAAGGAAGTCTTTAAAAAAATTAATTTTAAAGCAAAAAAATCTATTTTCACTGGAATGAAAGGATAGAAATATTAAACATTAAGTTCCTAAAGAGTTCAGAAATCACTTCTCTCTGAGTAAGATGTTTCATCGTACCCACCATCTGATTGTGCTTTTTATTGCTTTATATGTTTCAATTAACTCAATTGTAATTGCTTGTCAGCATCTCATTCTAAGCAATAAATTTGTCATAAAAAAGAGTAGAAATTATCAAATTTTATTGTTCATCATTTTAGTATTTGTTCCTCTCATCTGTTGCTGCTACATTGGAATATATTCTTTGCTAGCAGCTGTTGTGATATATTTTATAGGGAAATATTTTAACAATTTCCATTCTAATTTTCTTTCCATTATGTATGTAGGTTATTGTTTTTCAGAGTAAGAAAGAAAATGATCAGATGGGAAAGGAAAAAGGGTAATAGAGGAGACTAAACATGTGCAATGTGTGTATTTTCTGTATTTAAATGACATATGTATGCACTATTCATACTCAGTTTCAAAATATATATCAATAAATATTTAAAATTATTTATATAATGAACCACTTAGTAAGATGATTATTTGGCTATACAACTTAGATGAAAACATTTGTATTTTAATATTAGACTCTCCATTATTCACAACAGCCAAGATATGGAAACAGTGTCCCTTAAGTGATGACTGGATAAAGAAATTGTGGGATACACATACACACACACACACACACACACACACAATGGAATATTATTCAGCCTTAAAAAAGGAGGAGATCCTGCCATTTGGAACAACATGGATGAATCTGGAAGACATTATGCCAAGTGAAATAAGCCAGACAGAGAAAGAAAAATACTGTATAATCTCACCTAAATGTGGAATCTTAAGAAAAATTGACTATATATCGACAAAGTAGAATGGTGGTTACCAGGGGCAGGAAGGGGGAGGAAACAGAAGTAGGTAAAAGTGTACAAACTTGCAGTTATGTAGAATGAATAAATCCAGAGAGGTATAGCATGAAGACTATGATTGATAATATTGTATACTGAAAATTTGCTGAGAGAGTAGTAGGTTTTAGATGCTCGTACACACAAAAGAGGTACCTGTAGAAGGTTATGGATAAGATAATTTGCTTGACGGTAGTAGTCATCTCATTATAAACATGTATATCAAAACATGTACACCATAAACATATACAATGAAAAATATTATCTGAAGGCAAGACAACTTTAGTGTCTGGAGATGAGAAGCAGTCATAAGAGTATAATTAAACTGAGAGCTCTTTGAAGACAGTGTCCCTGTTTCTTTGATCTTTAAATCTCTAGTTCCCTGATGCACAGATATTTCAAACAAATGTTTATTGACCAGAAGAATGTACATATTTTTATGAGCATTCCGGGGTCACATAAATTAACAAAATGATGCTTCTTTTACTTAAAAGATTACAGCATATTGCTGGTATTTGTGAACCTCAGCATCAAGCTGTTGTCATGGCTGCTCTGGTCTGGGCCTCCTTGAACACTCGGTGGTACTCTGCTCTTCTCCTGGCTCGCCTCGTCAAAGCATGCTCAAGGAGGAGGGCAGGGTCACCCTGCTGCTCTGGAGCCTGCACCCGCCCACCAGGGAGATAGCAGTTCTAGCCTGGCTCTGTCACAAGAAGGTTGTTGATCATTACGAGTATCCTAGAAATATGGAATCCCTTTATAAGACATCTAAAAATGTTGTAGTTGGATTGATGGGGGCTCTGGCATGTGGTGGTGTAATGAAATTACAGATTCAAGTGGATAAAACTGGAAAGATTGTGGATACCAGGTATGAAATATTTGGCTGTGGCTCTGCAATTGCCTCCAGCTTGTTAGCACTGAATGGATGAAAGGGAGGAAGGTAGAGGAACACTTAACCTTCAAAAGCACAGATATCTTCAAGGAATTCCCACTTCCTCCTATGAAACTGCACTGTTCCATGCTGGCTGAATATGCAGTCAGGGCTATCCTGGCTGATTACCAACTGAAACAAGAATCCAAGAAAGGAGAGGCAGAGAAGAAATGAGCCCTTGGTAAAACCTCCAGCAAGTCACAACAGCTGTTTGCCCACCTTATATTCTTTATGTAAAAGAATATAAGAGTAAAATAGAGCGTGCTTGAGAGTGTAGTGGAAATGCCACTAATTTAAACTAAAGGGTAAATGACTGATATGGCTTGCTGTCTTACACCTGCAATGGATATTTTACTTCAACAAAAATAGAAGTTTCAACACAAAAGTGTAAAATGTGTCTTTAAAAGTGTTTATCAGTCAGTAATTAGAAGGCAAGGGATATTTCTTGTTTATAGAAGATCTTTAGAGTACCACTGAAATCCCAACCCACAAATTGTTGCCTATCTTCTCTGTAGGCCTTGATATGAGAATTTCTCTTGCAAACAGTTTTACCTGGAGATATTTATTTCTTAGGAGCCTACTAATTCCTCATAAACTCAGGCCTATACTTAAAATTGGATCACTTAAGAATATGTAATGGCTTTATATGCTCAACTTCTGACAATAATTTATAAAGAGCTTTCTTACAGTTATTCATGGGCTAAGGAAATAGCTTTTTAATGACATTGGATTTGGTTGGTCGATTTCAGTAGTAACATGCTAAAGTAATATTTCTTAATATGATTCAGACACTCAAAAAAAGTACTGTGGCATTAGCATGGTTATCCCTAATATCATATTCAATTTCTGAATTTATTCTAGATAAATTCATCAAATTTCATTCCTATTACTACTCTCTTCATCTTTACTGAATTCCCAAGCATTTTCTTAGCACCTTATAAAGTTCAATGAATTTTAAAGTGCTTTTTATGGAACAAAGGTACATTGAAAGTTTAACATGATAGTGAATTTCAGTTCAGTGGATTATATTTTATACCATTGACTTACTATGAAATTATAGTTTTATTCCCAGAATGAAGAGGGGCATTAAGTCTAAATTAAAATTACATGTAGAAATTCTATGAATCTAATCACAGGTTTAAAAAATGTTTTAAAAAAAATATTGGTAGTGATAAAATATTAAGTGTAAACATCTTCCATAAAATACCCAAAACTACGTATATTATATGTGAAGTATATGCAATGTGTTAATTTCCTTGAATTGGTGTTTATAGCTCTCTTTTAGATCCAATTATTTGGTTAGTAAACTAATGCAAACAAGCTATTGTGGAATTTTGTGGTTATATTGCTTTGTTCTCCTGTTTGCTTCAATTTGTTTAAAAACTCTTTGCTGTGGTCAGTATCTACCCATAGATTAGGTTATCAGGTATACAATTAACTGAATCAGTTCTAAATTTTCTTTTATCTGTAGATGAGTATTTCTGCATAGCTCCTGCGCTTTATGTAAGACATTCTTAAACCTTGCTATTATTATGTCACTCAAAGAGAGCTATTACAAACCAGAAAAAAAAAATAATAAGCATTCCAGGTGCATGTGCTAGTTTCTTAGTTTTGGTTCCCTAAGTAACAGACTCTGAGACAAATATTCAAGTTGTATTAGGAGATGCAAAAAATTATAATAGGGGAGTAGGGAAGTGAGACAGGGAAGTGAGACAGGAAGAGAAGTCAATAAAGTGTGCATTATGCAAGTTACCTTGTGGGCAAGTGGTGCTTTATACTACAGGAGGATTCTAAGAGACAGTATAGAACATGCATCTTTGAGTTACTCCACCCAAAGGGCAAGCAGCTTGGGTATTTATTCACCAACTCAGTGACCAAGGTTAGAGGGAGGATTGCCTAGCACTTCCTGCTACCGCATCTACGGTGGGTGTGGGCTTGGGTGGTCGGTGAAGCCTTCTGGCAGGAAAATACAGCTGCTGTCAGTCGGCAGGCACTGAAAGGATCAGTGACAAGGAGATGTGGGCTGGTGTCCCCCGGTGATGAATCTGCTACAGTAGTTATTACTCAGTGGCCATATATTCTCTTGATCGTCAGAGAAGTATCACAGTGCCGTTGCCCTGTAAGATGGAATGATCAACGCGTCAAAAATATTTACAAAAATAGGATAGATACCTACCCTCAGAGGTCTTTTCTAGTGTATCTAATTGCCTAAGTATCTATAAACTACAGATGGTCCCCAACTTTGGATGGTTCAACTTATGATTTTCTGACTTCACTGTGATGGGAAAAGCATTCAATAGAAACTATTCTCGAGTACTCATACAACTTTCTGTTTTTCACTTTTGGTACAGTATTCAATAAAGTACATGAGATGTTCGAAACTTCACTATAAAACAGGCTTTGCGTCAGATGATTTGGCCCAACTGGAGGCCAATGTAAGTGTTCTGAGCACATCTAAGCTGGCCTAAGTAGGCTAAGCTATGATGTTTGGTAGGTTAGGTATTATATATTAAATACATTTTTAACTTATATTTCCAGCTTACAAGGGGTTTATCAGGATATAACCTCATCATAAGTCAAGGAACATCTGTATAGATGATAATATTATTGTTAAATATTTGCCCAACTCTAATTTTTCAGCACTGGAAAAATTCCATCTCAGGTTACCGCCCCCTCTCCCTGGTTCTGTTTGCCCATGCAGTATAAAACAGCCTCTAGAATTTAAATTGCCAGGCTCCTTTCATTAACTTGATATTTTAAAGGCTTTAACAAGTGATATTTCTAATTCTAAAGAGGAAACCTCTATTGCTCATTCATTTTTAGTCCTAAATTATGCAGGACACATTTTAACATTCAGGTAAAAATGTGTAAATCACTGCGGCTTTACGTTGGAGATAAATGACGGGATCATTTGCCTAGAGATACAGTTCTAGCTCAGTTCTGTTAATACTAAATATATTTTCATTTTGAGCATTTGCTGAGGAAATCTCTAGAGGTCATCCCCTGTGCCCCTCTACCCATTTCAGATCGCTTATCTTTCTGAGCTTCCTGCATGGTTGAGAAACCACTTAAAGACAAGTAGATTACTGCGTTAATATTTGGATGAGACACAATAGCTCAATAAGACAAAAAAATTATGTTGGTATTCATTGTAGAGGAAGGTACCCTAGATTGGCCTAAATTATTTTTTCTCAAAAAAATATTGTTGAGTGAGTACTGCCACAGTGCTGGGGTGCTATGAATGCTCCCCATGCCTGACAGCTTCTAGGAGATGCCCCAAACCCTGGCTCTACTTTTTCTCACCCACATTTACCACTTACACCTGAACTGATGGCTACCTAAGTACTGGAACCAATTGCTAGTGCCTCTGCAGTAGTCAATCCCAGGCACACCCACAGCTACTCAACCATGTAGAGTGGATTACAATGAATTTCCTGAAAGGAAGGACTTTGCAGGATTTCTCCTGGCACATTTCTTTTCATGGTTGCTTACCTATCTCCAAATAAGATAATGGCTTACTCTTATAATCACAGAATCATGAGGTTAAGACAGGAAGGAACCTTAGAAATAAAGTATTATGTTCAATGCCATTATCTTAACAATGGAGAATTTGAGATTGAGGATGGTCTCCTACTTTGCCCGAAGTAACAAAGCTGGTCCGGGAAACATGTAGTCACATCTTCTCTTTCCTTTTTATATGTTCTGAATAATACTAGGCAAGTTACATATCAAATACATAGAAAAAGCAATTATTCATTCTTGTTGACAAGTGGTGACAACTAATAAATTTACAAATTAAAAAAATAATAAAAATGTCAATATTTCCCTTCCTTCTTCCTTTATTTCCTCTATACTGCTTGAACCTTTCATTATACCAAAGCCTTTACTTATTTCTTTTCTTTCTCTTTCCCTAATCGAAGGAAAACTCTAGAAGAGTAAGGATTTTTGTTTATGATATTCCCTGACATACCCCAAGCACTTAGAAGAACATCATGGTGCTTAGTAAATATTTGTTGGATGAATGAATGAATGCAACCCAGACTCTTCAGAAGGATAGAATATATTATTGTTTTGAATTAAACCCTAAGGATTCAAGCATCTATGTTTCTATCAGAGGAAGCTAATTTTTCTTCTTCTAATGTTCTGAAATTTTGAATGATCAGAAAATCAGAATAAATTGCTTTGGAGATCATGATACACCAAAAGACTCATCCACTTACAGCACCCAGCAGGAGCAGAAGGATAGCTAAGGACGGGTGGGAGAGCTGATTGCTCAACTCTATTCCAATGATAATGTTGGATTTCTGCTGTTGATTTGTCAAGCAAGAAATTTGCTCTAATTTTGCATCTCTTTGCTATATTTAAAAATTACACCAATAAGGCCCACCTTAGAAGGTAGCCCCAAATCTGGGATGTAGTCTCATCCTAAATATCAGTGCCATTCTGTGCTGAAAAAAATATTATTCCCTTCTGCTCTTTTTATTTGTTGTTCTTTTTCTCTAGAAAAGAGAGAATGTCCCACTGCACCATGTATTCATTCCAACACTCTGACCTGACATTTTTATCTTCTTTTCTTATTTGTTTTATAGAAGAAATGTATTTCTTTTCTTAATCAAAGCAATAAGATCACTGAGCCCCTCAGACATTGGCTGCCAAGTTCCCAGCTGCTGAACTTGTACCGTTTCTTGACCATCAGGGGAAGGTGACCTGGACACAGGGCCAGCCATATTCCTGGGAAGACCCTGACTGCTTCATTATCCTTCGAGTTCATGAAGAGGCCTTTTCCTCTTATCAAGGAACTCTTTGCTTAATAAAGTGCCCCCCACAAAATACATAAACAGCAAACTGCCCTGGATTTAGTCTAATGTTTGACAACAGACATGAATCGTGGCTGCCCGTGTTGAGACAAGGGCTTTAAGTTAAAGGGAAACAGAAGGCTGAAGACATGGTACCTATTCTCAGTGTCATTATGACAAGTGGCCACAAATAAATGTGAGTCCACAGACACCAGTTTGGTCTCAACTCAGCTTCATATTTTCACGTGTTTCAACCACTTGACCTTTTCATCAGCTCAACAGCTGGAACTCTGTTTTGCTGATGACTAGGTCAGATTAGTTATGGAGAATGTCTCTGGAGAAAGTTACTGATGTTGTTCATTGTTTCTGAGTTACTATTACTTTATCTGACTTGTTTGTCAGGAGCTTGAGCACCTTCTTAGGTGCACAGGTGTCCTGTGGCTGTTGAAGACATTTGGAAGTTTGTTCTTCTCTTACAGATGCACACATACACGTGATGAAGTCCCGTAGTCATAGAGTCTAGGATGAGACCATACTTCACATCCATCAAGTCACAACCCCAGGATTTGTCAAAGTCAATGTCTTATAAGACTGCGGATAAACCATGGGGTGCTTTTGTGAGAATTGCTAAAGGAATCACCCTAGAGGGAGGCAGCCCCCTGGCCACATGGCTTGGAGGGTACATCTCAGCCCTGCCACCCCTCCCTAGCTGGACCTCTGCCCCTGCTGGGGGCATCACGTACAACAGTGCAGAGTGGACTTGGGTGGTATTACTCTCCTCCATCCCCCATCCCTGCTCCCTACCACGTAACTCTGAAAATCTACAAAAGACCGAGTTCTCAGACTTATAGTTCTATTCAAAACAAACTTGAAGAGACACTGAAAATGTCTCCCTCTGTCGTGTTGGAAGGAGGTTAGTTGGCCTTCAGAATGCATTTTGGAACTTTTGCACCTGTCTACCTTTTAATGTGACCAAAAATGTCACTGGGCAACTCTCATCTGCCATCTTCCCATGTACAACTTTGATTTCAAAGTTTAAAAATTCTGTAATAAAAAAGGTAAATTTCATAATCCCCTTTATGACATAGTACTGTAGCCAGCTTCTTATCGAAATTACCCCACAAGGCTCTCTCAGATATATTTTACAAACATTTTCCTTCTGAGCTGGTTCTCCTTTCTGAAGGTGAGGTTTCAGAATAGGCTCCATCACTTCTCAGATGATCAATTTGAGACAGAAAATGATAGCATTTGGTATTAGCTAGTAGAAAAGATTTGTGGGGTGTGAAGGCTGAGGGGGGAATCTCCATTGCAGCCTACAGTTAGTTGATTCAAAAGAGAATTATTGCCTACCTTCCCTCACACCCAGGACAGTGCTAGGTACATAGAATAATAAAATTGGTAGATTAGTAGGATCATCTTTACTAAGGGTTGGCAAATTACCATCACAGGCCAAATGTGGTCTGCCACCTGCTAGTGTAATAAGATTTTATTGAAACCTGGCCCTGCCCATTCACTTATGTATTATCTGTGGCTGTTTCTCACTGCAAGGCCAGAAGTTGCAAAGAGACGTCATCTGATCTCCAAAACGCAAAGAATTTACTATCTGGCCATTTATAGAAAAGAGTTTGCTGACTCATGTTCTAGACCCGCCACATAAAGTTAATATTAATTTTATGTGTCCACTCAATTAATAGTATTTGTAGTATTGGCTTGGATTCTTCTGGTCCAGAAACTAATTAGCTGTGTGCCTTTGAGTAAATTGCCTTTCTGCACCTCCATTTCATCATCTTGTTAAAATGAAGATAACAGTACCTATCTGATAAAGTTGTGAGGATCACTTAATAAAGGTGAAGAGCTCAGAGTCATGCCTGGGTCATAGTAAACACTCAGTGATGTTAGCTCTTATTCATCAGATCACTTGATTTCATTGATGCTGTGGATATGGTCCTGTTACCAAAGACCGAGACACGTTCAAGGCACTTGGTTTATACTATTTTATTTCAGAGTGGCAAGAACATGAAGCAGAATAGGACCCTAAAACCTGTCTGAGAACAGGGTGGATGCTGAGCAGAGGAGAATTTTATAAGCCTTCTTGGTTAGCGTAGATTTGCACCATTTCAACAAAGATGTGACAAAGAATATTTTCTGAATATATATCATCCTTATATATCCTGAATGTATAGCACCTTGGAGATTAATTACAAAAGCATTAGAAGATATAGTGCCCTGCATATAGTATATTTTGTAATATATTACAGAAGCATTATGGTCTAATGGAAATCTATTAATGATTAGAAAACAATGTGTGAATTTCCTTGTAGCATGAGGTTTCTAGCATCAAGGGATAGAATAGCAGCCTGGTGCATCTCTCCATGGTTCAAATATGAAACTTGTAAATTTGTCATTTAAATTTTGTCATTTAAATCAGAGGTTGGCAAACTTTTTCTATAAAGTGCCAGATAGTAAAATGTTGGCTTTGGGGGAGGGGTCACGTGGACTCTGTTATAACTATTCAACTCTGCTGTTGTAGCACAAAAGCAGCCACAAATAATAAGTCAATGAATGAGTATGTCTGTGTTTCAATAACCTTTATTTATAAAAATAGGCAATGGGCCAGATTTTGGCTCATGATTTTTAATTTGCATACTCATGATTTAAACAATTACAAGTCATATTGTCTTTTTCTTCTTTTTTTCCATCACTCTCCCATTCTCCTGTATACAACTTTATTTTCCCACTTAAAAATATTCCCATTTTCCAAGAACATAAGTTCTAAATGAAAAAAGATATATTTTGCTATCTAAATTTCCATTTGTTTTATCAAGTATTTCTGTTTAGTTGGGTTGGAGTGGGTGGTGAATATTGTCAATTTCTTCTAATAAGTTGAAATGACATTGTCAAACACTAATGGACAAAAAACTGGCAATGGACTGTGATTAAAAAGTTTACCTAAACTCCATCCCTTTTTCTCATATTTCTAGAATTAAACTGAAAGGTAAATGAAAAAATTACCTAAGTAAATAAGCTAAGTGCAGAAATAAATTCAATAACATAGACTATTTATGCTAAATTGAACATCAATAATTCTGACAGTTTACTATTTTACATCACCTATTTTACAGAAAGGAATGTATATCTTGTTAAATCTGAGACTGTGTGTTATCCAAAACATTATGTTCCTGAATCTTCATATAATCTATCAAATTATATATTCATCTGGTGCTATGTCCATGAATATGCCAATTATACTTCCCACTTGTTTATGAATGTGAAAGAAAAAATATATTAAAAACCTCTGATGATTAGCTTTAAGTCCATTTTCCAGTGAATTAAAAGACCAAAGCAGTTTAACTAGGGAAACTCCAACTAAAGCTATGTAGAATAAAACTCTTAATTACCAAAGGTCAGTTACTTGGGAACCTGAACTCTACCCCAGAAAGGAAGTCGGGGACACCGCTGAGCATCGTGACACCTGATGTACTTCACTTCTAAGAGAACCTCTCAGGCTTTCCTCAGAGTTCACATAGTCTTAAAGACCATTCTTTGCTTTTTTTTCCCTTTGTTCACAGTAGCTTTTTTTTTTTTTACTTTCAATTGAAACATAATATATACACAGGATAGTATATATAAGAATGTAGTTAAACAAATTCAGTCATGTAATCCAGGTCAAAAAGAGAAAATTGCCTGTACCCAAGGACCCCCATTTCTCCCAACTCCTTCCCTGCTCCCAGAGATGCCCACTGACCCGTCTTCTGACAGCACAGATCTGTGTGTCTTGTTCTTGTATCTACCTACTGCAGTCACACAGGCTGGGCCCTTGAGTGTCTGATTTCTTTAGCTCAATATTATATTTTTTGAGAATCATTTATTGCCACATATAGCTATAGCTTATTCTTTTCCAGTCCCCTGTGGTATTATATGAATATTATATGAATATGCCACATTTTCTTTATCCATGCTATTGTATGGACATTTGAGAAGTTTCCCATTTTGGGCTATTACCAATAAGGCTACTCTGAGCATCCTTGCACATGTCTTTTGGTGACCATATGCACGTTCCCACCTACAAGTGAAATTGCTGAGACATGGAGTGGGCATATGTCCAGTTTTCATAGTTTCTGCAGAACAATTTCCCAAAGCCCACAGCAGTTTTTAAACAAGTTGGAAGTCAGGCCTGCTGAGGGCAGGCATGCCAATGGCAACAGCAGTGGGAGCTGAATGACATTTAGAAGGGCTCTGAGACAGACCATTTAGCACAAGGTCATTGCTCTACCATGGCACAGCAGCAACAAGTGATTTCGACAATGATGACTTTGACTCACTAAGAATGTCAAACCATGGTTGGTCACATCTATTCACAATGGTGAGGGTGGGCACCTTCCATAATATAACGATTATTTTTTAAAGTCTGGACCCTTATGATAAGCTTCTCTCACCTAGCAAGGTCGTTTTTGTGGAACTACTCATTGCCCAGTAGGATCCACTCTTTCTGCTGTGAAGAAATAAATGGATTTTGTGATATATTCCTAGACACACTGTTGGCTTGCCAGAGCATAAAGGTACTAGTAAAAATTGTGACTGCTTACTAATCCAGAGGGGCCAACTCACCAAAACCATGCCTATAGAGCATTTTCTTTTCTTTTCTTTTCTTTTTATGGTTCACTATTTATTTATTTAACTATTTTTCAAATTATTACAGGAGTACAAATGTTTAGGTTACATATTAATATATTGCCTTTGCACCACCCAAGTCAAAGCTACACACCTGTCCATCCCCTAGACAGTACACACCTCACCTATTAGGTGTGTATATACCCATCCCCTCCTCCCCACTCCCACCTGCCCAACACCCGATGAATGTTACTTCCATATGTGCACATAAGTGTTGATCAATTAGTACCAATTTGATGGTAAGCACATGTGGTGCTTGTTTTTCCATTCTTGTGATACTTCGCTTTGGATAATGGGCTCCAGCTCCATCCAGGAGAATACGAGAGGTGCTAGATCACCATTGTTTTTTGTCACTGAGTAGAACTCCACAGTATACATATACCACATTTTATTAATCCACTCACGTATTTATGGGCACTTGAGTTGTTTCCACATCTTTGCAATTGTGATTGTGCTGCTATACACATTCTAGTGCAGATGTCCTTTTTATAGAATGTCTTTTTTCCTTAGATGCCCAGTAGTGGGATTGCTGAATCAAATGGTGGTTCTACTTTCAGTTCTTTGAGGTATCTCCATATGACTTTCCGTAGAGGTTCTAGTAGTTTGCAGTCCCACCAGCAGTGTAAGTTTCTGTGAAGATGCAGTACATTTGACTGTAATTTCATAGTCAGGATAGAGGACCTTGATAGATGGGAGTTTTGAGGTCAAATGAAAAGTGTGAGTTCTCCCAGCAAAGCAGCAGTTCGGAAATTTGGAACTTAGACCAAAGGCGTGTGCCATGACTCAGAAGGAAGCTCTCTAATGGGGCCCTATCCTTGGTTTCTTTGCTTTCTCCTCTGTCCTGGTGGGACTATTGTTAACTTCAAAGGGAGAGCCTCTGACCAGGTAAAAGAAGCTCTTGAGGAAGTAACTCCAGGGGAGCAAATGACCTGTGTTCAGCATTTGCCACCAGTAACTGCCTGTCCTAACTGGGAACACTTTGCTCATTTTGAAGAGTACAAGCACTTATGTTAATAACAAATATTTCAACTACACAGGGGGACAATATCTGGGGTAATTGGGTTTGATAGTTTTTTTACAAAAATTAAAATATCAGTAAATATTAACTTAAATATAAATACATGAAATAAGAACATTCATTTATTTAAGTCTGTATTTTTCACATTGAATTCAGGTGACTGCAGAAGAAATTTCCCTACTGTAAGAATCCTGATCATTTTGACTGGGTGTCCTAAAATGCCCCTGAAAGGACTTCAGCACTTGGGTGGAGTGGCTCAAGTTACATAGTTCCCAAGGGAATAAAAAGATTTAAAGTTCCCATGTTTTTAGCTATCACTATGAACTAGGTTCTTTTTGAACATTGTTTCTCATTCTTGCAGTAACCCTGGAAGGATAATGTTGATGTTCCCATTTTATATATGCAAAAACAGAGGCTAAACCACTTACCCAGTGTCATGTAGTTACCAAGTAGTAGAGCTGTGACCTTCATCCGTCCTCTTCCTGCTGTCTCACTCTTCACTCTGGGAGGAGTCACAGAAGGGTGCGTGTAAACCACACGCAACAGCTACAACATGAATGACCAGGCAAGGAGAAAATGGTGGTTAGAACATATGTACGGTGAATACCCAATCGAAAATCCACAAAAGAAATAAAACACCTATAAAATGGGGCTGGTTGATTTTATTCAAGTTAGCAAAAATCCCAGCCAGTGATTCTCAATCCTGGCTGAACACAGAACTGCTGGGACCCAAGTGTCAGTACCTTGGTTTCTGTTTCAATGTCTTTTTAGACTGAAAAATCTAAATCATGAATGTGATTTTTGTTTTAAAGAAAGCATAAAAATGAAAGCGTATATGGGAAAAGGTTTGACAACCTGCAGACTTTCCCATGTATGACACTTTAATGAAATAATAAATGGAAAAGAACATAATTTATGAAAGTCCTCTGACATGCGGTTCATCCATAGTACCTACCATTCACATAGTTGTGAATATGGACCAGAGAGTGAGAGCTCAAGTAGCCAGTGGTCTGTGTGATCACTGTATGGTCAGACAGGGCAGGAAAGACTGGGTTTGATGTGCAAGAAGGTCAGCCTTGAGAACATGTGCCCGGGGGACTTCATGGGACTGACAGACACAGGCCATGTTGGAGGCTACTGAGGGGAGACTTTTCTTTCTGTGATGATGTGAAGCCAAGCTTTCCTGGTGCCTGGCCCAGCACAGTCCTTCTGGCCTTCTGTCTATGGTAAGGAAACTTGGAATGCAGAGGAGCAGATGATATAAAAAGGTGGAAAAATAAGAGGCCACCAGGGTCTTAGAGTCAGCAGGATCAGAATTGTTCCCTGGAATGTTTGACAAATCGAGCATCTCTGTGATTTAAGAAAGTAATGCCTGGCATATTTTGGTATCAGACTCCAGTGTTTGTTAAACCAAACTGGAAACTGACAATTTATAGAGACAGAAACTTAGGATTTTCATTTTAAACAAGCCAAGTCTTTAAAGAGGAATTCTTCTCAGAAGTGCATTTCATACTCAAGGATAAGTAGTAACTCTTTTAGAGACCTGAACTTAAAAATGCATGCCAGAAGTAAGATAAGAGTGAGTATACATATGTACTTACTACTGTTAAAATAACACAAATGTGTGGCTTGGCTATTAAGGTGGACACCCTCATAACCACCACCCATGGAAAGAGCTAGACTTTACTAGACACCCCAGGTGCCCCCTCAATTGCCACCTCCCAAGCACAACCCTCCCTGTAGAAAAGAGAAATCACTGACTTCTATGATAATCAATTTGTTCCTTTTTTCCTCTACTTTTCTGTATACTTTCATCACCCAAAGATATATATCCATAAACATATATTTTTAAATATATCATTTAGGTCTCTTTTGATCTATAGTTTTCCCTCTTCATCTCTCTTTCTACTTCATTGCAATTTATTTGTTGAAGAAACCAGATCATCTCTTCTGTATGGTTTCTCTCAGCTGAGAGTTTGCTGGTTGCATTCCCACCATGTAAAGTCCCTTCTTTTTCTGGCCTCCATATTTCTTACAAATTGGTAGTTGGATCTAGAGGCTTAATCACATTCACATTTGATTGTTTGAAGAATGGCTTCTGAGGTGATGATGTGTTCTTCACCAGGAAGTGCATACTTCTAATTGTCTTTTTGTCTTGGAAGTAGTCACTGATTCTCAGTCCTCACATCCTTGATTCATTAGGGGTAAATAGCGATAGTCCAGTTTTATCATTCTTTGTTCATTTATTGGAATCAATTTCTATGCAGAAAAACTTCCCCTCATCTACTGTTTAATTACCTGGTGGTACAGTTTGTAGAAGAAAAGCAGAATGTATACTTGAATATTTCACTTTACCGTGTTCCAAATAAACTGTCAGTTCCCTAGCATCCTTCCAAAAAAGGTGGCCAATTCATTATTTTTGTATCATTTGGATCTTATGCATATTTGATTTGTTTCAGTGTATCATAGTTGTTATAATATCTATTAAGAGAGTGTTTTCATGGTTGCACAATAGCTGAAATTATGCCTGTACAGCCAATACCCCAGAAATCATGGAGAGGGGATAAAAGGCCTGAAAATGTCTACCCCTACATTCTTGTCCTTTAAAGTCATATGGCCAAGGGAGGCAAGATGGCCTGGTGGAGAAAGTCCAGGTTTCAGAGTCACTGACAGGAGACCTGGGCTTGCATCTTTGCTGTCAGCTACTAGTTGTGTGACCTTGTGTCTCCCACTGAGCATCTCTGAGACTCCCTTTCCTCATCTGCAAAAGTGAGAGTAATAACAATTGCCTTATCTCAGTGTAATATATTAATTGAGAATAGGCACAAAGCTGCAGAGCAGTGTCTGATGCACAAGGTCTTCAGCCCAGGTTCTTTCCCTTTCCTGAACTCTCCTTGCAAAGCTCTGGGCTACACGCTGAGTCCTAGAAGCAGCGAGTGAGTTCCAGGCCTGGCCGTGGGCAAGCTTATGGAAAATGGAAGCACTTTAAGAAGGGGTCACTCACTGGGCAACGTGTTCAAAGATTGAAGCCCACAAATGCATGTGGTTCTCTCTCTCTTTTTTTCCCCCTCTACTCTTTTTTGTTTTCATCTAAAGGAAGTTTTCATTATTGCCATCCAATAAAGTTTATTTTCATTCCCTTTGTTTTCTGAGGAAAGTGAATTGGTATTTCCTAGAAGCCTTTTATTATAATACAAACCAGCTTCTCCAGCTTTTGAAAAGGATGCCCTTAGCTACAGCACCCGCGGGCTTCCCAGGCAGAGGACAGTCACCCCCACTTTTATCTAGTTTGAGGGACTCCAGATTCCAGGGAGGACAGTTTTCCCTGGCACCGTTTCAGAAATGTGAGCCGCCAGCCTTGCACCCCCACCCTGCCCGGACACACACATTTACCCCTGAGGTTGCTTTTTTGTTGTTGTTACTCCCCCCTCCAATGCCCCCTTTACATACCCAGGGTGCTGCTCTACATTTTCCAAAGTGTTTCTTTTCACTTGTGAGAAAGTATTATTGTAAAATGTAAGCATGCTTAGACATTGCCATTTATTTTCAAAGAGAGAGAAATTCTCCTTTCTGAACGCTGTGGCTGAAATCAGAAGCAGCTAGGCAGACGCCAACCAGTGGTTTACCCAGGCTGGATGACCTCTACCTACCCAGCAAAAGAGAAGGACCTCAGGGCACTCTGCCATAATCACAGAAAACTTCATCAACCCTGAGAGAAGCAGAAATCATTTGCTGTGGCCTTACAGTGCTGTAGTGTTTGACTGTACCCAGACAAAGGCTTCCAGGTTCCCTGCTGCCTGTGATCTTTACGATAATCCTGGGGAAGGCTATGGAGACACTTCTGTTCCCATTTTATAAAATAGGAAACAGGCTCAGAAAGATGCCTCAGAGTCTTGGAGCTGCTAGATCCAGGTCTAACACTTGAAATTCCTTACTCTCATCCAAGGGTCTTTGTGCTACCCAACCCTGAGCCTCCACTTTTCTCCCAGCAGTGTGAGTTCCTGCCTTCTCACAGGCCTCGCTCCCCTGCTGAGATGGCCTCTGCCCCAGGACTTCTAGCTGATGCGGACACTTGAAGCTTATCACAGTCCCTTTGTCTCCTCATCATGTAGGAGTCCATTCATTCAACTATAAGTATTTATCCAGCACCTCCTATGTGTCAAGCACTGTGCCTTCTTTAGTAGGGAACCAAACACCCTCAAGCTGCTTGTGGTCAAGTAGAAGAAAAATGTTATATATAAAAAATATAATAAATGCATAATGATATCTGAAGTTTCGTAGTAAGGTTAATTCTTAATGATTTTCTCTCTTGAATAGAAATCAATAAAGGAATTGCCTCTAGGTTAAAAAATCAATGTGTATCCATATACCATCTTATAGCAAAGACTAGGGAAGTCTCAAGCTACCTTCTTTTCATTTTCTGGGTACTATTGTATAAAAAAAGACAGAGTATAGAAGCAGGAAGCTGGAGGATAATCATTTAACAGCTGTGAGTTATTCTTGGGCGTAAACCATTTTGAGTCCTTACAATTTGAAGCAACATTAATTAATTGTGGTCTACAATCAACAATTTGCTTTATAAAACCTAATACATATCTTTGTGCCAAAAGCAAGGATCTAGGGAGGGTGATGGTGTGGAGGGGCTGTCCCTTTGTTGTTTTATCACACTTGCTGAAGGGGTCCACGCTGCCCCTACCCCACTCCACAAGCCCAAACCCCATTTTATCATCATCTTCAAATATAACGTGCTGTTTTTGTTTTCAAAAATGGTATTTTCTAGTCAATTGTGTTAAATCATGAACCACAACTTCAAGGGTTAGGGAAGTCCCATTAGATTTGTCAAAGAACCATACTCCTGAGTGGTTTCAGAATACAGGCTCCTACATGCTCACCCTGCCAGCTCCACAGTGGTTTTTAGATTCCTACAAAGGAGTCAAATGTAATGCTTGATATGGAAAAAAATAATCTGGGAGCAAAAACAGAAGTGAATCTATATAATGTGGCACACGCTTTATTTTAAAACTGTTATTACTGTGCTCAGAGTTAAATACTTGAGAGAAATGAATTCACTTTTTTCTAAAGACAATTATTGAATAGGGATATAGGATTATCTTAAATGGAAGAATGCATCTATATCATCTTACATAACAGGAAATCTACAATTTAACATGTTTCATAAAATTCTCATCTGCAGCCATTTATTAAATATTATAATTGAACTGCCTTTGGACTACTTCACTGCTAACTCGAACTCAACTAGTTGGTTTGACAGCTGTATTTCCCTAACAGAGTGGTTCAGCAGACACCAACTAATAGAAAATTTTCTTCTATTTAATGCTTGGAAAAATTTTTTCATATGTGGGAATTCATCTTGCGGTAACTTAGCTATTGTGTTTTAACCAATTTTTAACAGTTATTGAAAGTCATTTGATTAGTATAGTGATTTTTATGGAGAAAGTATTATATTAGGGAAAGAGAACTAACAGATCTTTAGGTTACAAGACCCAGGTTCAAAAGCCAACTTAACCACCTATTCTTTATGTGATATTGGGCAAGTCATCTAATAAGTGGAGATGGTCACTCATGGTCTTGGCTATCTAATGGGGTCACTGATGCAGGTCAAGTGAGCTGAACAAATAGCACTTGCAAAAGTGTAAAGCAATGGATGGTGTAAGACATTTTTCTTTTGGTTTCGTTAAGTCCCCCCTCGTGTGCACACATACACTCAACAACTTTGCAAATGTATTTTTTTTTGAGTTGTAATTTATGTTCCACTTTCCAAAAAGAAAAAAAAAGTAGCTTATAACACAAGATACAGATATAATAGAACTCATCAAACAAGGATGTGTGACCAGCAGCCAGATACTGAAGGCAAGAGAAATTAGGAGGAATTACTAACATTGAGCATAAAACTTCCCAAGTTTCCTAACATTTAAGGCAAAAGGAAAAACACACTTTTTGTCTGTTTTTTTTTTTCTGTCTCATTGAGAGAAAGAACCCTCTTTGTCTTTATGTTATATTAGCTTGTAACTGAGTGTTACTAAAGTAGCTTTATATCTTACTTAACACAAGTCTTCATGAAATATTACCAAACACTTCTTTAAGAAACCATGGTCTCTGGTCTAGTTCCTTGCCTGACACAAAGTAGGCAACTAAAAAATGGTAATGATTAATATTATAAGCTTAATAAATATTCCTCCTTTTCTTCCTCATGTTTTTCTTTCTTAGGCTGATACCAATACTGTCAAAATTTTGCACAAGACTAAGACATTGGTGGATTTAGTTTTAAGTCTAATCTATATGAAAGTAATCTGCTATTGTGAGGAAACAACTTATATAATAAACTGTTTCTGCCAGTTTTAAAGGGAAGTCACTGTATTCCTCCTCCTCCCCCCATGTCTTTTAAACCAAATGTTGTTTCTAGGACAACTTGATTGACACAAGCACTTAAACCTGCATCTTTCAGGTACCAGTTTAGAGATCTACTGTGGAAATGTGTTTGTTTCTTTCAGCCTAGAAACTAAGTGGATTCCAAGGTGTCTTCTCATCTTGAGATTGTGCATCCTGTGTGAACATTTCCAAGTGTATATAGTAGAGCAATAAATCATATTTTGATCAGTGCCAAAAATATGGTGCCAAAGAACATCTTGACATTACTATTAGTGTATGTTGTATCCTGTAATTAAGCAGAATTGGCTTGTAGATGAGTTCTTCTGAAGACAGGGCCCTCCTTTCATGGGAGTGTAATCGGAATGAGCTATAGCTCTCATTAAGTTACTTGGCAATACATCACCGTTGTGACTTGTCATTCTAATGATTCATTAGTGTAATTCATCAACAGGGTGAATCCCACTAATAAGGTGTTACTCCAGAGGCAGGGCTGTCCAGTGCAGAAAGCATCCAAGGGCAGATATATGGTCACTGCAACATAAGGCCCAGAAGGCTCTATATAAAGGAGCCCAACCTCCTCCTTACTATATGAAGTTTATCTATTTTTAAACTATCCAAATCAATAACCAACTGCCCTCAAACTCTTCTAAGTTTTCCTTTCTGACTCATCCCTGATTCCTTTACTGGTCCAAGAATATTTGACTTTCATTTCTTTGGGCATATAACTGAGTCACTTGGTTCTTTCTTACAGATTTATAATTCAAGGAAAATCAGTTTCATAGCTGTCATTGTCAAAGTGCCTGTGGATTTCTGTATGATTCAAAGCAGACAAGTCTAGATAAGTTGTTAAAAAAAAAAAAAAAGACCTATACAATGATGCCAGTTTAATAAAAAGAAGATAGGAAGAAATGGTACTAAAATTCAAAGCTCGTATAGTTGGTACAATTAAATATTATATTTAATACTCTGGTTTCTCTTCAAAATGAATAAATCTTTCGCCTTTTACTAAATATTATATTTGTCTCTGAGCTCCCTGGCAGCAAAATTAACAAGGGATGATGGATTGAAAGAATGGACACTGTTTCATTTAGAAACTTCCTTTCTAATATTAAATTCTTACAATTGTTTATTTAGGCCCTTATGTAATGAACCTTAAAGAATTTAATTGACTTTTCCTTCAATGGTAATAACACTGAAAATGCAGTAACATTTCTCATAGTGATTTCTTAGTCTCAACTTCTGATAAAGCCGAGGATATATTATAATTAGAACATTATCTTTTTAAGGCATTTTGTGAAAAGCAAAGTTAATACAGTTCAGGTATATAACTTACTTTGGGGATAGACTTCAGAAAACTTAGAAAAAATTCATTCCTCTATAAATGGGATCATTTTTTTCCTGCTGTTTAATATCATTTCTCGCTTCTGAACTTTTTTTAGGAGGTAATTAACAATTTATGATTTTTTTTTATCTTTACTGAGATATAATTTACAAGCAATAAACTTTACCCTTTGTAAGTATACATTTTGCTGAAATTTGGTAACTGCATTTGCTCACATAACCATCACCACAATCTAGATGCTGAACAGTTGCTTCGTGTTCCTTTGCAGTGGGTCCCATCCCTTGACCTCCAACCCTAGGCAAACACTGATCTCCTTTCTGTCATTATGATGATGCCTTTTGTAGAATGTCATATATATGGAATCATTCATGTGGTCTTTGGTGTTTGACTTCTTTCATATAGCACCTATGTTGTATGTAGTCATATTATGTTCACCTTTATTGCTGAACAGTATTTCATTAGGATTTATTTTTATGAGGAAAGAAACTTTAAGGATATTAAGTGTAGTGGCTAGAAGGGATATCCATATGAATTTGATAACAAGCGTAGAGGTGGTAATTTGTGTTCTTGCTTGGGTAGAGAACAAATGCCTTCTATTCCAATATATTTTTTTAATACTTTACGATGACAAGCTTGAAAGCTAACTGATGGCAGGAACCATGCTCTCTAGCTTGCCATTATATCTGTAATATCTAGCCCAATGCCTGAATTTAACTAGGTGCTTAATAAATCATTGTTAAATGAGTCAATGAAGACATTAATAGATGCTCATCATCCATGTACAATAGTCACATGTAAAGAGAGCAGTCCCTCAAAATAAGTAACAGTAAAATATAAAGAGAAAAGTTACATTAGTTACCACTTATTGAGCACTTATCATAGAAGTGCTTGTAAAGTGACTTGGTTCTCTGCACATATTTCAGATTCCTTTCAGATCTATTTTTAGCTCTGTCATCTGAATATTTTTAAAACCTTTTTCATCTGGTATATTTTATCCTGAATTCCCAGCTTTAGAATAACCAACTCAGTACATTTACTATGCACTGTCCTTTCATTTGCCCTAAGAGCATTTCTAAATATTTAGTAATTTTCTGAATTATGCACACTCTTCAGTTCCAAGAGTTTTTCTAAACATATAAAGTATAACCAAGAAATGATATGCTTGGAAACAGAGCACCATAAAATGTTAACACTTGAAGATGGTTTAGTCTAATGCCCTCATGTTAACAGAGGAAGAAATTGAACTCTTGAAAATGACTGGTCCTGATTCACACGTTTGGCAGAAAATTTTGTGCAATTGAATATTTTTTTAATAGTCCATTAATCCCAATAAGCAAGCAGTTAGTTTGCAGAATTGAACTAAAAACAAAAGAGATCACTTAGTTTGCTTACTTGTTCATATCCAAACTTTACTGAGGAGAACTGGGGTTGTGCAGTCTATCATACTGAGTGATATTTTAGAGCACATCAAGGGGGAAAAAAAAAACTTTCACAAGGAGCCAGCTACAAAGCTCAAATTAGAATCCACGTGAGGGCAAGAAAAATAGATAGACAGAAGAGCTAAATTCTGTACTGCAAGTACACCAAGCCTCAACTCTACTGGACATCTCAGTGAATTACAAAATATATTAAATATGTGCTTAACCTATACATTTGTTTGGCATTTAAGATTTTTTTCTCCCTGCAGAGTCACTAAGTATTCCAGAAATTAGGTTTTCAGGTAGAAAACGAAGTTCACCTGAAAACTCAATAGATTAATTTTGCCTCTTATTATTTACCACATCTGTTCACAAGGATTTGTATTCAGCATATATAAAACACCTTCAGATGTAGGCCTCTGTAATATTCTGAATTTCATAGTTTTCTAGTGAATCATTAAGATAAAACTGAATTGTGTTGGTTTTACAATTTCAATAAGGTGATACCCAAATCAGTGCTATAGGGTCCCACCTTGCCACTAGATAAAACCCTGATTTATTCTAACCATCCACCCATTAATTCAAAAATTATTTATGAAATGCTTACTAAGCGCTTAGGTGCTAATAACACACAAAGTGCTCTGATAACGCAAAGAGAAGAACAAAGGGTTTCAGTATGGAAAGGGAATTAAGGAAGACCTTGGGAGGAGGTGATTTGTGAGCTGGCCCTTGTGGAAGGAGAGTTAACATGATGAAGGTGATTCCTGGAGATGCAAAGAAATGCTATGAAAAGAACAATACACAGGATATCTTCTTTCTGGATTCCATTTTGGAAAGATATAAATGCTTTCAAGGGGAGATATGCATCAGTAAGTCAAAATGACTTTGACCCTATTTCAACAATTAGTAGATGGAACTCAGCATCAATGTAAGATCCTATACTTTCTGGAATCCTTAAATTCCCAATAATTAATATGCCATAATAAAAATGTTAAAGTCTCTCAAAACAGGATACTGGTAGAACAAAATGTCATGACTTGACCTAGAATTTTATGATATAATGTTAAAAGTGAGAAAGAATTTTATGTGCAACGTGGCAGATAGATATAGATGATATAGACATATAGCTATACCCACACACGTACACCCATACTCATGATGGAGATAATCAACACCAGTGTTGACAATAGTCCTTTATGACCAGTAGGGTATTTTAATTTGCTTCAGTGGCATGATGATATCTTTGATTGGACCCTTAAAAAGGAAGTTAGATTTGAACAACCTTTGACAACTCACCCAACAACCTAGTGCCCCTTACAGATGTTTGTGTTGTAAACTTTGGTCATCTTCCAAATAAGGATGCACTTATTACCCTCAAACTCAGAAAATAGATATATGATAAAGGTAATTGCAAAATTTCTGTTGGCTTAAATATTCATGGATAGCTATAACTGGTAAAGACAAATGTAGCCTTTTTAGGTAAACTTTTTAGTTAAAATTCAATTTTGCAGAATGCGCAAGGGAAGGAGTATCTACTTTTTTAAAAGATTTGCTACCAAATTTTTTTAAATGTTGCATTTTTCTTATTCACGCGGATAATCAGTTGAGTTACAAATTTCTTCAATTAGACTTCATGTTTATCCTATAAGATGGGGCATTTCTATTACAATATCAAAGTTTATTTTAGTAGGTATTACAAGAACCTTTATTAAACAAACAATGGAGCTAGATTACAGTTACTTTAAAATAGCAGTGAACTTGCTCTGACTCCAAGATAATTTAGTTTTACCTCCAAATAGCCCGAATGCAATATTTCTCTTAGGAAAAAAAGTACTATGGCCAATCTCTTTTGAAGGGGGACTTAAAATCAGTTCTATGATGAATTTCTCAAGCGTTTTGTAGAGCTCTCTGAACAAGTTTTCTTATTTTCTCAGAATAAAACCTGCCAATCTGCCAATCTTAATGTCTTAGTCTAATCTATATCACATATATGACAGGCGAATAAATACAACATCTGCTGAGGGACATGAATTTGATTTTACATTCAACTTGTCTTCAAGTAGGTTGGTGCTGTCTGAATTGCTGGTAGGTACTCAATCAAAAATAGTATCTCCCTTCACTTTTCTGGCAGGTTCTCCCAAACTTCATGTTCTTTCCTATCAGGCTGTTCTGTGAATCAAACACAAGGAGCCACACTAAAAACAGATCAAGATGTTGTGACAGGTTCAAGAGAGCTGAATATAGCGACTCTGGAACTACCTGCGGTTATCCGTAACTGCGCCTCAGGAAGGCTTACCTCCGTGGTCTTTCTCAGAATTCAGAACGTCACACTGTCAGAGACCAGTTATATGATAGCCAGCAATATTTAAGCTTAGCATGATTATTGTTGATTTATTTAATCAGATGCTTTGCTTTCTTTGGTCAGCCCATTTACTTATTATTTCAAGTTTTAGTCTACTATTCTAGAAGTAGAAGGTTAGACACCATAAAGAAGTTCCTTGGGAGACCTCAGGTCTGAGAGAGCATGTGTGCCATTTAACAGTTGGTAGGTTGATGGGCTCACTGATGAGGTAAGTATGTCTGCTGAAACTATGTTGAAAAATTTTACAAACTTGAGAGAAACCAATAAAAGTATGAATATTTTAACTTGAGTTGAAATAAAAGAAATGTTTACAAGAAAATAAGTTATACAATAAAACAAATCATCAGCTTGTCATGTTGGCTAAGCATGGTACATGAGTTTATCCATTCAAATGGGGAATCTATTTGATATTATAAAAACACTACAGAAATTTTATACTGTTCATCAGTGTAAATGGGTCTAATTTATTAATCCTATTCCCCCACCCACCAAAAATTCACAATTAGGATAATATTACCTATATATTTCAGTAACTATTTTTTTCATTTCTCATAATAACAGATATTCCGCATGTTGGCATAATAGAGATACCTTTAGAGAGTAATCATTGAAAGCTTGCTGTGAAACATAAAGACAGTGGTTAACTTATATTTCTTCCCATTTCTATTGCAACCACATTATGTTTGCTGTATTATTAGACTGGCATTATGAACATTTATAAAATTTACATTTTATAATCATAACTCCCATATCATTAATGGTTTATCATTAAGTTTCATCTCAATTTAGGTGGGACCAAGTCTCACTGACCATTCTTTCATCTTACACTTTCTTCTTCCTGAGTTGTGTATCCACTTCATTCATTTCTTGATGGGCTGGATTCCATTATCAGTCAGGTTTTACCAAGTATTCACTGGTTTAGAATGACTTTTTTTTCTGTCTTTAAAAGTTACTGAACCGCAGGCTGGGTATATTAGTTTTGTTTTTCCACTAAAAATCAGTAGACATTGCTTTCATGTCTTCTGGGAGTCAGTGTTGCCAAAGGGAAGTCTGAGGCCAGCCTGATTTTTATATCTTGTAAGCGATTTAATACTTTTTGTTTCATTACCCTCAGATTTCTTGTTCTATCCCTAGATTTCAAAAACTTCACCAGAATATATCATTCTACTGATTAGTCTATAACTACCTTTTATGGAAAACTGCTGTGCCATTTAGATCCACAGAGACAGAGCATCCTTTTTCTTTTCTTTTTTTTAATTTTTAATTATTATGGGTACATAATAGTTGTATATTTTTCTGGAGTACATGTGATGTTTTGATACAACCATACAATGTGAATTAATCAAATCAGGGTATTTGGGGTATCCGTCACCTCAGGCATTTATTATTTCTTTGTGTTAGGAACATTTCAACTCTACCCTTTTAATTATTTTAAAGTATACCCTAACTTGTTGATTATAGTCACTTTGTTGTGCTATCAAATATTGTTCATTCTAACTAACTGTATTTTTGCACTCATTAACCATCCACACTTTAGCCCCCTTCCCAGCCTCCGCTAGCCGTCATTCTGTCTGTCTCAGTGACATCAATTGTTTTTAACATTTAGCTCCCACATATGAGTGAGAACATGGGAGATTTGTCTTTCCGTGCTTGGCTTATTTCACTTAATATAATGCTGACCTTCCTTTTTTATAGAAATTTTTCTTGTTTGTGCCTTTGAGAGTTTATTGGTTTGGCTTTTTTGGTTGTTCGTTTGTCCATTTCTCTATTTTAAGGATACTCTACTCTTTGTTTGCCATATCTAGTCTAATTTCCATTGATTTTACTTTTCCTTTGCACTTGTTATTTTTTCATGCTTGTCCTCCTTTTCATTGGCTCTATTTTTAGTAGTATACATTCTACTTCTGTTTCTAATATGATTTCCTTTTCTTCAGTGATGATTTTATGGCTCTCTTTAATCTGTTTTCTAAGCATGGGCACAGTGCCTTTCATCTCTTTAATTATTTCATCTCTTCTTTTATCTCTCGTATTGATTCTTTGATATTCTCCAAGCCTACTGAAGATTCTATGTTTCTTTTCATTTTTTAAGAGTATAGAGGAATATTTGTCTGTAGTTGCCTTCATTTCCAATCCCCTGAAATGTACTGATTGCTTTTTATATTCCCTTTTGACTTTTTTTGGTGGGAGAGCAGGCAGTATAATGGTAACCACATGTAGGTGCCATGTTTGATCTTGGCTGAGTACAAGTCATCTATGTGTGACTTTCTGTTTGCTCACCACTAGTTTAAGTAGCAGCACCCATGCATTGAAAGTAGTATGGATACTCCCTCACTAATGTACCTTATGCTCTAGAAGAATGTTCTCTTCTGGGAGAGCAAATCACTAAAGCAGTGGTTGGGGTGACTCCTAGTGAAGATTCTTCACCAAATTGCTATTTGTTTCTCTTCTTTTCCTCTAGTTTTCTCTGTTTCACTTCCACTCTAATAAGTGTCTTCAGGTTGCAAGGAGCAACCATCTGCAAGGATGTTTCTTTGTCTCTGATGTCCTGTCCACTAACTCAGTCCTCACTCTTCGAAGGAATGGACTATTGTCTGGGTCTCTCAGGTCCTGCTCACTCGCCTTCAGAAAGATCTATATCCTGCTAGAGAAGTTTGCAAAGATTTATTGACACTTGGTGTTTTAAAACTCAATTTGGAACAAATGTCAACGTCTCAGGCAAAGTGTCGTCTTAGTCCATGATTAGTGATTGTTTTCTAGTTTAATTATAGATTATATTTTCTACCCTAGATTTTATTCCTTTTGTTCATTTCTATGAATTTCAGGAAAGAGCATATACATAGCATTTCTTCATTATCTTTTACTATATGAATTTCTTGTGACTTCTTGAAGGTATACAAAAATACAAAGATTCCTAAATTGAAGTTGACAAATACAAAAAGTTTTTTCTCAAATTGATGGTAGTAAATTATAGCCCTCCGCATATACTACCAGCATTTGCAATTATTGTTTACAAATTAGAATCTTTTATTGATTTTTGTCCAGCTTAATATATAAGTAAGCATTTCTACCTCAGTAATCACTGGCTATATTGTATGGTGGTATAAAGATGTGCAGACCTTTTGCTACTTTTTCCCTATCAAAGATAAAGTGATGGGGGTGTATGTCAGTGAAATTAAGTTCTGGCTTTAAATGGGTGATCTTTTTTTTTCTTTAATGCAACAGACTCTTTCTCCCCTCCAGCAGCCGTTGTTAGAAAGCATTAAATTGAGCATTCAAGATTAATTCCTTGGCAGGTCAAGAGGAGAACAGCATGTAGCCAATCCTACCTTCGTGTTCCTTCTTAATGGCTTCAGCACAGTGTGAAAAAGTAAACAGTTGTGACAAGAGATGTAATGGATGAGCTGGGTGTGACAGGTCACCCCAACTGAAGCTCATCCTCTCTTTAAGTATACTCTGTGATGAAGTGTACTATAGCTTTGGAGATTATCAAAGACTTGTATTGTAAAATATATTTCTAGAGTGGAGAAGGATCTTGAGTAAATATATTATGAATGATGGTGCCTAGTGACACCAAAGAAGTAAAAATAAATAATGAATGAAGTATGCTTATCCTGAAGTTTTAATAAGATCCCGCTTCTGTCTTCTCTGTGCCTTCCACTGCTCTCTTTATGTACAAACACACACTATTCTAAAGAGTTTTATTTCTTAATAATTACTTGGAGAATGGTTTTATAATTATTAAGGAAAGCACGATTATGGCATTTTTTCCCTAAAACCTAACATATCTCTTGCTCCTAACATATCTCATGACTTTTTACACACTGAGAACCCACGGATTTCAAGGAAATTAAGTGAATTAGTGGTCAAGCTGTCCTTCCCCATTTCATGGAATTATAAATAAAAAGGGGACACTTTCCCTTTCTCCTACCAGCCCCCAAATCTCAGGGAGATAGACTGACAGGAAGAAATAAAAATAATGTTCTATTCACTGACATAAATTGTTGCTCAGTCTTGGAGTAAAATATTTCAAAATAAAGCTAAATTATTTCAGTTAGGTTATATTTGCCGAGTGGTCAGTTTCTAACAATAATTATCGTTATAGTTAATATCTATTTAGTATTTACCATGTGTCAGGCACACCGATAGGCATCTCGCATGCATCATCTGGTTTAATCTTCCCTGATAGAAAGTATTCTTTCATTAGTTTATAGAAAGGTGAGATTTATCCAAGGCCATAGAGTCAGAATGGAAACTACGCTCTTCCAGACTGCAGGACCCACAGTCTTGTCTTTTTACTCCACTGCTACAGTGCTGCCCAACGTGGCACCCACTCGCCGCTTGTAGCTATTGAATACATGTGCTCCATAATGTAGCTAATGTGACTGAGAAACCAAGTTATTAATTTTATTCAATTTTACATTTTAGTAGCCACACAGGACTACCATATTGGACAACACAGCTCTAGTTGGTCTTTTATAAGATTCATTTTTTTTTTCTGTTATGCAGCAATAGATAATCAATACACTGAACAAGAACTATGATACCTCTAAAATCCCTCTAATCTTAAAATCTTAGGAATATAAGAAAATCTTAAACAAAAGAAATAATGGGCCTTATAGGTGTGTTTCATTGGCTCTGAGCCACTGGAAATATCCCCTCCTTAAAACAAACTAACAAGCAAACAAATATTTCATACCAAGTAACCAACAACAAATTCACACTTTGCTGTTGACATTTTAAGGGTTATTCCAAAAAACCCTTTGAAATTAAAAACACTTCTGAAAAGTTTTATCAATATACAGGCTAGCAAAACAATGCCCGCTTTTTTCAGAAAATAGAAGTGTTTGTACCTTATTTAAAGTTAGCTTCTTTTCCTTATAACCACACTGATCTTTCCTGTTTAGAAGCACTAAGGCAAGGTACCTTTAACTACTGTCTCCTCCAGCGATCTCAAGTCAAACTCACAAATCCTTGTAGACTTTTAGTTTAACTTTCTCAAAGCCAAGCAATTCTCTGTTAGACAGCAGTCAGTTCCCTGAGAACTTTTGGATTGTTACTTTGAGAAGTTAAGCTATATCAATAACTATGAATATGTAAAAGTTCTGGTTGATCTGTGTCTTGCCAGTACTTGGTAATGTCTTTTGTTTTTAATATCAATCATTCTAGTATGCAGTGGTATCTCATTTCAGTTTAAATCTGCATTTCTTGAATGACTGTTAAAGTTGAGCATGCCTTCCTTGAAAAATTCAAACCTTTTATAAATTTTTATATTGGATTGTTTGCTTTCTTGTTGAATTTTAAGGGTTCTTTATACAATCTGTCTATATGGCATTTTTGGAGATGAGATTTGAAAATATTTCTTTCTAATTTGTGGTTTTTGTTTTTGTTTTTTTTTTTTTTCATTCTCTTGACAGTGTCTTTCATAGAGCAAAAGTCCCTACTTTTGATGAAATCAAATGTATCATTTTTTTTCTTTTGGTATCATATCTAAGGTACTGCCCAACAAAAGTCACAAAGATTTTTTTCTATATTTTTTCCTAAAAATAATATGGTTTTATGTTTAACATTTAGGTCTGTATGATATTACTTGAAAATCTCTCTTTTTTTTTTTGCATCTAGATGTCAAATTTTCCAAGGAACATTTGAAAAACTATCAGTTTTTCACTAAACTGCCTTTACTCCTTTGTAAAAATATTAATTGACCATATTGTGTGGATCTATTTCTGGACTCTCTAATCTGTTCCATTGATCTATTTGTTTAACCGATACTATACTATGTTTATTGTTATAGTTTATTATAAGTCTTGAAATCAAATAGTATGGTTGCTCCAATTTTATTCTTTAAAATTGGCAACTTCATCTCCTTTGACTTTTCATATAAGTGTTAAACTCAGTTTGTTGGTGTCTACAACCTGATTCTGAATGTGATGCATTGAGTCTGTAGACTCTTGTGGGAAGAATTGGCACTTTGATAGTATCAAGACTTCTAATCCATGAATTTAGCATATGTCTTCATTTATTTAGGTTTTATTTTATATCTTTTATCAATGATTTATAATTTTCATCATACACATCCTGCCCATATTTTTTTTAGATTTATGTTTAAATGTATTTGTTAATGCTATTGTAATTGGTACTTTTAAAAATTTTGATTTCCAATTGTGCATTGCTGATACACAGTCCACAACTTACAATTTTTTCACTTTGCAGTGGTCCAAATGTAATGTACATTGAGTATAAATTGTACTTTGAGTACCCATATAATCATTCTGGTTTCTGCTTTTAGTATAGTATTCAATAATTACATGAGATATTCAATATTTTGTTATAAAATAAGCTTTGTACTAGATGATTTTGCCCAGTTGTAAGTTACTATAAGTGTTCTGAGCACATTTAAGGTGAGCATGGCTAAGCTATGATGTTGGATAGGTTAGGTGTATTAGATACATTTTGAACTTATGGGTTTTTCAGGATATAACTCCATCATAAATCCAGGAGCATCTATATAGGAATACAATGGATTTTTTTTTTTTTGGTATATTGACCTTATATCCTGCAATCTTGCTAATATCATTTATTAGTTCTAAGAGGGGTGTGTATATGTGTGTGTGTTTATAAATTCCTTAGGATTTTCCATATAGACAATTATCTCTTATGTGAATAGAAACAGTTTTATGTCTTCCCTTCTAATTTGTATGCCTTTTATTTCTTTTACTTGCTTTTAGTTCATGGCTAAGAATTTGAGAGTATTGTTTAATAAGAGTAGTGAAAACAGACATACTTGTTCTGTTCCTGATGTTAGAAAAAAAGCATTCAGTCTTTTTTTTTTTTTTTTTTTTTTTTTTTTTTTTTTTTTTTTTTTTTTTTTTAGAGACGGGGTCTCGCTCTTGGTCAGGCTGGTTTCGAACTCCTGACCTTGAGCTATCCACCCGCCTCGGCAAGCATTCAGTCTTTCACCCTACACTATAATCTATGGGGTGCTGGTGGTTCTTATTGTAGATGTCTTTAATTTGGTTAAGGGCATTTACTTTTATTCATGATTTGCCAAGAGTTTTTTGTTTGATTTTTTTATCATGAATGGATGTTGAATTTTGTCTAATGTTTGTTCTGTTGCTACTGAGAATTAAATGGTTCTTCTTCCTTAATCTGTTGATACCATTAATTTAATTAATTGATTTTTGAATGTTGAGCCAGCCTTGTGTCCCCAGAATAAACCCCAGTTTGTTGTTATGTATTATTCTTTTTATATTTTTCTACATTCAATTTGCTAATATTTTTTGAGGATTTTGAGGGCTGTTTATGAGGACTATTGGTCTGTAGTTTTCTTGTAATATCATTGTCTAGTTTTGTTATCAGGGTAATGCTGGCTTCCTGAATAGAATTGGGAAATATTACTTTCTATTCTATTTTATGAAAGAGATTATATAGATTTGCTATTATTTCTTTCTTAAATATTTTCTATAATTTACCAGGGAAGTCATCCAGATTTGGAGGTTTCTTTGTTGAAGGTTTTTTAACTATGAATTCAATTTCTTTAATATATATAGATTATCCAGGTTATATATCTCTTGAGTGAGCTTTGTTGTTTTGTGTCTTTGAAGGAATTAGTCCACCTCATCTAAGTTATCAAATTATGGGTCTGTAGAATCTGTAGTGATATCTCCTCTTTTATTCTTAATATTAGTAATTTGTTTCTCTTTTTTTTTTTTTTTGTTGGTCAGTCTGGCTAGATGCTTAACAGTTTTATTGATCTTTTCAAAGAACCAGCTTTTGTTTTCATCAGCTTTTCTCTGTTGATTTTCTGGTTTCAATTTCATTCTATTCTGTTATTATCTGTATTCTGTCTTTATTTGAGTTTATTCTATGTGTGCCATGGTTTGGTGGCAAGCATGGAACTTGTTTCAGTTTCTAATACAGAGTTAGGGAATCCCCTTCTCTAATTCTCTCCTCCCTCGGATTTTCTCATACTCTCTGGTCACAAAGGGTTCTCTTTACCTGGTTCCTCTGACCAGAAACATGGGTTTCTCCCCTTAAACTCTTACACATTTCTGAGTGACTACATCTGTCTTTGAGATAAAGCAACACAAGAAATAGAGGTTTCTCTCAGAGTTCCTGCTGCCCATGCCCACTACATTGTTCTCCACCTCAGGCCACAAGGATTATCCTCAATTAACCAGAAAACTTAGTGGCACTGGTCATTCGTCAAGTTCTGACTTTCCTCCCTATCTGCCTGAAGTTGTTTACTTTTCAGAATCATCAGATAACTTGTGTTTTTTAATTCTGTCTGAACTCTTTGGTTGCAATATGTAAAGAGATAGTCTGTAGTGGACTTACTCCATCTTGGTCAATACTACAAGTTCTCGTTATCAAATATCATAAGCAAAATTTTACTCAGAAGACCAGAGAAGCTTCTGAAAGTTGGGATTAGGATGATAGTAGATTCAAAAGTTTGGAGACATTTGAAGTGAGTTAGAATACTGGACTATTAAAAAGAATGGATCTTTCTCCTCACTGAAAAGAGACCGGAGGTATTTTCAGAGTTCCAGCAAAGGTGAAGGGTGTTCAGTCGTCATTACGGTTGAACTTCAGCTACCCTTTACTTCTGTGTCTGTAATAGTCATCATGCTTTTTACCTACTCAAATCACAGACAAAATATTCCATAGCTGTAATAAGCAAGTCTGCTGTTTCATGTGGTTAACCACTTTTCTATTATTTATTATAGTTCTTGAGTAAGATTACAAGGTAACAGGGCAGAATGAAGACACACATGTATGCACGTGTGCGCACACACTACACAGGATGGAAAGCCTGTTATAAAGCCCTTCTTTGACTATTATTCACTTTTTTGCATTAAAATATAAATGGAAATCTCATAATTTTCTCCATGGTATTTGTATCTATGAGTGAACAATGCCACATATTTACTCCAGTATTTATTCAAATACTACAGACTTTCATCATCTCTGTTTTTCCTACTTAAAATCAACTCTGGGGTTGTATAAATCAGACATCTTTAGATATTTCATAAGTTAATCAACCTCAAGTCTACACAGCCTGAAAAAGGAGTACATGTGAATTATTTCAGGTGATCTTAGTTTTATCTCTACCTTCTTTGGTCTTTCTGTATACAGTTTTTGTGTATTCCTCAAAAATATCCTTCATATTTATGATATATTCATGATATAGTAATAGTTATCTCGTTGTATGAATGAATGACCTTATAAATACAGCTATATACCATGCTATGTTCACTCAACAAATATTAACACTAATTGCTAGAATTAGAGCAGTGAACAAAAACAATAGATGTGGCGGATAAGTAGGCACCTGCCAAATTTTACTCAACAATTCCAGATAATTTCAAAGGTGGTGATCTCCTATTATCTCAAAATAATAGATGAATAATGTGTTACTTTACATAACTGTGGCCAAATATTCACTCTGCTGACCTTCTAAAGACTGAGAAGTCCTCTTCTAAACAGTCTTAAATACCAAAACAGAAACCATGAACAAGGTATAAGTGGTAGTTATCTTTTTCTCTCTTTTTTTTTCATATGGCAATTCCATTTTTAATATTTTGAGGAACCACAAGACTGTTTTCCACAGCGGCTGACCATTTTACATTTCCATCAACAGTGTACAAGGGTTCCAATTTCTCCTCATAAGCCATCCTAATAGGTGTGAAGTGTTTTGAGTTGCATTTCCTTAATGATTAACAATATTGAGCATCTTTTCATGTAGAAAAGGAAGAAGGGAGCATGGGAGCTAGTGGAGGAGGAAGGAAAGAAAAGAATAAGGAAGAGGAATGAGAAGGAGTATTCTTTTCCCCCCCTCACTGTGTACTTTAATACATATGAAAGTGCTAGTGCTCTAAACTATTAATACATACATATGTGATAGGGAAAATAAATTCTAAATTTTATATCAGTACATGTTTGCTGCTGTTTCAATTATTGAGCATTTCATATTAAATTTGGTATTTGGTAGGAGGTATAAAAAATACAGTGGATCCTCTCAAGTAATACATTTTACAAAGAGTGCTAGAACCTTTTTTCAGTTTAGGTGTTGTTATTTATCTATAAGATCTTGCATCATTTTTTATGATTAATATGTTTTTCAAATATGATAGTACTCATTTAAAACCACCCAAATTTTAAGAATAATAAACTGATAATTGTTTGCTCTCTTATCCTATGTCTCTGCCTAACTCTAGATATAGGTCTCCCATTATTGAGCCACTCAGACTGTGCACTTTCCACATTTGATATTTCTCTGTGCTTTTGGTATTGCTTGAAAGAGAATATCTTATGCTATTATCATAATTGCTATATTTCCACTTAATAAAGGTCTTCTTTTATCTGAAAGGATTTCTTTTAACAGTTAAAAGCTTTCCTGCATTAATACTTTACAACAGAGGGCTTCTATATAGTATAATATTCAATATACTTTAGCTAATCCATTTAGAAAATTTGGTTACTAAAGAACCAAGGTGATCTCATAATAAGTTGGTGGCATCTATTAGACAATCCCTTAGGGTGGCCTCCCCAAACAGCATTATAAATGATATTACAGTAACCAGAATATTCTTTTAATAAATGTCCTACTTTTTTCTATCTCCTCACTTTTGTCATTAATTTTTCTCTTTGTACTTTAATATTCCAAATTTCATATGACATTTTACTATATCTTGCAGAAGATTAAAAATATATATACTTTAAACAGTTCTTTGTTTTATGTGGGCTGGTAATCTTTGTTTAAAAATCACCCTTCAGAAATACAATGTACGAACTTTTGGTCAGAAACTCAGATATATTCTTTTTCTTTAAATAACAGCTTTATTGAGTTTTCATATCATAAAGTTCACCATTTTAAAGTGTACAATTCAGTGGGTTTTAGTTCATTCAGAGTTGTACAACCATCACCACTGTCTAATTCCAGAACATTTCATAATTCTAAAAAGAGACCACAAGGAGGGGGCGAGATGGTTCCTAGAGATGTTGCTTACCGGACGATCCCAAAGGAAAGGAACAGTTTCAGATAAAGGAGAGGAGGGGAGAAAGGACACAGCTCAGGTATAGGTCAGAGAAAGAAGTACGAGAGCCTGCCAGGGACCTCACAAAGGAAAATTGCGAAGCAGGGAAGGAAGAGGAAAAGGAAAAAAAAGATAGCCGCAAGGATCAAACCCAGAGAGGGTCAGAGCCTAGCAAAAGGATAAGAGGGGATCACTTTCTCCTTCCCACGCTCCTTCAGTGATTGGCAGGCTAGCAAATTACTAATACTTGGAAGCTTTTCCACCCCCATGAGCCCAACCACTGTGGCAGCCATGGAATTGTGAGGAGAACTTGCATGATCCCAGAGGTTGGATATTCCATGCAGGGTTCTCCTCCAAGGAGAGTGGCCTGAGAGGCTGGAGAGCCGGCTTTCTTCCATTCAGAATTATCCTCCCCAACCGCTCTCTGGCATACTGCAACGAGGAGGCAGTTTGAGCCGAGAATTTGGTGTGTCCCCAGCTGGCACGTCCTCCAGTCTGAAGTTTCCACAGAGAGTAGGGCCCACACCTTTCCCCTTGAGGACCTGCAGTGGACCTGGGGTGCCCGATCTGAAGGCTCCCTGCCTGCTGGCATTTCCTGGAGGACACATGCCAGTGGGTCAGACACACAGGCTGAATCCTGTTCCCCCAGGACCTGAGTGAGTTGCTAGGGAACACAGAGGGGGAGATTTGGGAGCCAGACTCAGGAGGCAAAGGAGCCCATGTGGGCAGAACTGGCAGCAGAATACAGTTGGGGTTCAAGATGTGGCGATCTGGGGGAGCACCCACCCTCCCTCAGGAAAGCCAGGCTGCCAGACTAGGGCAGATCCTCCATCAGGAAAGATAGCGGCCTACAGTGCCATAGCAACCAAGTGCGGCAGGTTCAGGCACCCATTTGTAACTGGACATTGGAGGAAAGGGGTAATATCAGACAACTGTAGGTCACTCCCAATAGCCAGTTGAGGAATTGCAGTCCCTTCCTCATGAGCAGCCTTCCTGGTTTGGGGAGCCTGCCTAGACCCACCTCCCAGCAGCTTTCCCTGGCAGCTGGGAAAACAACCCTGGAGCCCTGCTGAGACTCAAAGCTACACTGTCAGACTAGGGCAGGTCCCTAGGTGGGGAAGATCCCAGCCGTGGCACCATAGCAACTAAGTGTGGGGCATTCAGGCTCCTGTTTGCAACTAGACACTGGAGGGCAAGGATAGTGCAAGAGGGGCAGAGCTCACTCCCAACAGCCCGTCAGAAAATTATAACCCCTTTCTTATGAGCAGTCATTCCGGTTTGGAGAGACTCTCTTGACCCTCCTCCAGCGGCTCCCCCTAGTGGCTGGGGAAATAACCTCCGACCCCTACAGAGGCTTCGCAAAGCCTTCCAGGCTTGCACAACCTAACCACACCCAGCCTTGCTCCTCTACCCAACTCTGCTGGGGCAGAGATTAAGCAACCCCCTGGGAGCTACAGGTCCCCTCCCAAAGCCTGGGGCAATCAAGTACTCCTGAGTAGCTAAAGCTTATTACAGGCACAATTGCAATTGGCTCATTCCTATAAGCATCAACCACTGACAGGGAGAACAACTCTATAGTTCATTACAGTAGCTACCAACTCAAACAGGGTATGACTGATTCTTACTCACAAGCACCACCCACCATCTCAGAGATTAAGGTGGGGGTCCCAATATAATTCACACTGCTGGGAAGAAGTGAAGACAGCAGGATAGAAGCAACCTGAGAGAATCCTGCTTTTTAGGAGAGAAACAAAACTTATAAGCAGCTCAATCTGTGAGGGGTCTCCTTTTTCCACTGCAGACCTCTTGGCTGATTGGGAAGCTACTCAGAGTCTTTGGAGAGACATTTCACCAGAGAGCAGGTGCAGCAGAGATCTGGCACCTGCCTATCCTGGGTTTCTGCAACCAACGCTATCCTGATCACTCTGACACATGGAGCCAGGGCCACTCTGGACCCAGCCTTCCAGCAGTAGCCTTTGCATCACCCCTGCTAGGCCAGGAAGGGAAAAGACACTCCCCTGTGTCATGCCCTGTGAGTGGGGGCTGAGCACATCTCCTCCCCCACATGGGAGCTGAACAGAGGAGGAGCCCCAGACACCACAAGCACCACTTGGAAAGCCTGGGGTGATGGCCTCAGTGGGTCCTGGGTGTTGGGGGAGAACCTTAGCCAACCAGCAGCTCCTATCAGCCTACACAGAGCCTGGGCCACTGAGACAAACCACTGCTTGTGTGACTGGGAATCAGCAGTCCCCATGCTGGTGGAACATCCCCCTGTATGGGTTACTCTGCCCCTGAAAATCCCAGAGCCAGAGCTCTGAAGCTCTCATTGTGCCTGAGTCCAAGGCTCTGCTCCTGTACCTCCAGCGCCCCCGCAGGGGCTGTGACTCCAGAGTTTAGCCTGGACACTGAGACCTCACCGCAGAGTCCTCACCACTACTACTGGGCTGGCAGAACTCCCCTGAAGTCCAACACTTCACTCAGGACCCCCAGCCCTGAGCAGCCATCATTCCTGGACTTGGTTAGAGAGAGTCCCCAGCAAAAGAGAACAGGTGCCCTACATTCCCATTAACCCAGAGCCAAGAAGAGAGGAGCCATGTGAAAAGAAACCAGCAAAAGAATCCTGGCAACATGAAAAAATAAAATAGTTCGACACCCCCATGGGAACACAGTGGAGCTACAGTAGTAGACTCCACCCATAAGGAAATTGCCAAAATGACAGAAATGGAATTCAGAATATGGATGGTAAATAAGATGAATGGAATTGAAGAGAAAGTTGAAAATCAACAAAAAGAGGCCAAAAAACTTTTTCAGGAAATCAATGAAAAAATAACCAGAGAGCTAGACAACATAAGAAAGGATAAAATAGAACTTGAAAAAATGAAAGAGTCTTTTAGGGAATTTCAAAACACAGCATAAAACTTTTAAAAACAGGCTAATCCAAGGATAAAAAAGAATCTCAGAGCTCAAAGACAAGGTTCTCAAGATAACCCAATCATTCAAAGAGACAGAGAATTGTATAAAAAAGCTAAGCAATCACTGAGAGAGATATGGGACTATGTGAAGTGAACTAACATTCGAATTATAAGTATCCCTGAGAAAGAAGAAGAAGGGCATCAAAAACTCAGCTGAGGAAATTGTTGAGGAAAACTTCCCTGGTATTGCCAGAAATTCAGACATACAGATGCAAGATGCACGTTGAATACTGGGAAGATTTATAACAAATAGGTCATCTCCAATAATAATCAACCTGGCCAAAGTCAAAATGAAGGAAAAAATTCAACAAGCAGGAGAAAGAAAGCATCAAATAACATACAAAGGAAAACACATAGGGTTAACTGCAGATTTCTCAGTGGAAACTTTTCAAGCCAGAGGGATTGGGGCCCCATCTTCAATCAACTTAAACAGAACAACTTCCAGTCTAGAATTTTGTATACTGAAAAACAAAGTTTCACAGTTGACAGAGAAATTAAGCCTTTTCCAGACAAGCAAACACTGAGGGACCTTGCCATGACCAGACCTGCCCTGCATGAAATACTCATGACAGCATTATACACAAATCAGCACAATAGATTTTACACTGGTGTAAAATCACCTAAGAAAAAAACCCCAAACTCACGACTCTTATAAAACAATAGAACAAGAGGTAAAACAGAGCAATAAGGGACTACCCAAAAGGATGAACAGACCAACATCCCACATGTCAATGCTGTCAATTAACATTAATGGACTGAATGCTTCTCTCAAAAGACATAGCCTGGCTGAATGGATGAAAAAACACAACCCAAGACTCAACGTGAAAAAATGGAGAAAATATTCCACACAAATGAAGATCAAAAGAGAGCAAATGTAGCCATTCTCATATCAGATAAAATTGACTTTAGGCCAACAAAGGTGTAAAGAAAGACAAAAAGGATCATTATATAATGGTAAAGGGAGCAATTCAACAAGAACACATAACAATCTTAAATATATATGTACCCAACATAGGAGCTCCCAGATACATAAAGCAAATACTAGAGCTAAGCAAAGAAACAAATAGCACCATACTTTGATCCATATTTGATTTTTTATTTGCTTATTTTCTATCAAAGCCTGGAGGAAAAGAGGAATGACTCTTACATCTGTATTTTGCTTATCTTAAAGAAAATAGTTCAGCATAGCCAGTATTGAAAAGAAAGTTTTACTGTTCTGGGAAATCCCATTCACTTGGCTTAACTTTCTTTTGAAACACTTAGAGACTCCAGGTTGTGTCTGGCCATCCCTTTACCCCAAAGGATCTATAAGACATAATTTAAAGAAATAGTAAATGGGGACATACTAGATTCTCTAGAGCAACAGACACCTTATTCAATAGGAGGGTCCCCAAGCACAATTTATATATTCTCTGGATAGAAGTATAATACGTTTTTAAAGGTAGTAGAGAGGAACATAGAAGAGTATAGGGGAGAAAAGTGGATAGATGACTAAACAAATCAAGAAAGAAGAAAATAAAATAATTTCTAGAAGAAATATAACAGGTTGGGATGATATTAATAGTCAAAAGCTATAGTCCACCACAACAGATGATCTATTTATCCATTTGAGTATGAGTTATTGACAAGACAGCCATAAATGTTATATTATTTGAAGGTTACTATAAGATGTTTTTTTTGCAAGTCCCAATGATCCCTCACACTTTTGGCTTAAAACAGTATCCTTTGAGAAACCCTAATAAATACAAACATGTTACCTAGAAGGGCTGGAATATCAGTAGGGAACTATATCCTAATAGAAATGAAAACATTTCAATGAAATCCATGCATAAAGGCTTCATTTAAGGTACATTCTAATATATGGCTACAAAATTAGTGAAAAGTCTCCTTCTGAGATTGAAAAATCAACACATAATGGATGAACATAACTGATGCAGACCAAACCGCCTAAGAGAAGAGTTGCAAACATATTGCTATAATAGTGCATTCTAAGGAAGATAGGATGAAATGATTTGAAATAAAATGTTGACACATTCAGTTGATGGGCACAAAATCATGAGACATGTAATAAGTCACAGAAAAAGGATTATAATATTTAAAAAGTGTCAGTGTTTTCTGAGCATTATCCAAAGGAGAGAAATTTGCATAGTTCTGATAGACGTCAGGAGTTTTTCCTCTCTTTTATGATTTCTCTGTTACCCCATATTGAGAAGCAATTCCGTGAAAAACAAGATTTACATCTCTGGACCAGTAGCTTTTCCACTTAACTTAGTAAATGGACATCTGTGTTACTAATCAATTTCTTACAAGTCAAGTGAACTTTAGTTAGCCACCTAGAGGCTGATCATCTCTGAGTGAACTAATGGCATCCCACTCCTGCTTTTGCAAAACGGAGAAACTGATCAGGATAATGGAAATCACACTAAAACGATGTCATTATTGAGGCACTATTTTAGCAGCCAACTGGTTTTTCCTCCTCTGACAGTTTTCCTTCAATGCATTACCTAAAAGGGAGCTTTTGAAGTCATGCTTAAAAATGTTTAAAGTCAAGGAAAGGCCTTGGGGGTTATTGTGAGAGGGAAGGGAAAGGTGCTGGATAATTTGGGTGGCCAGGGAGCTGCATCATAAAAGAAATTGGTGGCTGATCTGGCTCACAGGAGGGAGAAGACAAGAAAATAAGTTGGATTAGGAGAAAACAATGCAATGGTATTTGGAAGTATATAAAACTATCTTTGATTCTGGGCTCTGCCATCAGTTGACTTTACAACCTTGGGCAACTTACATGTTTCTATCGTGTTTGGTGTTCCTCATCTTTGAGCATATTAATCATTACTTAAATTGCTGCAGAATTTTTGAGGACCATCCAGCATAATGCCTTACAGCTAGTATGTTCTCAACAAATATTAGCATCCTGTAGTTGTCTCTCAGTCTGTACCAGGGGCTTCGCTCACTATTGCCCGAGAGGTCAAGTTTGCTGACTAGTTTAAATTGGGATTTGGCTTTGGGGTCACGCTCACAGATTTCTGTCAGTAGGCATGAACATCAAGTGACTGTCTGGTTAGTTCTCCCATACAGTCATCCCCCTACCTTCACAGATGCTGTACTAAAGAAATATGAATTTTTCTTTGGAGGTCAGGACCTGGGTGTTTAATCTGTTTTTGGAACACAAAGTAGGTCCTTAGATCTACAGCCATCTCAGCAGTGACTAGCAGTGGATGATCAGAGATCATTCTTTGTGATGAAAACAATTTCCCTCACACCTTGAACATCATTATGAATTTGTCATGAGGCTCTGTTATTATCTGCTTTGTGTCACTTTTGTGAATTTCCTCCTCTGCCTTCCCCATCCCTCAGAAAGGGTACAATTACAAATTCAAAAAACAATTGAACTTCAAGTTTGAAGCAGCATTTCACCCTTGGCAACCAGAATCTTTAATCATTATGCACCTTGTAAGTGAAAAAATAAAAGCTAATACTTTATCTTGGTGAATAAAAGTCGGTACTTGCCGTATAGAGGTCTCAAAGTGCTAATAATATAGGTGAAGAAAAGATAATTTTAGATTTTGATTGTGGAGAGACATTGTATCATATTAAAGTGGTTTATACAGTACAGTTTTGTTATTTATTAGTTGAGCTGTTAAAGCCCACAGACAACTGGAACCTGGTCTTTCTTAATGTATAACTTTTGAAAAAAATAAATGATTGATTACTTTTATATAATTTTGAGATAGGCAAGAAACATGTATATGTTTGTCAATGCACTTATTAATTTGTTAACTTACATTTATTAATGTAAAATACATTTGTAATGGTTATTTCCAACAGTTTTACTGACTTTTTAGTGAGATTGCTTAAAGGCAAACTTTTCCTTCTACACTTGGATTTATTTGTGACTCTCTCTTGATCTCTCTGGTAAATGTCTGTGTGTTTGTCAATGTTTCTATGTAGCGTAGGTGTTACACATGGAACAAATCTCTAATATCTCAATCGCTTCAACCAGTGAATGAAAGTCTGCATCTATTTAAATAACAAACTATTACGGTTGTTATTCAAAAATATTCAAAGAGCACCTATTGTATACTTGCAACTCCACCATGATAGAAACAAATGAACTAATATTCCACAGAAAAGATGTAGTCCCTTCTTGCCACTAAGAAAATTTCAATCTAAGGGAGAGAAATGAACACAATAAAGAGTCTAAGAAGGGGGGAGGGTGGGAGTGAGAGATCAAAAATTACCTGTTAGGTACAGTGTACACTATTCTGGTGACGGGTACACTAAAAGCCCTGACTTCACCATACATTTCATCTATGTAACAAAAAATACTTATACCCCCTAAACCTATTGAAATAAGTTTAAAAAAATAAATGAAAAGAATCTACAGGACATGCTGTTATCTTATCTGTCTTTTCTCATGTTACTTCCTCTAGAAAATCCATTTACCTTTGTTCTTCCACCCTTGTTGACATAATCTCCTAGAATGCCAGGGAAGCAAAGAAGGAAACTTATTAAACCATTGAGGAGGTATTAAATGAATTAAAAAGAAAATAATTAAAGAGAGATCCTTTCGGGGTGTCCATGATGTTTTAAAATTCACATTGGAAACAAACAAAACACGGTGCTCATAATCAATGGCTCATAATTAGGCATATAACCATGACCTTGGAATATAAGTAGAAATACATAACCAACAACTCAAAGGACAGTCTTATTTCTAAAAGAATAGGTGGGTATCAGAAATGAAATTCTGACTGTGTAATCAGTGGAGCAGAAAAGATAAAGCAAACTCAAGAAACCAATTTGGCTGCATTATAGAGTTCTCTGATGAACTTGTATATAAAACTGAAAGATGGTAAAGAGTGGGGGGGGAACAAGAATATTCAAGGATGAAGATAAGGAGCAACACAAACAGCCTGTTTTTGAGAGATATTGAGTATTAGTTTATGGAGTTCTGTTTCAGTCTTTTCTCATTAAACATCATTATCAAGAACTTAGATGGGCCGGGTGCGGTGGCTCACGCCTGTAATCCTAGCACTCTGGGAGGCCGAGGCGAGAGGATCGCTGAAGGTCAGGAGTTTGAAACCAGCCTGAGCAAGAGCGAGACTCCATCTCTACTAAAAATAGAAAGAATTGAATTGGCCAACTAAAAATATATAGAAAAAGTTAGCAGGGCATGGTGGCGCATGCCTGTAGTCCTAGCTACTTGGGAGGCTGAGGCAGTAGGATTGCTTGAGCCCAAAATTTTGAGGTTGCTGTGAGCTAGGCTGACACCACAGCACTCTAGCCAGGGCAACAGAGTGAGACTCTGTCTCAAAAAAAAAAAAAAAAAAAAAAAAGAACTTAGATGGCATCCTGCTTATCATCCTTGCTCATAACATCATAAACTAGAAGCACTTTTCTAAAAGCTCTTGACATCCTGGAAAAATGGACCAGATCTTACCAAGGGAAATGTAAGCTGATCAATGTGAAGTTATGTACTCACATTTAAAAAACATCTGCCCCTGAATGAAATAGGGAATGAGCTTACCAGCAGCATACATGATGGTTGACGGTAAGTTCAGCATGACTCAGTAATGTGGTATGTCTGCTTGGTAGCCTAATTTGATGCTTGAATGCAGATCAAAAATTATACTGGTGAACCACTCTTGGAATAGTGTGTTCCGTTCTGGGTACCACATTTTAAGGGGAATGTTGACCAAACGGAAAATGTCTAGCACAGAGGAATGAGATAAGAATGAAAAGAGAATTGCAAACAACCTCACAGAAAAACACATACGAAGAGGGCATTTAGTCCGGAGAAGAGGAGACACTCATGGAGATGTAATAATTATCTTCAGATTCTGGAAAGGTTGATCTCTGGGAAAGCAATTATGATTTATTTCTGTGTCTATGAGAGTAAAACCAGGATAGAAGCGTAGAAACTAAGAGTAAGGCAGATTTGGGCTGAATATTAAGAATACTTTATAATGTCAAAAATTGTCCAGATACAGAGTTGGTTTCATCAGGAGGTGTGTCTTGTTAAAGATGTTTAAACAGAGAGCCCTGTGTCCACGTCCCTCCAGGTCCTGCAGTCTGCTTCCTGCCTCTACTCCTTCCCAGGCTCTGTCTGCCTCTATTTCAGGGTCCTTCCAGACCTTCCCTCTCCACCCAACTTCTCTTCATCCATCCCATCTCCCTTCTATCTTTTCTAGTCCCCTTCTTCCTTCCCAAACCTTCTAAGCTCCCTCTGTTCCCCAGTCCTTTATAATACCCCTAGTACCATCCTACCTTCTGAGTCTAGAAAACTCAGCCTTTTCCTTCAAAGCACAAATTATGTGTCTACTCTTGAAGCCAATTTAGTCCTTCCAGCATCTATATTTCCACAGCTCTCCCTTTCTGCCATTTACCTACTTAGATTATAATGATCCATCTGTATACCAGTCTCCGTTATTAAATTATGAAGTCAAGGACTCTGTTATTCATCATTGTGTTGTCCTCAAGTGCAAGGCAGTGCCTTGAGACATGTGTTGAATAAATGAATAAAGGTTGAAGAATAGCTGGCAGAGACCTGGTAGAAAGGATTGAAGCATTAAATAGAACATTGGACTGGGGGACCTCTGAGGTTCCCTTGAACCCAAAAATTCCATGTTTTTATGACACTATGTCTGAAGATGATTCCAAAAGGAGAATTCCAAAACCGTCTAAAGAAATGATAAGCTCATTACACCATGTGGCTGGTCACCCCAATGTGACTGTTTTGAATAGATAGCACTCTCCTATGATGTTTGTGCATGGTCGCATGGTCACCATTGATATTGTAAAGTAGATAGAATGCATGAATCCTAAAGGGAATGTTACTCAGAGTGGAAGCCATTGGGAGGTTTGTTTGATGAGATGATATGATAACCTGATCCAGCAAGAGTTAAGAATTAGCTAATACCGTGAAATTCTGATTATGGTTCTCGGGGGAGTACCAATCCTGAAAGGGGCACTGGAAATGTATGGTCTTTTGGGTTGTCATGGTATCTTAGTTTGTTTTCTGTTGCTGTAACAAAATACCTGAGACTGCGTCATTTATTATAAAGGAAAGAGGTTTATTTAGCTCCTGGTTCTGGAGGCTGGGAAGTCCAAGTTGTGGGGCCACATCTGGCTATATTCTGGAGAGCTTTGTGCTGTGTCATAACATGATGGGGAAGCGGAAAGGGAAATGGACACAACCAAAAGAGACAAAATAGGAAAGGCAGACTTACTCTTGTGTTTAGATGCAACCACGTGACTGAGTTCTATCTAACCCATGATATGTAGGCAAAAGTATCATATATCAGTTGTTGGCCTGGTGGATACAAATCTCTTGTACAGTCCTCCACTCTCTCTTCCCTTTATGCTAGCTGGATGCCAATGTCCAAGGCAACCTGGACACCTCATGTTGCAGGTGACAGAACTACATTTAGCCTAGGTCCCTGAATTACTGCCTAGAACAGAGCATTGCACCTCTTCTTCCTATTTACTGATTGGACTTTACATGAGGAAAAATTAAACTCCCGTTCTGCGAAGCTGTTGGTGTTTCAGATTTATCTGTCACAACTAGCGTTGTCTTAACTAATCCGTATATTTTCAAATAAATGCTTCAGTTAGGCCGACTTCTACACATAAATAATATTAAAGATGTTAAAGCATTTCTGAATTTTTTTATGCAAACTCATTTTATTTTATGCATGAACCAAAGCCATCTTCTTTCTCAGTAGAGTTAGAGCTCTCTACTGGTCTCTGTTATTGCTTTCCAAATAAGTCAAGAGACTTAAGCTCTTTTTCTGGGCAAGACTAGGGAAGCTTTTCTTTCTCAGGCTTTGTCTCTCAGGCATTTGGGAGCCAGGGCAGGGTGGGGTGAGGGGGGCGGTGTGCAGTCAGTGTGGAGCCATCTTCTCAGCCAGCCTTTTTCTCTCCTCGGTTTGTTTTTGAAACTTTTCTCTTTTCTCCTTCCCCCATGGTGTGAGTTCGTGTGTGGCTGGTTGTCTTGGGCACAAGGCCCAGCTGAGTTTTAGCTTTGTTTGTTGTTTGTACTAACTCTGTTCTGAGATCAGCCTCTGATACCCAGTGGTCAGTGTTCCCTGGAATCGGGAACTCTGGTTGCATTCCTTTAAGCCTGGTTGGAAGATAGCGAGTGCAAGAACACCAGGGCTTTGCAAGGCTTTTTTCACAAAGGAAAAAAAGCTGTAGTATTTTGTGTAGGATAAGAAATACATAGATATGTGTTTTTGGAACCTCCATGTTCTGTTTTAAGCCAAGAAAGAATTCCTATTTGCAAAGAGAACTGTCCCAGATTATGTTAACCTAACCATGCATACATAAACCAAACAACTAAAAAGTTTAATTAGTTGGAATTTTTTCACACTGTTTGTTAGTAAAAGAAGAAATTAGCAAATCTCCAAAGAACATAACAGAACAGAATCCCCTACAATCCCATAAGAGACAGAGACCCACCAGGCTCTCAATCAAAAGTCCAAGAGGCCACACCAGAGGAATGGGAACAAACCAGAATTGAACCAAGTCTTAAAAACTGCAACCCATCCCCAATCCAGCTCCTCACTTTATCTGTCTACCAGAAGGAGGAGGATTCCGCATTTTGCGAGAGATGTCATCGGCAGCCTCCTCTGTTCAGTTCCACTCATGTTGATTGGTTTCAATTTGCAGACCAGTTTATTCAGACTGATCTCACCCATTCAGGCCTGACACGAGCTGGGTGGCCTTGGGCAAGTTGATTAACTTTGCTAGCTCTCAGCTGTTTTATCTGTCTAATTACGATGATGGCAGAACCTAATCACTGGCTCATGTATGGCAAAAATTAAATGAGATGGGACGTGAGACAGCAGAGCTTAGTGGTTAAGAACATGGGCTCTGGAAAGCCTGGGCCGTATGACTCACTAAATGAGTAATTTTTGGCAAGTCACTCAACCTCTCTGTGTTTCCATTTTTTCTTTTAATCTGTAAAATGGGGCTAATAATGGTGTCTACCTCATAGGGTTGCTATGGGAATTAAATGAGTTAAAACTTACAAAGTACTTAGTTTTTGGTAGGAAGTACATGTTCTGTATGTGTTGGTTAAATGAATCATAGTACTTAGTTCATAACGAATGTTCAAGAAGTGCTTTTGTCATTGTTATTGTCATTGTTATATGATGATGATAATGATTTTGACCATCATTGTCATTGTCGTCATCATCATTATCATCATCATCAACTAATTAATATCTTCCTGGACCCTATTTATTCCTCTCTCCTCCTCGAAACTCTCTGTTCTCTTGGCTCCTGGGACACCATGCTTGCTAGACCTCCAGGCTATTTCCTTTTTGTTTCTCCTGCAGCTTTTTCATGAGCATCTCTTTTCTCCAGCACCTCTTATGTGCTGCTGTCCCTTGTGATTCTATCTTCAGTCTATCCTTCTCATTCTGGAGTGATGTCATTCGTTCTGTTAAAGAATCTAGGCTGTTGTAGTTATCCCCCATATGCAGTGAGAGAGACTCCTCATTTCCAATGTCAAACACATCTCATCCGTCCAGGCTCCCATAGGTTTCAGGTGCACCTATTTGGCTGTCAGCTGTGTGTCTCGATTTGGTCATCCCAGATCATCCAAAAGAGAGTGATCGTTTTCCCCCTAAATGAGTTCCTCCTTCTGCATCCTGTAACTTGTTTGAAGGTACCCTCATCTGCCTGGTCACCCAAGCTAGAAATGCAGAGGTCATCCTGGATTCTTTCCTCATCCTCATTCTTCACATCCTAGCCACCACTAATGCTGGGCAGTTTTGCTGGCTGTTTGCTTCCTTTCTCTTCTGACTCCCGTGACCCTAATTCAGTCTCCACAATCTCTCGTCTGAGCTTCTTGTCAGGGCTCCTTTCTCTTGCCCTTCCCTTTCCAAGCCCATCCTTTATCTCGCTACCCCAGTAATGTTCCCAAAACCGGCCCTTCTTCTCTGGACTAAGGCCCTCAGAGGCCTTCTTTTGTTAATGGGCTAAAGACCAGACTTCCTATTAGGGCAAGCTATCTGTGACTGTACCTCTGTATGTCTATCCAGCTTCATTTTCAGTGATCCTGCTCCTTAAACTGTGTTCACTGAGTCAATGGAAATTTACCTCTTTAGTCTTTTTCCAAACTGGAACCTCTGCCCAGAGTGAGTGCCCTCACTCTATGCATAATGACTCTTCACCCCCTAGCACTCAGCTTAGTTACGCCCCCTCTCAGAAGCCTGTGTCCTCCCCATCATTCCCCTTCCTTTCCATCTACAAGTTTGGCTCTATTCTATGTTAGTTTTCTATGTCTGTTATAACAAATGACCACAGATTTAGTGTCTGAAAAGAATACAGGTTTATTGCATTTCTGTATGTCTGAAATCTAATAGGGGTTCCACTGGGCCAAAATCAAAGCTTCAGCAGGGCTCATTCCTTTCTGTAGGCTTTGGATAGTATCTGTTTCCTTGCCTTTTCCAGGTTCCAGTGGCCTCTTGCCTTCCTTAATTCACAGTGTTCCTAACTCCATGTTCAAGTCCAGCAATGGCTGGTGAACGCCTTCTCAGATCGCATCACTCTGACCTATTCTTCTACTCCTCTCTCTTGCATTTAATGACCCTTGTATTTATATAGGGTCCACCTAGAAAATTTAGGATAACTTTCCTGTCTCAAGTCAACCGATTAGTGAGCTCAATTCTTCCATGGCATGTAATGATATGTATTCATAAGTTCTAGGGATTAGAACATGGACATCTTTGGACAGGATGTTATTCTGCCTACCATGGTGCCTATTTTCATGGTCTAGTAAAACTCTATGCTTATTTCCATCTTTCCACATAATAAGTCTTATCATCAGTATTTGTGTATTGGTCAGTCTCACTAACTTTGACCTTCTTAAGATCTTATTCACTTTTGAACTCCCTATGTTAAGAGCAAATAGTAGACCTTCAATAAGTGTTTTAAAATAATACAGATAACTCAAATATCCAGTGATAACTTAAGATCCCTCTAAGAATCAGCACTGAAGGGGAATTAACCTGTGCCCAGTAATTAGTTATTCATGTTAATAATTCCATTTCTATGAAAAGTTGTCATCCCATATGTGATATTTATAATATATGTTACATTACTCTTATTGTTGTTGCTAACATTTATTGTGTCTCATTATACAGCAGACATTGTTCTTGGTACTTTTCATGTGTTAATTCATTTGACTTTTACAACAATCTTCTAGTGTAAGTACAATGATCATGGTTCACTTTATGAATATGGAAACTGAGGCATCAAAGATTAAATAACTTGCCTTGTGTCAGCCAGTTTAAGATACAGTATCTCTGAGTTAACCATTCTGTCTTGCCAATCTAAACAATCCCTTCTGTGTCCAGTCTACATAAATGGGAGGTTGCTGTAGTTAATTTCAAATTTTGTTTATTTCTCATGAAACCCAATAGCCTTTAGCTTCATGAGTTTAAGAGAAGAACTAAGTGAGTTCACTAGCTCCATCTGAGATTTTTCAGCCAGTCAACTTCTAAGACACACAGGCAATGGGCCTCCAGTGTAAAAATGAGCTGTGTATTATCTTTCAAAGCCACCTTGGTCTTTGGGAAAATCCTTGAGCCTAACCGTGAGTCCACACATGATCATTTTGTCAGTTTGATGAGAGTCAGTCCCAGGGGAAGGCCAGTGTGCCAGGGAGGAAAGATAGAGGGAAGGAGCACATTAAATCTGTGGTTGCTTACAGCATCTGCCTTTGATGCTGTCTCTAGGGGACACACTGATCGCCTCCTCTCCGTCAACAAATTCTATGTCTTCTCAGCAGTTCTGAAGGGGGAGAGCCCTTTAAGGCATTTTGTACTGACAAGCTTATTTCTCTTAGAGCTCTAGAATGTAATAGAAGCCATCAAAGGGAAGGGATATTAGGAGGTTGTTTTGCACGACGGCAACAGAATTCATAAGTTTTCAGACGACTCCTTCACTTATATCAGCAGTTCAATTAGAGGCAGAGTAAAGTAATAATGTGTATTTGCCATTTGGGGCATTTATTTTTTTTAGACATTGATTCTGTTTTGTTATAAACCACTTTGTTTAGAAAACAGATGGTATTTTTTACTGAATGCAAAGCTCCTGATAAACTGTAACCTGGTTGATTTCTCATTTAAGGAGGAGGGGAAAAAAGCATGAACAACATTAAGTTGATACCATCATCCCAGTATTCCCTCAAGAACCATGAGGTGAAATGGAAAACTGGTTTTCCTTCACTCCATAGACATGGTGGGCATGAGCTGCTATTTTATTTTCTTATATGAGAGAAAGGCTAAGGCACGCCTTCTTGCAAAAAGCTTGAACGATGCCACATGAATTCCATCTTCCTCTTTGTTTTCTGTTGTTGGCATCTTCAAATAGCCTGAGAAAGCTAAACAGAATAACTTTTTCATGATTAACTTATTCTTAATTACTTTGAAGCCAAAATTACATATTGTTTCATTTTATTTTAGTGCAATCTAATGCAAATGTCTTTTTCAAATCAGAAACTAACACTAATTTTTATAAAGTTTAAAAATTCTGAAAACATATAATCATGGTAGAAATTGGCATTCCCCTGTACTCTCTTCCATAAGTATACTGCTAATAATATGAGGATATATCCTTCCAGATGTTTCTCCTTCTGTGTGTGCATGCTTACGCACTTCTTTTTGTCTTCAAAGCCAAAATCACTGGAGAACATACTTTTCTGTAATGATATTCAGTGAAGAGCTTTCACTCTTTGCATATACACGTAGGCCTTCATTATCCTTAGTGCTATAGACTGAATGTTTGTGTTCCCTAAAATTTATATGTAGAAACTTAGTCCCCAATGTGATGGTATTTGAAGATGAGGCCTTTGGGAGTCATGCAGATAGAGGCCTCAGAAATGAATTAGTGCTCTTACAAATGAGGTTCTTGGGTATGAACCCAGGAAATAAGCCCTTCCAAGACACCAAATCTGTTAGTGCCTTGATCTTGGACTTCCCAGCCTGCAAAACTGTAAGAAATAAAATTCTGTTGTTTATAAGCCATCCAGTTTATGTTATTTTGTTATAGCAGCCCAAATGGACTAAGACACACAGCAATGGCTCTGTAGTATTCCGTGGTTATGATGGAAATCCAGTTTTTCAGTTGTAGCCAATTTTATTCTACTTGCAGGAATAGTGGAAGAGAAATTGATTAATTATTTTCATGGAATAGATTCATGAAAGTTAGAAATTTTAGGTACAAGATATTAACATTTTATATGCGATAAATACTTACCTAATAAAAAAAGATTTGTATCAATTTATATCCCACCAGGTTTCCCCCTTACTGTTTTCCTTTGCTACTGTAACAGATGACCACAAACTTGGTGACTTAAACCACACACATTTTTGATCTTACGGTTATGAAGGTCAGAAATCCAAATGGTCTCACTGGGCTAAAATAAAGGTGTTTGCAGAGCTGGCTGCTTCTTGGAATCTCTAGAGGAGACTCCATTTCCTTGCTTTGTACAGCTCCTAGAGGCCATCCACAGTCCTTGGCTCATAGCCCCATTGCTTTATTTCAAAGCCAGCTCATTAGGCTTAGTCCTTTTTATGCTTCCATCTCAATAGTTCTCATTTCCCATTCCTCTTCCATCTTTGAGGACCCTTGTAATCATATTGGGCCCATCTGCATAATCCAGGATAAATTCACTATGTTAGGATCAACTGACCTTAATGCATCTGCAACCTAATATACTGAATACCACGTAACCTAATATTCAGAGATTCTGGGTGTCTATAATTCAGTTTTTTCCCCTTTTTCAATGCTCTGTGATTCTGAATCCTTCCCTGAATTTCTTCAGGAATAAATGAGAAAACTGTCTGCAAGTGGCTTGATACAATATAGTACTCAGCCAGCCACAGCCAATTGTGCTGAGCATCCCATTATGAAAAATTCTGAAGATGGAAGAGGACGTGACTTTAATTTGACTTTGATTCAATATTTATTAAGCACCTACATTTACTCAGACTTTCTTTACAGAGTACATAATATTAATTTTGAGAATCTGTGGTATAATAGGCGTTGTATGGTAATGGTGGCAGCGCAGCCAGTGATGGAAAGGCTTTGATTGTTACAGCAGTGAAGGCCTCCCTCGGAGGACTAATCATGCCCCCAGCTCCACTCTGGCCTTTGGCAACTCCTCTCTCCTGCCTCACACTACTGCCCGTTCCCTTATCCAGAAGTCCTGAAGGTGTATATTTTTTCGTGGCAGTTTAAACTAAACTAAACTCTCTAAGTTTAAACTATTTTCCTAACTCTCCCACCTATTACTTTGATCTGCCTTCATTTTATTACCTCTTGTTCAGTATTCTCTTGTTTTTAGAAGAAAATTCTATGCCAAACAGTGGTGTTGGGAGGCAGGAATCCTACAGAACCTGTTCTTCCCCACACTTGACTAAGGTTATTTTTATTCTGTAGCAAATATGACAGACTCTTTTTGGAAAGAAATTTTTAATGTTTGGATATTATTCTGAAATAGTCATTTAAGTTATTCGAATTTGGGAGTTATCTTGGTGGGAGTTCATTATATGTGAGCTGAAGGGCTATAATTTATGATTACTCCAGTATTTGGTTAAATATATAGTAAAAGTCAGAACAGAATATGTAATAATGACACAGAATTAAGTACTCTTATTTTCCAGTGTTTCTTGGTTAAGCTACTCAGAAATGACTATAGAAATCTATTATAATATGAAAAATTGGCAAATATAGACACAATGTGGAAACATTTATTTTCTTTGATAATCTCCAGGTTTTTGTCAAATGCTAGAAGAAAGGTCATATATTTCTTAAATCATCAATGGTTATAATGTCAAATTTCTTGGAACATATAATTGAATGGTAGTTTTTTTTCAACATAAAATTTTCCAATCTGAAAAAATGAAAAAATGTACTTGAGCACACAGTATAATATGAACCCCATGTACCCTCTTTTAATCTTTTTAACAAATCTCCATTGTAGATCTCTTTTATCCTTCTGCATTAGAGAAGATTTAGTGACCAGCATTGATTTTTTTTTTTTAAGAACAGGTGGATCCATCATTGAAGGGCTCATTATTTGATGCAGAAGGACTGAATCTTAACTTATGTTGGACATAAGGATATATGGATAAATGCACATATTAATAGTATCTTTAGTCCAGATTTAGAAGTGCTTCACTCCCTGGATAATTATTTTTTGTTCAAATCACTTCTGATTCACAGTTCCCCAGAAAATAGAAAATTAAGATACCACGTGCTCCATAAAAGCAGATCTATGTTTTCCATATTATTTGCCCCAACTCTGATCTTAGATACGGTATATTTCAACCCTGGTCCCCACCACAGTGTACCATTTGATACAGTCCATTGCTATCATGGATAATTCAAGGAATGGCAGAGTTCATGCATTTTAGCTCCTCTTTCACACTTTCCCACTCACCCTGCCTGCCTTGTTGGATAAACATTCCAGGGAGGCTCCTGTCTCAGAGCCTTTGTACTGGTTGTGCCCTTAGTCTGAGATGCTCTTTATCCGTTGTTCACTTTCTCATTTCATTCTGGTCTCTCTCAAATATTGTCTTATTATACAAACCTTCCTTTACAGCCCTGTCTAAAATTTCAGCTCCTTCCCACTCCTTAGGACCTCTCTCTTACCTGCTTTATTCTTCTTCCTAGTCCCCATTAGTACTTGATATTGAAGTATTTATGCAATCATGTGTTCACTATCTGTCATACCACCCACCCTACAACCTGGCAGAGCAGGGATTTATCTGTTTGTATTCCTGGAACTTGGAAGAGTACTTCACACATGATATGCACTCAAAGATTTGAGGAACAAATGGATGAGGTGCAAATATTCTCTTCTGGTAGTATATAAGAATGCTGAATACCAAAAGTGATTATGAAATTACCTTTTATCCTCTAGAATAATGTCAAGCTAAGACAGAGTGATGTTGCAGAATATGATTTTTCAAGTATGTGCCAAAATATATCTCAACTTTGCGCTATTAAGTAGTAACAAATGAATAGACATATTGCCAACTCACTTCAGAAGTCCATAGAATAGTCATAGAAATGAGTCCATGAATCTTCTTAAGTATTATGAAATGAAAGATCATGAGCAATAACATATTATTTATTGTTCTCTAACATACATGGCCCATAGGTTCATCAGTGGATCATTCAGTAGCATCCATCATTGAGAGGTGGTAGAGTGTGGTAGTTGAGAACAAGGACTCTGGCCCCCAGCTACTTGGGTCCAAACCCCATTTATTCCACTTACTAGCTGCATGACCTTGGGGAAAGTTACTTAGTGTATTTATGCCTCAGTTTCCTCAACTGTAAAATGGGGGTACTAACAAGACTAGCTTCATAGATTGGTGTGAAGATCCAGTAAGTTAATACATGTGTACCAGTTTGCACAGCTCCTGGAAAATGGTTAGTCCTCAGTCATGTTAGATAAAATAGCAATAATTATAAATAATAAAAAATAGGAATAATAATGGACTCATTTAACAGTTACTTTTAAGGAGATTATGATGTTGCTGTTAGATCCTAAAGCATTTTTTAAACAAAATGTGTATATACTCATTGACACTAAGAATGTCAGGTTTAAATGGGCAAAGACCTTGAATACATATTTCTCTGAAGAAGACATACAAATGGCAAATAAGCACATGAAAAGATGCTCACATCACTAATCATTAGAGAAAGGTAAATCAGGCAAATGAGAAAGGCAAATTAAATACCTCTGCACACCATTTAGTATGAGTATTATGACTATTATTTGGGGGGAAAAAAGAAAAAGGGTTGGCAAGGATGTGAATAGATTGGAAATTCATTTCCAACTGGTAGGAACATAAAATACTGCAGCTGCTATGGAAACAGTATGTCAGTTCCTCAAAATATTAAAAATAAAATTACCATACCATCCATTAATTCCATTTCTTGGAATTACCATGCCATTACTTCTTGATATATACCAAGGACTCAAACAGATATTTGTACACCAGCGTTCATAGCAGCATAGTAACCAAAAGGTAGAATAGCTGAAATGTCCATCGGCACATGAATAGATAAGCCAAGTATGGTCTATATGTACAATGGAATATTATTCAGCCTTGAAAAGGAATGACATTCTGACACATGCTACAATATAGTTGACTCTTGAGGACATAAGTGAAAATGACATATATTGTATGATTCTACTTATATGAGGTACCTAGAATAGTCCAATTCATAGAGACAGAAAGTAGAATGGTGGTTAGCAGGGGCTGGAGGGAGAGGGTAATGAGGAGTGATTGCTCAGTGGGACTAGAGTTTCAGTATGGCATGATGAAAAAGTTGCAGAGGTGGATGGTGGTGATGATTGCACAACATTATGAATGTACTTAATGCCACTGACCTATACACCTAAAAATAGTTAAAATTCATGTTATACATATTTTACCGCAATAAAAAAGATAGATATGTATTTAAGCCTGCCATGTTTGAAGCAAATGGTATGTGTACATATTGGTTCAAATCCACCATAGACCTGAAAAAAAGGTTTATGTGCAGGACTTTCTGGGGAAAGAATAGGCCATGTTATTCCATACTAATAACTAACACCTAGATAATACTTCCCATTTACAAAGCACATACATCACCTTTTGATGTTCTCACAGCCCCCCCCCCCTTGAAGTAATACTGTTTTTAACCCCTTTAGTGCAGATAAAGGAAATGAATCTCAGGAAAATTAAGTGATGTGGTGTTCAAAGTAATGTTATTGGTAAGTTTAGAATCAGGACCAACCCCAGCCTTTAGGCTCCTACTCCTCAAAATCATACCACCCCTTGGCCAGATCTGCTTTCACGCCATAAAATTAATACCCCTTTCAGCGAAATACAAGGGGCTACTGCACGCGATCTTCTTTCACTCCATAAAATTAATATCCCTTTCAGCTAAATGCTCGTTGGCATTAGCATTGGCAAAGAGATCATGGGTTTCTTGTAACCTCTTATTTTCACACCAGTGAAGTGATGTTGGTCCAAGATATTATATCCACCAAGTATGATGGAATATGGCTTTAATTTTTTTTCCCTCAATTTTTATTAGTGTAAATCAAGAAACACTGTCAAGTATTTAAGAATGAGCTAAAATACCGAGATAGACATCACAGCAGGTTTGCATTTCCGTGGGCATGATATGGTTTTTCATATGAAAAATAACATGCTAACCAAAAATAACTAACTATTGGAATGTCATGTAGCATAAGCATACCAATATCCTAAGAATCTCATCTCAAATGCAGGGCCTACAAGACAGTGTTTGTTTCTTGAACTGAAAGAAGTGACCAGAAAGTTTAGTCATGTTCCTTGGCCAAGTACCTCTGCATTAGGAGAATTTGATGCTTTCTGTGTTTCTGGGAGAAGAAGTTGATATTGGCATACAACTAACTTTCTTTTGGAAGAGTTTATATGGAAATGTAGTTGGTAGATGAAACAATAGCTGTGTCATTGCTTCAATATAACTCTTGTAAGCATTTGAGAGGAAGGCTAACAGATACTTGCTATCCCTAAAACTCCTTCTCATCACGTACTTTAATATTCCAAGGTAAGAATTTCCTTGTTCGATTCAGTAATCTTGTTTATAAAAGAAAACCAACCAAACAAAAGCACTTAAAAAAAATCAATGTTATCTGTGCCTTTATTGTCAAAAACCACTTTCTAGTAAGCTTTTTTACATGTCCAATCTTGCTGAATAAGCTAAAAGAGTGAGTAGGCAACAGCATAGTTTTAAATTGAAATATTTCTCTCTGTCATCTCCAAATTCTATGTCTCCTGCCTGGATGGGACAGTTCTGAAAATGTCTTAGCATTGTCCGATACAGTGTCCACTAACCACATGTGGCTATTCAAGTTTAAATGTAAAATAGTTGAAATAAAATTTAACAGTTCATTTTCTTTGTCATATTTGCAACATTTAGAGTACTGAGCAGCCATGTGCAGCTAGTGGTAACAGTATTACCGAGCACAGATACAAAACATGGCTATCAATTGCAGAAAGTTTTACTGTCAGTGTTGTTATAGACCTTTTAAAGCTGAATATGCCTGCTTTAAAAACTTACTCATCTTAGGTTGTGAACTATGCTGGGGAACCCAGCACTAATGAGGGGGGACCCACTTTGACACCAACAAAGCTGCCATCTGCTGATCAGGGCTGGTGGATATGCCGCCATCTTCCTCTGTGGACAACAGTGAGGTGACTTTGTAACTCCCGCTGTCTGTCTGGCAAACAAAGTGTCGTGGTCAAGATAATATTGCTGATTTGATCTCTATCTCTACAACAGGCCTTTAGATGGACCTGCACATGGCAGTCACCTCGGGCAGGTGATGCCCTTTGAAAGCCAAGTCTGTCTTTTCCTCGATCACACAGGTAGCCCCTTAGGCGGTGACTCTCAGCTATATATTAGAATCACCTGGAGAGCTTTTAGAAATACAGATTCCTGTGTCCCATTACGGAGGGATTCTGAATTAATTGCTCTGGCATGTGATCAAAATTTTTCAAAAATTTTCTTCAGGTATTCTGATGTGTGGCCAGGGGTACAGAACCACTGCCCTAAGGCCTGCTCTCACACCTTGAGTAGTTTTATTCCAAGGCTCCTGAGCCCTGGGTCAGCCACAGGTAGGTAGCAAGTCACATTAGAGCACTGAACAGGGACGCTGGAGACGTGGGCCTGATTTCCAGCCCTTTCACAGCCTCGTTCTGTATCTCTGGATAAGTCACTGTTCTGTCTGAGCCTCAGTATCCTCCCCTGTTAAACAAGAGGGTTACTCATTACTCACCTCCAAACCCTTATCCATTTGTAAAATACCCTTTCCTACTTAATCTGAGCAAATAGAACTCTTCATATCAAATCGTGGGGAGAAATCTTTTCTCTTTTGACAGCCCAACTCGTTCATTTCCCTGAGCCTACCCAAATAGCCCCCAGCTTGTGTGGGGTATTGGGGGAACAGAACGACCAATTCTAAGCAGTTCCATACACTGTGCTTAGAATCCAGCCAAACATTTAGCAGCTTCTATGTGGACGCACGCGTCATGTGAAGTGTAAGATCATCCCTGATGTTCGTATCTAACAAAGGGCTCTAACTGGCCTCGGGAACTGCACGTGATAAGCTCACGTTTCATTTTACGCCCCAAGTCTTTCCAGCTGCTCACTTATGCAGTCATTTCATTTCTCACTCCAGAAATTTTTACACATAACCTCAAAAATCATCACCTAACGGGCACTAAGGTTATATTTATCGTGACATTCTAATCTGGTTATGACTTGAGTTTCTTCCCTCTCGCCTGTTGCCAAAGCAGGCTGGCTTGCATAGAGGCTGCCTCATATGTCTCTGAATGGGCCCATACTTCACGGTGCTGTTAGAAGTGACATCTCCCTGCTCGGCCCGTCAGAGACAGTGATAGGATAGCACCTTTCAAGGTGACAGTGTTTGTGACAGCAGGCGGAAGGGAAAGTGTGCTCACTGGCAAAGATAAGGAATGCACTATCATTTGGTCTATATGTCTCATCACCGAAACTGCTGATGGTTTCAAATTGCCCATGAATCAACCTGTAAGTGCCTTAGAATAGGAAAGCAGTTGCTAGCCGGCACTTGACTGCGCTATTGCAAATATTTCACCTCCTCAGCGTCTGCCAGTCTCCTCTTAGAACCTACCACCAATCATCTCGGCATCCTCTCAGAGAGATCCTTTTCTGGCACCTCCAGGATGCGGCTGCAGCCCCTAAGCCTGGTGCTCAGCCTTCATAACCTGGCCTCTGTGACTCCCTCTGGCCTGCCACCCACGCCACTGCCTGCCCTGTGTGCCCCACCAGGCTGCATGGGACAGCCCGACCCCCTGCTGGGATGGCTCTCATTCCCGGCTGAGCTCAGGACCTGGAAAACCTAGCCCAGAGCTGCCCGGTAGACATACACTCTGAGACACATAGGAAATTTTAAACATGTTGATCACCACATTAGGAAATAATGCAAAGAAATGGGTGAAATTAATTTCAATATATTTCATTTAACCCAGCATATTTGAATATTGTCATTTAAACATGTAGCCAGTTAAAAAATTATTAGTTTATGTTTTCTTTTTCATACTAAGTCTTCAAAACCCAGCATGAGTTTTATGCTAATAACACATCTCAATTTGGACTGGGTCCATTTCAAGTGCTCGGCAGCCACATGTGGCTAGCAGGTACAGCCTCTTCCCACCCGCTTCGCCAGGCTTCTCCCAATTCATCGTATAAGACTCAGATCAGGCGTCACCTTTGAGGAGCTCCCCCGCCCTCACCTTACACAGAATGATCAGAAAGGCATCTCTTACTCAGGGCTTCTGAGAAGGAAGGAAAACTATTATAATACAAACTTCTGGAGTCTGGCAGTCTGGGAAGGGGACCTGAGGCACAACTCATGTGTATTTGCTGTAATAATGCTGTGAAACAAACAACCCCCAAATCTCAGTGGTTTAGAACAACAAACTGGTTTGTTGTTGTTTTGTCTTGTTTTGCTTTGTTTGTGGGTCAGCTGGGCTCCACAGGGCTTTGCAGAGCTCAGTGGGAATCAGTGGGGCTTGGCTTTGCCTGTCTTCTTATTCTGGGCCCAGCAGGTGCCTCTTGGCATATACACATGCCTCTCATGATGATGGCAGAAGAGCAAGAGGCGGGAAAGGAAACACATAAGGCATCTTAGGGCTGAGGCTTGGGACTGGCATACGGACATTTCTACCCACACTCCACTGGCCAAAGCAGGTGACATGACCAAGCCCAACAGCAATGGATGGAACAGTGAACTATGGCAAGGGCAGGGAGGAAGGAAACAGTGTGAGCCCATAGTCAACCTCTTATATCATGTAAGAATGTTTACCTGGTCAACCTTTGCCTGAAAGCCTGAAATTACTGGATTAATTTTTAGTAAGATATAAGGCCTCTCTTGGCCTCATGTTCTTATGTGGCCTCCACTGTGCTCTCAGAAGTCCCTACATGCTTCTCAATCACAGGGCTGACCATTTGACACTCACAGGCTCTCCATGCGGTGCCTGTTAAGAACTCAGGGTCCTAACTGATTCGGTTCTGTGTTTTTAGCACCTGGCTCGTTGCCTAAACCCTCTAGAAGCTACCCCTTTATACAGTTAGTCGTAGGGGAAACCCTTTGTCTACTTTGATAATATATACCACCTTTAGATTCATGAGTGTTTTGTCATGTACCTGCTGGCCATTTGTATGTTTTGAGAAATGTCTATTCACATCTTTTGCCCATTAGATATGCCAACCGCTCTGATTGGATCACTATGCAGTGTACACATGTGTTGAATCATCACACTACACCCCATAAACAGTGAGATTGTTTCAGTCATTTCCTTTCCTAGCTCTAGTAACAGGGTACTTAGAAAGGTAAGCCACAGAAAAGTGTACACATATGTTTCAAAAGAAATGTACAAGGTAGCTTGTGGCTGCCACGTTCATAATGGCCCCCAAATGGAAAAATCCCAAATGTCCATCCTCTGTAGGATAAATAAATACACACAAACAGAACACTGTATTCTGTAGCAATGAGAACAAACCAACTACCCACACAGAAGGAATGAGTCTCTCAAATACCATGTTAAATGAAAGAAGGCTGATACAAAAGAGAGAACACTATGTGATACCACTTATGTAAGTACAAAAGCTAGCTGTAGGAAGTCAGGAGTGGTCATGTTTGGGGGAGAGTAGTGATTGGAAAGAGGGATGGGGGTCTTCTGAGGTACAAAACATGTTCTGTTCCTTGACCTGGGTTCTGATTACTTGTGTGTTCAGTTTGTAAAAATTAATCAAGTGGTGCACTTGTGTGCTATATGTTAATAAAAATTTACGTTGAAATAGCACAGAGACCTACACAGGATAACCAACTTGTATTTTGCTAAGTAAGCAAAAAAAAAAAAAAAGGAAAAAACCCCCACTAATTACTATCTATTTTCACAAACTAAATATTTTGAGAAAGAAGAGAATAGCACTCAAAATAGGAAAAACGTACAACTTTTATACTGCATAAATTAATGAAAAACTATTTGTGAATTAGCCTTATTTTGCTCATTTTACTCTAGGCCCAAGAGAGTCTTCTGAAACCAAACAAATTACAAACTATTTTTTTTTTAATTTCAAAATATTAGTGGGGTACAAATGTTTTTGTTACATGGATACCTTGTGTAATGCTTATGTAAGTCAGGGCTTTTAGTGTGCCTTTCACCAGCATAGTGTTCATTGTACCTGATAGGTAAGTTTTTACCACTCATGCTATTCCCATCCTCCCCCCTTCTTGGTTTCCAATGTCCTTTACATCTCTTTGTGACTGTGTGTGCCAGTCAGTTACTAGTGAGAACATGTAGCTTTTGTTTTTCTATTCCTGAGGTACTTCACTTAGAGTAATGGTCTCCAGTTCCACCCAGGTTGCTGCAAGACATTATTTCATTCCTTTTTATGGCTGAGTAGTACTCCACGGTATACATATTTTATTAATCCACTCATGAACTGATGAGCACTTGGGTTGATTCCATATCTTTGCAATTGTGAATTGTGCTGCAATAAACATTCAAGTGCAGGTGGTCTTTTTGATAAAATGACTTCTTTCCCCCTGGGTAGATACCCAGTAGTGGGATTGCTGGATCGAATGGTAGGTCTACATTTATTTCTGTGAGTAATCTCCACACTGTTTTCCATAGAGGTTGTACTAATTTGCATTCTCACCAACAGTGTATAAGTATTCTGTTGCCTCTGTATCCACACTAGCATCTATTGTTTTTTGACTTTTTAATTTTGGCCATTCCGACAGGGGTAAGGTAGTATCTCATTGTAGTTTTAATTTGCATTTCCCTGATGATTACTGGTGTTGAGAATTTTTTCATATGTTTTTTGGCCATTTGTCTATCTTTTTTTGAAAAATTTCTCTTCATGTCATTTTCCCATTTGTTAATCAGTTTGTTTTTTTCTTACTGATTTGTTTCAGTTCTTTGTAGATTCTCTGTGGTGAGGATGGTTGAGCTCTAGTGATATCTTATATTAATTTTTAGGCATTTCCTACTTTGCCTTGTGTTGTAATACCCCACTGGATGATTTTGCCTTAAGCTTTGGTAAAATTATATTATACATACTATGTCAGTAGTGCTTTAAAAAAATGAAGAAAGACAGGTCAGTCATGGGCCTGAAAGGGAGGTCAAGTGGACCAGGAGGCTGGACAGGGAGAGGAGGTTGAGAGAGTGGTAGGGGAGGAAAGTTTTCTTGTCCTCACACGTCACTAGATCCATGGCCGATACCTCTATAACAAAAGGCAGCTTAACAAGAGAAAAGCATACAAATTATATTAATCTAAGTTTTAATGACACAGGAGCCTTTCTAAGGAAGTAAAGACCCAAAGAAACAGGTAAACTTGTTTATATTATGCTTAGGTTTGATGAAGAGTGGACAGTCACAGAGAAATATGACTAGAGGTGACAAGAGGCTATGATCTAATGATAATAAACCGGGGCAGGGGGGCTTAGAAAGGCCTGTGTGTTCAAATTCTTTCTGTGACCCTTCATCTTCAGAGATAAGGATGTCCTTACATCCAGGTATGGGGGGCTGGCACTTCTCTAGTGATGGTCTTATGACCTGCTTTAGGGGATAGGGCGAGGAGAGGGTGACAGTGACCTTCCTGCTACTGTTTTCTCAAATGCCAAGGTGCCGTGGTTTGGAGTGGTGTATCCTGAACCCCATCAGAGTGAAGAACAGGAGTGCTGAATGAAATAACCTGGACATAAACCTCCTTAGGAATGCTCAGAAATGTTGGAAAGGTCACTAGACTTCTCCTACAACATGGGATATGATATATGGGGGTCAAATCATTTCAGTTGGCTATTGAAAAAAGCAGTGACCCCACAAATCTGGAGGACTCCAAGACCTAGGTTACCTAAATATATATTGTATTATTCAAGTTAAGATCCAGGTACCTCAATCTTTGAAAAGCTTACAGAATTTTATTTTTGCATTTTGTCACCTTGCATTTTATTCTTGCAGTTACCCCTTGTTCTTATTCCACTGGAAAATGACATGATTTACCATTATTTGTTTGCTTGCATGATCAACCACGGACATGTGCAAAGCCAGAATCCTCGTGGTGTGGGGACTTTCTGTACTGTACCCGACCCTGGATCTCGGTGGGGTGTGGGGTGTACATGTGTGTGCGTATAAGGGAAGGAATAAGCAGGATCACAAAAAAAAAAGAAGATAATTTACCAGCTTAAGGACAAACTTGTTTACTCTTAAACATGTATTTTTTCCAGAGTCAGCAAAAGCCAGAGCCATTGTGCCTATGAAACTGCATTTGCATTTATAGTACAAATAAGAAAAATGAATTCTAGTTAGAGCATGTCCTTAAAGAGATTATAAATCCACTCTCTTGACTGGAGTGCTGGGCAGTATTTTGACTGGTATATGAGAATTTGTGTTGCACTTAAAAATTAAGGCAAGCACGAAATTTGGGAATGGAGCCAAGTGGGGATATTTTACCATGGGAACAATTTAGTGACAGAGAGCCATCTCTTCTTTTGAAACTGCTTCTACCTTGATAACTTTGTAGACGTTTATTCCACGGTGAAGTTTGGCTTATGATGGGTTAATAATTAGATACTCCTTGTGTATAGTTCAAGTGAAGGCCACTAGCTATGACTTCACTTTGGCTGGGGTTTCCCTGTAATCCATTTAGCAAATTAAAGAGATTACTTTGATTGGTGCCATTATCTCCTATTCTCTTGCGGGTGAACCACTTAACCTGTGCTTAATTGAAAGAGATAGAGAGGGTACAGTAACAAATACAATCAAAAGGAAGGGGCAATAGGATCTGTAGGCCAAACAAATGATCAGCACTGGGCTAACAATAGCAGATTAGAGGTGAGATCAATTAATTAGAAGCTATTGTAGGCGTTGGGTGGTTGCCAAGGTTTCTAATAGCCTAAGCCATCATGCCAGCTCTGTTTAGGAGGATTTTAATGACTGGGAGTTGATGTGGTTATTTCAATAATTACTTACTTTTATAATTACTTCATTAGAATACTAAATGTATTACTTCAGCCAGGAAGATCTTTATCCCCCCACATATCCAGCCATATTGGAGGCTATATCCTCCCACAGAGATGTCTCCTGTTTGGAAGAGGCAGTGGTTTGGAAATAGCTGTGTTCATGTTGTATTAATAATCATATATTTAAGTGCCTGTTCTGCAAGGCCCCGGGCTAGGTATTCAGATTACAGAGATTAATGAGGCACTGTCTTTGGGTTGGGTGCAAATACAAAAGCATAATTTCAATGTGATTAGATAAGGGTGAGAAGAAAATTTTGCAAAGGCTATGCATCAGTGCCAGTTTAGTAGAGGAAAGAGATCACTCTAGTTGTTTCAAGCAGAAAGGGATTTAATACAGGGAATTAGGTACCGATGTGGCCGTCTATTACCTGACTGACCTCATCTCTGACTACCCCGTCCCTCCCTTTTGCCTCGCTGCAGCTACCCTGGACTCCTTCCTCTTCTTCAGATCTCCCAGTCACACTCCCGGCGAGGGGCCTTTGCACTGGCCGTTCCCTCTGTCTGCAATGTTCTTCCCTCAGATGCCACATGGCCGCCTCTTTCGTCCTTCAAATCTGTCTTCAGATGTCATCTGCTCAGCAAGGCTTTCCCCCACTGCCTAATTTAAAATTGTTACTCTCACTTCCAGCACTTTTGGTGCCTATTACACTGCTTTGCTTTTTCCATTTTTCATAGCACTTAGTTTTTAAAATATAGACTACTTACTGTGCTTATCGTTCGTGCCCCCACACACAGTAGAATGTCAGCACCATGGGCAGGATTCTGTGTCTGTCTTGTTCACAGGTGAGTCCCAAAGGCCAGTGTTAGTGCCTGGAATATAGAGGTGCTTGCTAAATATTTGCTGAGTGAGCCAGGTGCCTACAGCATTACCAGCAGAGCTGACAGAGAGGAGCAAGGGACTGCACTAGACATCTGGACTCAAGGTCACACCGGCCAGCTGTGACCCACAGTTTGGGAAGCTATCGCTGCTGTACCATCAGTGCACCACTGGGACAACTCTCCACTGTGACCACTCACATCTCTGGGAGCTTCCTTGTCCACCTTCCATGCCACGGGAAGATGGCTCTTGCTTCACTTCCCCCTTCCACATCTCAAGGGAGATAATCTGGGAAAGGTAGTGTTAATATTTTCAACTTCTACAAATCAAAAGAGGGTAACATGGATTCTGGGGAAAGCAACCCAGCTGTCCACCTCTGGGCATTCTAAGAACATGGAGGAGGGACACATTCTCCTCTTGACAAGTAAATATGTCACATAATTCCTAATATCAGAGTTGGAAAAATGGATATCAACAGTAGTTTTATCCCAAATTATAGACAAAGTCTCCATTTAATAAGAGTTTAACAATGTCAAGGCTCATATAGAAAAATTAGGTGTATTTCGAAGTATGCAATACATTATTATTAACCATGGTCACATGCTGTGCAGCAGATCACAAGGATGTACTCCTCCTGTCTGTCTAAACTTTGTACCCTTTGACCAGCATCTCCTTGTCCCAACTACCCCACCCCCATCTCTGGACAGCCTGCTGCCCAGAGTGGTTACATAACTTGCTTTAGGTCTTTCAAGTAAGTCACAGAGCCAAGGTTAGCCCTCGGAGTCTCCTGATCCTGAAGCCCTTGGTTTACTCCAGATCATCCGTTTTGGCTGCTCACAGCATAGTACTAATAAGGCCAAAAGCAAAAGTGTGAGCCCTCAGGAAGGCCTTGGCCCCTCTTGGAATCCTGGCAGTGACCTCTAACTTTTGCCAACCTGAACCAGACAATAAAGCACAGCTGGGCTTCTGGAAACCGATCAGAACTCTGAGGACAGCAACTCCAAGCGTGGCCTTTTCCGTGGCAGGTCGTGTTTGCTCCCACTCCCAGTCCACTTAGGTCAGAGAACATAAAGTGACTTCCCTCTCTATTTGGGGCCTGGCCCCAAAGTGGAAATTCTTCAGTTCCTCTGTATCTCAGCCCCAGTGCCCCCTGAATCTGACAGGAAGCCGCGTAATTGCTGAAATTAAAACAATACCTGACACCGTAGAGGTGGCTCACTGGAGTCTGTGAATATGTATTTAAGGGAAATGGAGTAAGTACAACCTTGCTGGGTCTGACTGCTTCTCTCCCTGACATACCTGGTGAAGAAACAGAAGAATTTTAAGCTGTGGATCAATAAGGTCATCTGCTACGGGGCTGTTTCCCTGAGCTAGGTTATTCCATCATCAGGAACAGCCACAGGCATTTCCAAGGGGACAATTAGTGGCCCAAGCAGGATTGGAGCCACGGTCGCTAAGTAACTCTACTTTGCACATCTGCATGAGTGGGGCAGGCAGCCGTCTGTGAGGGCTCTCGGTGATCCCCACCTCCTTGTTTCTACTCCCTCGGGTGACCTCTTCCCCTCCCTTGTGTGTGTGGAGTAGACCTAGTGACTCCCTCCTGACAGATAGCATGTGGCAAAAGTGATCGGGTGTCATTTCCAAGCTTATCTATAAAAGACTGTGATTTCTCTCTTGCTGGCAATCCTCTCTTTCCCCCCATCCTCCTTCCCACCTCCTCACTGTGCTTTGGTGAAGTAAACTACCATGTTGGACAAGCCTACTTGGCAACTAACATCTGTCAGGGAACTAAGACCTACAGTCTAGCAGCTCATGAGGAGCTGAAGCCTGCAAAGAAGCAATATGAACTTGAAAGTGAATCTTCCCCAATCAGGACTTACGATGACAAAACCCAGTCACCATCTTGACTACAGTCTGTTAGAGACCCTCAAGTAAAGGATCCAGTTAAGTCATCCAGATTCCTGACCTAAAGAAACTATGAGATAATAAATGCTGTTGATTTTAGCCACTAAGCTTTGAGAAATATTTTTGTGCAGCAATAGATTAACTAGCCTAGTGAGGGGAACAGCATTCTAAAATACAGATTCTTGGCACTCCATAAATCCCAGCAAGATGAAAGATAGAGGAAGATTTCAAGATACTTAGTAAAGACATCTGGACGTGCATTTGGGAACATTCAAGATGATAAGTTGAAACCTTGACTCATGTTTGAATAGTAATTACATTTACCAGATGTCCTTGGAGAGCAGCTGTGTGAGATGGGTGCCCCATGTTCGTTCATTCATGTGTTGATTCTTATATTCATTGATTCACTTATTCCCCTTTGTATCCCTAGGTACTGTGTGAGTTACATGGAGCCCTCATAGGTGAGGGCAGCATGACCTCAGTGAACGCAACAGTTAAACCTGAGATAAGTTTTCTGAAATAACGGAATAGTCTATTAACAAAAGATTTTGACCCATACTGGGGTGGGGTCAGGGAAAGCTTTGCAGTGGAAGGGATGTGGTGAATTCTGGAGAATAAATTAACTAGGTAAATTGGGAAAGGAAAAGAATTCTAGTCAAAAGGAATAGAGTATCCAAAGGTCTTGTGTTGGGAAGGCCCATGTTTGTCTGATGCACTTGAGAGAAAGGAGGACAGATTGGTGGGACATGGAGGTGGAGTCAGGCTGTGCAGGAATTTGTAGGGTCTATGACAACAGGGAGCCATTTAAGTGGGCAGTTGGTAGTGACATGATAACTTGAAAAAGGTCACTTTGGCTACAATGTGGAGAACTAATCGGAGAAGAACTCAAGTCGATGATGAGAGACCAATTAAGATGCCCTTGCAGGGACCTGGGTACCTTATACTAAGGTGATGGCTGAGGGCTGGAGACGGGAGCATATGAAAGACTTACCAGGTGAAGCAGACAGACTGGGTGATGAACTAGAGGTAGTGGGACTATGCCCCGCTTACAGATGAGGCACACAGGCTTAGAGAAGGTGACGACCTGTCCAGAGTCAACAGCAGAGCCAAACGAAGAAGCAAGATTATAGGTGCTGAGCTCCATTTTAGAGAAAATATGAGCGTGAGACTTGGCTTTCTCCTTTTTCTGTCTCCATCCCTATAACCACTGATACTCATGTACACATACATGCACACATGCTCACTAACATGCACGTGTGCATACACGTGTGTACACGTGCAAACTCAAAAAATACCTCGCACCCTGTCGCTTTTTCTGCTGTACCTATTTCTATTTTTTTTAACCCCTCTGTCTCAGAGGCCATTGTCTGGCTACCCAACCCTATTTCAGCTCATTGCTAATCTTGTTCCTTCTCTTACAATCTCTCTTGTATGTATGCCGTGCCATCCCTCTCTACTGCAATCCTTCTAGTACTGCAGAAGCCTGCTGATGTTTCTGCTCTCCCGTGTGCCCCGTACTACATTGCTGAATTGGTTTTCTTCTTCATAACACACTCTGCTCCAAAACTTGAGTTGCTCCCCTCTACCTAAATTTAAAGTCCCACTCCGTACTCTGCCAGTTAGGCCCTCAGGAGGCAACTCCCTAGTTATTTTTCTGTATGATTCTTGGGTCCCCAAAATTGATTTAATCTTTACCCACTCCTAAGTAGCCAGTTGAACACTTTGTCACTAGGAGTTGACAAAGTTCTTTCTAATGTTTACAACAAGCTTGCAAGGTTCGTTTTGTTACATTTCACAGAGAAGCAAATAAAGACTCCAAGAGATTTTAGTCCACAGCCTTGAGTGGCACCTAGACTATAACTCTTTCCATATTTCTCTTTAAATAAATCTATGTTTTTACCTAAATGTATTTATTTTACAAGGAAGCTTATATATCATGGCTACAATTGAAAAACTCTCTGTCACTTAGGATGTTCTCTCTCTTTAAAGGGAAGTCAAGGAGTAAAGACACCTGGCAGAGAGGAAGGACACCTGGCTATAAGTAGAAGCAATGGAGGAGGCAGTTTGCTTCCCACTGTGTGACTCAGTTGTGTCATTTGTGTTTGTGTACCACATAGATGAATTCACATCCTACCAGGGGTGCAGGTCTCATATCTCGAGGAATGCGTTGTTGAAACGCATATCATCTCGAACAGAGTTAACAACTCATGGCACTTGTCCGTAAATTCTGATGCTCCTCTCTTGCCAGCAGACACCACATTTATCCGCCTTTCTCCATCTGAAATTCATTTCTGACATGGCTTTGTTTTTCCCATATACTCTGTATTCCAGACCACATTTCTTCCTATGTTTCCACTTACAAGAAAGAGAAAGAAGCTAAATTTTTGGAATAAGCAATTTCTCTACAGGGAGTCCCACGGCTGCACTCATATCAAAACTAAATAACCTCTCATTCTAAGGGATGTTGGTCCCTCAGGCCAGAAGTGAGGTCATTAGGAGGGCAGGAGGGGGAAGTGTGGATGGTAACTGCTTCCATCCATCCTGTCCTGGTCCACACATGGACAGATGCCCTCAGCCCACCTCAGTATTGAGCCAAGCAGCCTTGCCCAGCTTCAAAAGTCACTTCACAAATTTCAACTTCTTTTGTATGGATTTCAAAGAATTTAAAAGACTTTCCCCTTGGTCAACTGATGAAATGCATGGAAAACCCTTTGTAAATTGGAGAGTGGCCTACTTAAATATAATGTCTTCAGGACTGCATATTTTCCACTATTCAGTTTTCTGTTAGACTGTATCCAGGAAAGATACAAATAGACATATTGAGAAATGATTGCAGTTTGTGACAGAAACATCTCCCTTCCATTTGTTAGCCATTTTCACTTGCAGCGTGATGCCAGTAGATTGTGATCCTAAACATCCAGACGATGCATGTAGGATCACAAACTTAATTCACTGTGCATTGTAAAGCAGAAGGGGGAAGAAATTTTTTCACTTATTAAATTTTCCACATAGCCAGTAGGTTTTTAAAAATAAAATCCGTATTTAATAGAAGTTAAATATCTAGTGTGTTCATACAATTAAAAATATCAAGTTTAGTATTAAAAGCAAGTGTCAAATATAACACAATATTGTCAAAGAAATTCAAGCTGCAAGTACTATAATGCAACTACAGGGAATTGTCCAGTGCAGGTTATAGACAGTACCACATTTAGTAGTAAATTTTGTTTGCACTGTAGCCCCAGCTTGGTGAGAAAGGAGGGAAATGGCTAAGATGTTCTGGACTATAAAAAGTAAAAATAGCAGCTAAAGAAATGATCTAGTGACACTCTGGAACTGAGTTCCAAAGCAGACCATAAGGCAATTGATTTCTCCCCCTCTCCCTAATCGTGCGAGGTTGTGGTGGGTATCACTGTGATGAGGCTTTGGAGCTAATCAAAGCAGGGAGGACAGAGTCAATGTGCTATTTTCTTTGGTCCAAGTCTTTAGTGCAGGACGTTCTTGGTATTTTTGCTGCCACTTGAAATCAAATCCCAGCTGCATTTATTCAAACAACCCTTGAGCTCAGGATGAGACTTGGGCAATTTGCATGTGTGCGGGACTCTGCCCCAGGTGGCATCCATTTGGTGAATGATTACCTGGCCACAGAAGCTTCCTACACTGGAGATGTTTCCACCCCCTTCATCAGCATAACTCCCTGAAACAAAAACAATAAAAGTGGAGAGCCAGGCAAAATGATCTCAGAGCTATCATCTCCTAAGAGAATTTGTCATCCTTTGGAACTGTCCTCTTCTGGGTTTTTTTCCTCCTCCTCTCCTAAAGATTGAAAATTATGCTTTTGTCTGGGCACAGTGGCTCATGCCTATAATCCTAGCACTTTGGGAGGCAGGAGGATCATTTGAGGCTAGGAGTTTGAGACCAGCCCGAGCAACATACCAAGACCTTGTCTCTACAAAATACAGAAAAATTAGGGCATAGTGGTGCACACCTGCATCCCAGCTACTTGGGAGGCTGAGACAGGAGGATCTCTCGAGCCCAGGAGTTTGAGGTTGCAGTGAATTGGGATGCTGCTGCTGCACTCTATCCCAGGCAACAAAGCAGGACCCTGTCTCCAAAAACAAAGAAAGAAAATTCTGCTTTTAATTGTCCCTGCAGAAATTTGAGACACTGGTCCTCATCCCAACTATTTTCTTCTCTTTAGCCCTCCATTTTAGGCAAGTTTCTGAACAACTGGCCATTTTCCAATAGGCAGAATACCAGAACTCTCTATTATTTCCTACCCTTCATACTTCACCTGTATTTAGAGACCTTAATTTCTAGAATAATAATCCCATGAATGAATGATGATTACTCAGTTATGCTGTCCCACCACTGAGGCAATGCTTCATGATGTCAAAGTGCATATAGTTGCCTGGACCAGGAGAGAAGAAGCCTTTTCACATGTGTCATGTAGTGGGTCAAAGCCCAGGTTTAGAGCCAAAATCGAGTTCAAATTATCAGCTCCAACCCCGTAGGCTGTGGTACCCTGCTCAGGTTCCTTAGTGTATCTGACTCTACTTTTCCATTTGCTGAAAATGACAAATAAGACCTCCCTCACAAGGATGCTGTGTGGTTAAAATGAGATCTGTGTGCAAATGGTGGACATTCGGCAAATTCTCAATGAGGCTAGTTTTATTTACTAGGGGCTGTCCAAGACAGGGATTATCCATGTTCCCCATCACCACCAACCACCTCTCAACCAGACTTCCCTTTTCCAGAAAAGCAAGTTTGTCCACAGATGTGTGTGTTCTTGTATATGTTGTCTGACAAAACCAAGCTGCAAGGAGGTCTGGATCAACACAATGGCATGCCATCATTTATTAAACTTTGGCAAAAGAGGATTATGTCCTCCATAACTCACTTCCACTTGAAATAATTTCACTTGACTTCATTAAGCTTGAAGAATTGCACTTTTCCTTCAACCCTTTCTTCCTCATAGTTACTTAGCCTTTATAACTCAAAAGATAATTGCTCTATTAACAAATGTTTATAGCATAATAAAGGAGTGGGATGAGGCAAAGGATATTTTTTTTCTGTCTGGGCCATTCCCTTCTGTTTCTTGGAAGTACTGGAGAACAGTGGAATAGCCATAATTAATTTTTGGAAATAAACCAAAGGATTTATTTTTCAGCCACTAGCAAGCAGTTCTTAGCTAAAGATTCCAAGACCTTCTGGGGAATGAGGCTACCAGGAATTCTTAGTGGCTGAAAGGGGGTGTCACCACAGCTCTGAGCTGTGAATAAATCCTGGATTTACTGGAAACCAGGAAAAGGCTCTGGCAGGTACTGGTTAGGGCCTTTGGAAATCCCCGTCTTGGTCCTGAGGTTGAAGATTTAAGAGAACCTTCTAGAGAATATTGTCCTTTTTTTCAGGCTGATGAAGTGTTGGGCTGTTGATACAGATAGGTCCCTTAATTGTGTATTATGGGCTGAATTGTGTGCTCCCCACATTCATATGTTGAAATCCTATTTATCCCCCAGGATCTAAGAATGTAACTGCATTTGGAGGCAGAGCCTTTAAAGAAGCAATCAAGTTAAAATGAGGTCATTGGGGTAGGCCCTAATCCAATATGACTAGTGTCCCCATGAGAAGATGAGATTAGGACACAGATATACACAGGGGGAAGCCCATGTGAAAATACCCAAAGAACAGACATCTACAAGCCCCAGAGAAGAAGCAACCCACGCACACTTTGATTTCACACTTCTATCCTCCAGGACTGTGAGAAAATTCCTTTCTGTTGTTTAAGCCACCCAGACATGGTATTTCGTTATGGCAGCCCTAGCAAGCTGAGTCACTGTGTTAAGGGACACAGGTAACATACCCTCATGACTGGGGAAGAGGAGTCCTTCATGGTCCCCCCAGACTATTCAGAAAGTGTTACCAGGCGTACCCCCAATACTAGGAGGCTCCACATGGGTACATGGTAACAAGGTTCAGGAGTCAGTAGTGATCCTGCTCGTGCAATTCACCTCCAGGAAGTGACAGTGTTTTATTGGTTGATAACCAGTGTCTTGAGCTGTCTTTCCTCTTTTTTATTGAGGGCCTTTGACAGTGAGGGGTGTACTTAGCTTTCTGCTCAGTCCTCTGCTTCTTCCCTTCTCTTCCGCCTTCTCTCGCTCTCCCCCAGAACATAAACTTTGATTTGTCTTCAACCCAGCGATAATGTTTTCCTTGCGAATTATATGTGAAATTACACCATCATCAGTGTTCGAGCCCTCTCCTCACCTCTGACCCTGAAATTTTCTACAGATTGCTCGTGTGGTAGGGGAATGATGGCAAGAGTATTGGTAAAGAGACGTATTGTGCCCTACCACAGATCACCTATGTCACACTTGGGTAAATCTCCTTTCTGAAATCCCTTAGCTTCACCTTCTGGAAAATACAGGGTTGAGGCAGAATTATCTTTAAGATCCCTCCAGCATTAACACACAATGATCTAATTCATCTTTACAGCAAAAATACACACACATGCATAGATACATACATGTATATCTCCTCTTGGATCATGAAGGCACAGCTTATTTTTGAAGAACAGTTTGAGTTTAAACATTGAAACCTGCTCACTTTGTAAAACAATTGAAGCAATAAACTGCACTTGCAGAAGCCAATTATTAAATGGTCCCATATAGAATAATGAACTTTTCTTTGTACTCATGTTTTTAAGTGCTGTAAAAATGCTTGCCCTAAGTCTTAGGTGTAATAAGTCATAATTTAACAGATATGGGTGAAAATGCTTGAGCCAGATGTTTGATTTTTTTTTTTTTTTAACACACAGCTTGTTTGCACACTGCCTTTTACTCGCTGCAGCAGTTCGGCCTCAGAGGATAACTAAGAAAAACCTCTGAGATTGTTAGAGGGGAGCTTCACCTGCCAGTCTGGGCTGCAGGATCTCTATAGCAACCAAACATAAATCAAGAAAATGGCCCCTTTTGTAAGTTGGTTAATAGGCACAACATGCTTCTTTAGAAAATCCAACCATTCTTTCAATAGACTTTGATTGAAAGTCAGCCTTTTCTTCAGACACATTCACATTCACATCTAGTAGCAGCTTGTATGGCTGTCCATGGGCTAATTTATTACCCTTTAAAGATCTGGCAAAGAAAAAATGGCTCTCAGAACAATGTTTACATTCAGAGGCATAAGCACAGAGCCACAAAAGAGCATCCTTTTGTTCTGAACTTGGAATATTAATCTTTAACCCAGGACTTTAACTTTCCCTCTCTTATGGGGTTTGACAGGACCACTCCTCTCATTAAAATTTTACCAATTTAATACGATGGTATTTCTAATATGGGGGAGGGGGGTAAATCTTCCTCCCATTGTTTTGCCAAACCTTGATAGAGATTAATTGTTTCTCAAACTCCCTGCCCTTTGCTTGAAGAATACTCTGCCTGGGGGACTGCTGATGAGGGGAGTTGGCCCTCTCTTCCCCAACAGGAGAATCTGGCTAATTAACAAAATTACAAGGGGTGATCTTCAACTATCGAGATGCAATGAGAGGCAAGGTCCATTGGAAGGTGGCTCCCCACACCTGTACCTCATCCAAATGTCATTTGGAAATGTATCCAAGACGTGTCCCACAGTGAGCAAGTCCCCCCAGCGTCAGAGTCCACAAGCACAAGGGCGCACACAGCACTTCCTTTCATGTGGGCAGGGTCATGTCACCGGCAAGTGGTGAGCTTTCTCTCAAGCGGGGAGCCAAAGGCCATACCCTGTCTTCCTTTGAGCAGGGAGAGGAGATGGGGAAAAGCCTATAGAAACAAA
>VBSM01000813.1:9883309-9894556 GCA_008086735.1 Cheirogaleus medius | reverse complement strand
TTTTTTTTTTAAACAAAAAAAGTAGATTATGAGATGAAAAAAATACTTCTAAAACAAGAGGGAGCTTGCATTGCTCTGTATAGCTTCATATCACAGACAGAGTTGGGCAAGAAAAGATTTATATTAATGCCTCCCTCTTTAGTTTTCTTAAATCCTCAGAAACCAAAGTCTTCAGAAACCAGTCCCTTCGGGAGTTCCCTTCCCTTTGATATGGTCAGCTGTCCCCACTGGCAAGTGGGGGAAGAAAGGGCTTTGGGCCGGTTTCAAAACGGGCGTGTTTAAACATGCCCTTTATTTCAGTTGCAGCCCTGTGTTATGAGAAAATGTGGTCCTGCCCTATTCAGGGTTGGTCACTTAGAAATAGCTTTTGCCTTAGCATCAGCCTGAAAATACCTCTGGGGTCTGTGAAACTGAAGGGCCTTCCCCCAAAATGTAATGCAAACTAAACACAGGGTGATCCCTGGAAAAGCCAAAAAGATGCTAGACATTCCATAAAGGAGATCGAGTTTTGTTTTGTTTTTTTTCCTGTGGCTGGGGATCCCATGGAGACAAAAAATTAGCCATCGTAGTCATTCACAGCCTGGCTGGTTGTTTGTGGTCAAACAACCAAATCAGACACTTTATGTTTAATTTCCCACCATATGCATGGATCTGTGTTCTGATGCATTACAGAGAAGCAGAATACAGCAGTTAACATGGGCAAAGGCACTGAATTATTAGTGTTCAAATCCCAGCTCTGCCACTTACTGTGTCACTCTGGGCAGTGACTTCACCTCTCTGTGCTCAGTTTTATCATTTGTAAGATGAGGCTATAATAGTACCTACTTCATAAAGTCCTTATTCAGTGTTTGATAATGAACCACTTAGAACAGTGGTGGGCACATCATGAGCCCTCAAATGTTGTTGTTATCATTTTTAATGCTTCTGTTGTAGTTAATGCTGTTATATTTTTGACTGCAGGAAGAATGCCCATTACCCAACATACAAACAACATTTTCCAAGTTCAGATGACATTTTGGAGAACACTGGATGAAAAGAAAAGAATTTCCCAAGGCTAGAGTTGCTCCATTAAAAAAAAAAACCAGAGATAGGAAGCAGCTGTGTCTATGACAATAACTAATCCCATTTGCCTAAAACCATCATCACCTGGTATCTCTAGCCTTGCCTCAATCTAATTAAATGGAAGTATCTCAGGCTTAGGAGTTTTAGCTTAAGTGTTGTATGTGTGTGTCTTCTATCTGTCCTCTGCCACCAAAATGAAGAATTGGTTCTCCCCATCTACCCAAGCCAATCTCAGAGTCTACTTGCATTTTTGGAATTCAAGCCAAAAAGGCTGTGGCTCAATTTCACATGTGTCATCAATGTGAGTAGCTACTCAGAGCCCATTGCTTGTCCTCACACTGCTCATTTGTTCTAAGGGCTTTGTTCCTTTCAATAAGCCTCCTCAGCTTCAGCCCAAGTATCAAGGAGACAATAACTTCAGAGGAGGTAAGGAGGGGAGGTTCACCAAAGGATTCACCAAGGAAAATGCAGCCTGTTTCCCAGGAAAGAGCCCCACATCTGTAAGAATTTCATGAATAAATCAGAACTTTCCAAAAAGGTCAACAGAATTAGAAAACCAAAAGGGACTGAGATAAAGCAAAAAACAAAACAAAAACCCCTATATTTTGATTGTCATTAGTTAAGAATTAAATTTACAAACATTGGGTACTCACTGAGAAACAGCATACCCTAGTAGTAAAGGTCCAGGTTTTGAAGACAGACAATTGAACTCCAAGAACTTAACTTTAGTATTTACTGCATGGTCTTGGGCAAGCCTTGGTCTTGAGTTCATTCCAGCTGTCTATCAGTCAGCATCCAGTAAGGAAAAATAAACACCATTCCAGCTATTCTAACAGAAGGAATTTAATATAGGGAATTGGTTATACGGTTGATGGAAGAGATAAAAAAGGAAACTTCAGAACTGAGGCAATCCAGACATTAGCCACAACAGGAAGATGTTCCCCCTGTCTCTCCATAACTCCCTGGTTGAAGGGACTACAGGAAGAGATGGTACTACTGGAGGTTAAGAGTAGGGGCAGACAGTGGGAACTAAAACCACAGAGGAGAGTCAGTCATTGTAGGTGAAGCCACCTAAGGCAGAGAGAGAGAGAGGCCCTGGCTTCTCCTCTCTCCTGCTTCCCATTGGTGGAAGCTCCATGGAAGCCAGTTGGCAGCATATTCATGCTTTGGCAGTCTTTTCCCCTCCTCCTCCTGTAAAAGAAGGAGGAAGAAGAGAAGGAAGAAGAGGAGCAAGAAAAATTACAGGCTTTGCAGATTTGCCCTCAGATTCACCCCTTGCCCTTACCTTGCTCTGTTCTTTATCGCAGAGTATCATGGCCTATACACAGATGATAGTGTCCTAGTTAGCCCCGCACTATGTGATCAGTTTTGTTCTATAATCTCATGGGATACCAGAAAATGTTTCTGTTTTTCCCTCTAAAGATAGTCTTCATCTATTCATTTTCTTGAAAGGTTGATATATAACCCTAATTATAAAGACTTACATGTTCCCATTTACCATGTAAGTCTCTTATGCTAAATAAGCATCCTGTTGTAGTGGTTAAGAACAAGAGCTCTTAAGTACTTTGGTTCAAATCCTGGATGTGCTTGCTGTGTGATTTGGGGGTAATTTAACTGCTATGGTCTGAATGTTTGAGTCCCTCCAAAATTCCTATGTTGAAATCTCATCCCCAATGTATATGATATTAAGAGGCGGGATTTTGGAGAGGTGATGAGACTCTGCCCTCATGAATGGGATTAATACCTTATAAAAGAAGCTTGAAGGAACCCCTTTTGTCTTTCTACCACGTGAGGGTGCAGCAGGAAAGCACCACTATCTATGAGGAACGGGCCCTCACCAGACACCGAATCTGCGGGCACCTGATCTTGGACTTCCCAGCTTCCACAACTGTAAGCAATACATTTCTGTTGTTTATAAATTACCCAGTCTAAGGTATTTCATTGTAGAAGCCTGAATGGACTAAGATACTAACCTCTCTGGTTCTCGATTTCCTTGTTTGTACAGTGGGATTAAGAATAGTCCCAAACCTCATGGCATTTTTGTTTTATCTGCCTGATATGTTCTCCTAAGCATTAACTGAAAGTTTCCCTAGGCCCTACCTAACATTCTGACATATCAGTTGCCCACTTTTATTGCTGTGATAAGATCACAAAATGCAACTATTTCTGCCTTGGTTTTGACTAAGGCACCTTTACACACTATGTATCAGGTACCAACCCACGTGTGAGGTAGATCGTACAAAGCAGGAAAGAAGGTGCTGAGAACAAGTTCCATGACTCTTCAGTCCCATCACCAGCAGCCACAGCAGAATTCAGAAATACCAGGAGGGGGAATGAGGATATGTGGAGACAGAGGGTTTATTTTGGGAAAAGGGAGCTTAGCTTCACATACCAAAGACATTTCTCAAGAGCTTATCTTGTTGACTAACTCGGTACATGTCCATAGCTTTCTAGACCAGAGACTTTGGGACTAGTTGACTGGGGACAGGTACCCAAAGAGGCACAACTTGAGATTAGCCTTGAAAGAAAAAACTTAGAAAAGAATCAGGAGACAAACACATCATAAAATGTTCCAGAAACAAAGAAATGTCCTTGCCATCTCAAAATGGAAAATCTGAAGGGCACAGCAGCATGGAGTCTGCCAAAAGGAATTTTTGTCTTAAAAAAGCAGGAAATTAGGGTTTTGCTGGGAGCTCCTGCTTAAAAGAAAATTGGCCTAGCCATATCTTATAAGACAGGTAGGGTGGGAAGTAACTTTACCATTTCCTGGCACTGAAAACTCAGGCAAACTGTCTTCCTGTCCTTCTGTTTCTTCTACAGAATGTTGATTTTAATTGTACGTACCTCTTGAAGGTGATGTGAGGTTAAAATGATTTCGTCCATGAGTGTGCCTAGCCAGGTAGCAAACATTCAAAAACACTTAGTTCAATTATTTTAATTATTTGGTGGTTTATAAAGGTCTGGCAGAGAAGGAAGGGAATGATGTGCACCACTGGAGGAAAAAAAAAAATCTTCATTTTACCTGGGAGGGTCAACTTATTCCCTGACCAAAGTGTTTCAGAGTTTAATTTAGTGGTTCTCAGGATGGATCTCTAATCTGACCCATGAATTGGTCTATGTCATTAATACTTGTAACTTGGAAGTCCTTATTGCTTTTGTTTTCTTGTCTGAATTCATGATACATTTAAGTGAACCAGACTTCTCATGGCTGTGTCATCCCAGCAGTGCTTTACTTCCTGGCTATTCTGGGGAGGATGTTTTACAGGGGCTGGAAAATGCACCTTCAGTACCACGGCTGGTCCATGAAGCCCATGAACCAAGATGGGTCCTGGAGACTTTGAGTTTGGCATAGGATTCCCATTCCCTACAAAAATAGTGTCCATGGTGTAGAGAAAGAGCTAAATGAGCTAAAAAGTGACAAAAGATCCAAGCCCTCCATCTGCCCTTTGTGGATTCTTAACAATTTTATGTATGTGACTTTAGAAAATCCATAAACCTGTGTGATGGGTACGCAAAATGGTATGTGTCCATGCAAGTGTACATCTCTCTTAGGAGAGGATTAATTGCTTTCTTCATATTTTTAAATGGTTGAGAAATAACTAGTTCAAGACAAAGTAAGGGAATTCAGGTCTAGGTTCCTTGCCAGCAAAATAATCAGACCTATAACTGAAACATAGAATATTACAGGAAGAAAAGAGCTATAATCGATGCAGGTAGCTCTACAACCTTCCCCTCCTTACTCCTGCCATTTTGTGGTTGAAAAACTGAGGACCTAGAAGCCACTTTTCTTTTTTCGAACTTACAGTTTACTTTTAATTTTATTTTGGATTTAGACTGGTCAAAGGCGTTCCTGCCTTCTCCACAGAGATGCAATATAATATAAACTCCTAAGAATCATGGTTTGTTTGTTTTCTTGTAATCTGAAACAGCTTTTATCAAAAACCTAATTCCTAAGGAGAAGCTAATCATGTACAGGAAAAAGCAGATCTTTGTGGGGATTTTTTTTTCCTTTCCTTTAAGATATCAGGACTATAAAGTATTATTTTTTCCTTTTTTTTTCTCCCCTATTAAAAGCAAGAGTCAACCCAATTTTTTCCCCCTCCTTTTCCAGTCTAGTCTCACGCATGGGACTAATTAGATGAGACAAATCACTGGAAGAACATTTATCTTTATCCAGGAGGTTGTTTTCAGAATTTTTTGATGTTGTCCTAGATTTCCAGTTTTTTAGTGGCTTTTTGTAATGACAGATGGGCTCAACTGCTTTTAATGCCTGGTGGGGCAAGGAAGAATTGCATTCACTTATGTGTGTATATACATATGAGAAACATTAATTTTTAATTTACTCTGTTTACCTTGAGAAACTGCCAGTGAATGATTCAGATATTCCACAGAAAGTGACTTTTCTTTTGTAATATAGGACAGAGGACAGCTAAGCATGTGTTCTGTCTTCAAAGCAGAGGTTCAGGGTAGGGGGAATAGTATTTATTTGTGCAGCTTACAAAAGGACTACTTTGACTATGTAAACACTCATATAATTTTATTAAGAGTTGCTACCAAATCTTTTCATCTAGTGTGTGCTTAAAAACTAGGCTTAGATACAGTGACAGAGAGCCAGGGCAGGCTGTTCCCACATTCCTTTAATTCAACAAGCTGTTGTGTATCTGTATTTCAGAATCAAACCTCAGGACAGTGATTTGCCTAGTGGTGATTTTTAGTCCCAGGTATGACACTGACTTTGGGAATTCTAGCAGTCCTCCCTCCTCCTCTGTCTTGCACTTGGGTGCTCCAGAAAGCTAGATGCGTAGGGTCTGCTGATTTCAGGGAGGAGCACAACTTCTCAGCCTCCCTGGGAGAACTCGGGGATGGATACTGCAGCATTCCTAAGGGCTTTCCAATAACTGCTGGGTATAACCTGATTCATGGACTTGGAGGCCTCTTCAACTCTCCCCAAATTATGCAAGAGCGCCCACAGGGTTCCCCAGACTAAGGGGAGTCAGTCCTTATATCTGAGCAATTAACTTCTGTTGCAGCCATGCAGTGCCCCATATCAAGACTGCTATGTATGATTGTGCTAACGTGCGTTCCACATATAAGGGGACCCTGTTCACGTCATAGATGCCATAGACTTGTGTAGCTGTTGAAACAGTGTACTGACAGAGGGCATTAAGGTGACTTGTTCCAACAAGGCTAATCTATTAGCCCAAGTTTAGGTAATGTGAAAATTGTTATTAGTGCAGCTATTGTTTTTGTAACAAATAGCTAATGTTTAGTGAGTATTTACTGGGGAATAGTGGTTAATTGCTTTTGACCTCTGTCTTCAGGACAGGCTTCTTAACCTGGATTCAGAGGATCCTTCAGCTTTGATAACAAAAATACATCTTCATAATCCTCATTCCTAACAAATTTGCAATTGGGAATGGGAGTAACCACAGTATTACAAGCAGTGCCTGATTTTTTTCTTCATATCATACTTAATTGTTATAATATCTCAAAATATTGTTTCTATTTATCACTATTCTAAAATTATGCTAATTGTTAAGACCTACCACTAATATGTTATTTAATGAGTTAATAAAAGGGAACATCTATTATAATATCACAAATTTTTTAAAAACTTTGTCTTTTAAAAATACAGTTTAAAAAATACCATAAAATTAGTTTTCTTTGTAATCCTATATATTTTATTTTAGAAACATTATTCTGGAAAGAATTTACAGGCCTCCCCAGCCTACTAAAGGGTCTGTGGCCAAAAAAAAAAGTTAAGAGATTCTACCCTAGAAAGTTAAAGACTAAGAAATAGTAGATAATTCCTTTATCTATCCTTTTTGAGAATCATTTGCACCCCCTCTCAACTGACTGTGGAAAAGTCATAATAATTGTAAGAATCTACCTGAACGGTTTGCTTTTTATGCTGTATAATTACAGCTATGCATAACATTAAATATGTGTTAAATTGATTTTTAGTTCATTTGATTCGATTTCAGCACTAAGCTCTGTTCATTTAAGCATAGTCTTCACAGTTTCATAGTTTGTGTCTTGGTAAGATATGGTTGAGGAATAGATAATATCACCTGAAATAACTCAAGGACCACTTCTCTAAATATAACCTGTGTTTCCTTTATCACCTCTCTTATATGACAAAACATGACACAATTTTCTGCAAAATTTCCTTGCATTATAATTTTTTCAGCACAAACATATATTCCTCAATGTGGAGAAATGATTAAGATGCTTTAAAATGTGGCATACCTTCTAGATTGTGTTTTTATGGAGAAAGGAGAGTGAATATCTGCTGAACAATACTCTGATTTTTCACAGTGTGTAAGATCTGACCACAGAGAAAATTTAGTGTCTGAATCATTAATTCCAAATTCTAGAAGAAAGAGTATGACTGTCCAAGTCCAGTGTCCTTCTTGGTCCATTCAGGAGCACAGAGGACAGGGTCCCACAGTACAGACAGTCCTGCAGGGACCTCTGTGGGTAGAGGGCAGTTCTCTGGGAGGAATGGAGGTGGCCAGAGCTTTCTGTAACAGGGTAGTAAAGGCTTCCAAAGGAGAGACCATAATGGTTACTCAGGGAAGCTAGGACTGTATGCATCTCTCCTGTCTTAATCATTTCCTGCTGCTGCTACAACAAAATACAGACGATCCTCGACTTACTATGGCTTGACTTACGATTTTTCAACTTAACTGTGAGATTATCAGGACATGGCCCCATTGTAAATTCAGGAGCATCTGGAATTACAATGGTTCTACTTATAATTTTTCAACTTTATGATGGGTTTATCAGGATATTAAATGCACTTTTGACTTATGATATTTTTGACTTACAATGGGTTTGTCAGAATGTGACCATTGTAAGTTGAGGAGCATCTGTATCACAGACTGAGTAGTCTGTAAGGAACAGAAATTTATTTCTCGCAGTTCTGGAGGCTGGAAATTCATAGATCAAGACACCAACAGATTCAGTGTTTGCCGAGGGCTACTCTCTGCTTCTGAGCTAGTGCCTTGTTGCTGCCTCCTCACACGGTGGAAGAGCAAAAGGGCAAAAAAGGCCTGGCTGATTTCCTTTAGTTGTTTACAAAGGTACTAATCCGGTTCATGACTTAATCGCCCCCAAAGGACCTTGCCTCTTCATTGGATCTTAGTTCTAACATATGAATTTGGGGGAACATACACATTCAAATCATAGCATCTACCTATGAGGACTCACAGGTATCCCCTTGGTGTTCCTGACTGGCACAGAAATCTGAGCAGGAAGACCAGACTAGCAGTTCTTTTATATTTTCAGATGTATAGTAGTCCCTTGGTATCTGGGGTGAGATTGGTTCCAGGACCACTATCAACCCCTCCAAGATACTAAAATACGTAGACACTCAAATCCCTCATATAAAATGGTGTAGTATTTGCATATAACCTACACACATCCTTCTGTATATTTTAAATCATCTCTAGATTACCCATAATACCTAAAGCAATGTAAATGCTATGCAAAAAACTATTATACTGTACTGTTTAGGGAATAATGATAAGAAAAAAAGTCTGTACATGTTCAGTAAAAATGTAACCATCCATTTATTAGAAGATATTTTTGATCTGCAGTCTGTTGAATTCACAGATAAGGAACCCAGAGATATAAAGGGCTGGCTGTATATTCAGAGAACATAAGAGGACCTTTTGGCTGGGCATGGTGGCTCATGCCTGTAATGCTAGCACTCTGGAAGGCTGAGGCAGGAGGATTGCCTGAGCTGAGGAGTTCAAGACCAGCCTGAGCAAGAGTGAGACTCCGTCTCTACTAAAAATAGAAAAAATTAGCTGGGGGGTTGGGAGGGGTGCCACATACCCATAGTACCAGCTACTTGAGAGGCTGAAGCAGTAGGATTGCTTGAGCCCAGAAGTTTGAAATTGCAGTGAGCTAAGATGATGCCATTGCACTCTAGCCCAGGCAACAGAGCAAGACTCTGTCTCAAAAAAGGCAGGGGGTGGGGCCTTTTACTTGAGTGACTGTGTTAGGCAATCCTTATGTACATTGTCTCATTTAATTCTTAGATTTCCCCAGGCCACATCAGCCATTATTTCTCTGATGCCAATCTTCTTGTTGAATTTCTTTATAGGATTCTAGTCCTCCCTTTTAAAGCCTCTTCCAACTATTTCTGGGATTCCCCAGCCTCATATACAGGACAATTTCCTGACATCCCCTGTGGGTTTCTCATTTGTGCTAGTCAACTTCACCCATGGAGGCCATTGTCCTCTTCTCCTGCCAAGTTCCACTGGGTGGAGGCAGTCGCTGTTTCTGGGGCCACTGGAGGTGTTTCTCCAACACCATGATTCCAGCGCTGACACTAATGGTGACACCTATGCCAAAGACACTTTCTCTGATCTGACACCAATGCCACCTTCCACTGTCATTGAAGCCCTTGGAAATGGAGACTGCCACCACCAGAGCCTCAGATGCCTGGGGGAATGAGCACAGCCATCATTGTTCTTCTCATCAACAATGGCACTTTTAAGCCCCACTGATATTCTGGAATCCTGAATGTTCTAAAGCTCTGTCGGCCGCATTTCCAGTTTAAGATGGTAATTGGAACACATGCAAAAATCAACTTCAGACCTTCCCCACACAAAATGCAGAAATAAGAAACATAATCAACAAATGGATTATTATATCTACACTGTACAATAAAACACGAAGAAGAGATATATTCCGCTACATAAGAATGAAGGAAACAGACAAGACCTCATATTAATTACTATGAGGAGAAGGCGGCCATGATACAACCAACATAGAGCTGTTGTAACTCTGCACCTGCTGTAAGAGCCTGAGGCCACAGTGCCCCAACGTCCCCTAGACACTAGGCTGTAACGACCCAAACACGCAAGGGAGAGTCCTCCTGTGGAAGATGAGCACAAAGCTGAGAGTCCCCCAAGTAGCTGAGACAGACCAACTCCATGGGAAGGAAACTGCAGTCTCAACAAATGAAAGTACTAATACCAGCTGAAATAGGAATATTGGAATAAGTAGACTTCAAAATTTAAGAAATGTAATAGCTTCAGACAGCCAAAGGAGGGAATCACATCACTAAAATCAGAGTAGGAGATTATATTTTAAAAGAACCGAGTTTAAAAAAAAAAAGATCTTAGAAATGAAAAATATTATTAAAGTTAAAAACTCAGCAAATAACCCAAATAGTATACTGGACTCAAGTGAAGAGGTATCAAAAATGTTAAGACCCAAGGACCCAAGATCCAGAACTTCCAACGGTCATCTAATAAATGGTACAAAAAGAGAGAATAGACACATGAAAGGGAGAAAAGATAGTGACCATGAATGTTTTAGCACATGAGTCCTGTCGTAGTCCATTTGCACTGCTATAATAGAATACCTAAGACTGGGTAATTTACAAAGAACAGAAATTTATCCTCTCATAGTTCTGGAGACTAGGAAGTCCAAGATCAAGGTGCCTGTAGGTTTGGTCTCCGGTTCCTAGATGGTGTCTCCTTGCTGTGTCTTCTGGAAAGGAGAAACACTGTGTCCTCACACAGCAGAGCAGGAGAGAGAAAGCCCACTCCTGCAAGCCCTTCTTATAGCAGCATTAATCCATTCATGAAGGCAGAGGCCTCATGATCTGAATACCTCCCATCAGGCCCCACCTGCCAGCACTGTTGCACTGGGGATTAAGTTTCCAACACATGGATTTTCCAGAGGACGAAGACATTCACACCATAGCAAGTTGTCCCACTAAGTTCACATTGATGCCAAGAAGAATAAATAAAAGTGAGTCACAGCCACCATGAGATACCACTTTACACTCACTACCATGACCAAAACCAAACAGACAATAACAAGTGTTCACAAGGATGAGGAGAGATCGGAATCCTCATACCTTGCTGATGGGATTGTAAAGTGGTGGTACAGCAGCTTTGGAAAATAGTCCAGCCATCCTCAAGAGGTTAAACATAGAGTAAGCATATAAACCAGCTCCTAGCATATATCTAAGGTAACTGAACATATGTTCACACAAAAACTTGACCATGGAAGTTCCTGCAGCATTATTCAAAATAGAGAAAAGGAGGAAACAACCCAAATGTTTATCAGCTGCTAAATGGGTAAACAAATGTGGTATATGCAATAAATGGTTCATCCATAAAAAGAAATGAAGTGCTGATACATGTTACAACATGGATG
>VBSM01000813.1:9865043-9883209 GCA_008086735.1 Cheirogaleus medius | reverse complement strand
GCCCCATGGAGGTCATACAGGGTCCTGTGAGAATAATTCTTAGCCACAATTTTGTGGTTTGGATGTTAAAGTGCTGTTACCCATTTGTCATGGAATTTATTTGTGTGTATGTGAGAGAGAGAAATTGCTTTTTCAGAATTTTTCTTTACATGTGAGTTTCTCAATTTCTAAGGTGGCTGGGCTAGACAATAATCTGAATGGCAGGCTCAGTGCTCTCTTTAGAATGACTCTAACCCTCATTAGCCCATCAGAGCCTAAATTTATTTCCTTGAGTGCTTTCCCAGGAGTCTCCTTGGTCCTTTATACAAACAGTCTCTTGACATGTTCAGCAGTTGCAGCCACAAAGCCCATTCCATTTGAAAGAACTTTGGGAGGTATCATCATCTCCACTTGCAGATGAGAAAACCCAAGCCCAGGGACATTGTGACCTGAGAAGCAAAGAAAACTGACACTGATTTTATCCTCACAAGTTTGCCAAGCCCCATCAATCTGATTCTTCAAGTGCTTTTCACAATGAACTCCTGTTGACTACATTTGTGACAGGCCCTTCTGTTTGGTATAGGCTACAATTAAGCTAGAACATAATATTTGACAACTAGTCCAAAGAGTAAGTAAAGCAAAAGGCCAGGACTGAACCAATGCCAAAATGAAGACTCGTGTGCTCCGACTTTAGCTTTTCTCTCTAATCTCCCGTGATCTTTAGCTGGGCAGACACCAGCCAGGCACCCACCACATGGTTGAAGCCTCATCAAGTCAAAATGATTTCTTTTCTGCGTTATGGTGTTCATCATCTCTCTTCTCTCAATAAATGGGTTGTTGAGTTGCTCAGGTTTCCCTCTTTGTGAAACTTGGATACAGTGACAACTTACCACAATCGCTGGCAGCATTTCAGTAGAGCTACTCTGAGCGCCAAAGAGCTACAGCCAGCCTGGCAGAACATTTGGATTTTGTTTGGTTTCGTTTTGGTTTGTTTCTTAATTGCAAATTGCAGAGTTCAGAGTTCAAGGGTGAAGTGTGACCACCCACGAGTTTAACAATGCTTGAGGACACTGCCAGGTCATATTCAATGCACTCCTGAGTCTTAGGAGGGATACCCGCTATGAAAAAGAACACCAGACAGCTCCAAAGCTCCAGGCAGATGGAGAACATGGCAGGTCCTCTCACGTCCTACCTCAGTAATATGAGGACATGCATAACTTTTCTTCACCAACCAGAAAAATAAAATATCCTTAATATAAACAAACAGACTTAGAGCAGTAGTTCTTAAACTCTGTGGCACAATAGAATCACCCCGGGAAATTTTTCCAACCTGATGCTCAGGTTTCAGCCCAGATCAGTTAAACCAGGGTCTCCATAGGCATTGAACCCAGGCATCCCTAGTTTTTAAAACTCCCCAGGTGATTCCAATGTGCAGCCAAGGATGTGAACCAGTGCCTTGGGGCAAATTTGCACCATAGTCAGGGCTTACATTCTAATATCCAAGCCAAAAATTGAGAATAGTAAAATTATCCTTGAAAATCCTTTCAATTGCCCATGAAGGTGAATATAAGTGGTTTTGTATTTATAGCCCTGAATGGCCAACATAAGTAAAGATGCTTAATGTGCCCAGAAATGTACAGCATATATTAAATGACACATATGCAAAATATAATTTTGCTATGTTCATTACATAACCAAAATCACACATTGAGTTGAATTCAGGTTTTTTTAAATGCACAGAAGATGGGGTTCTAATGTCCAAATGCAGGAGGTCAGAATGGTACTCATATAAGTGATTAATCTATAAATTTTGTATGACCCAGTGTCAATTTCGAGATCTCGGGAGTTTTTATAATATATCTCTGATAGAAACAGGTATTTTTACAAGTTTCCTGAGGCTCACCGAGTGAAGTGACCTCTCTTATGATACACAGATTTTGGCTGAACCCAGAACCCAACAAGTGTCCAGACTCCTATTCCATTACTGACCAGAACTGTCTGGCAGAGACCAGGCCTTCTCAAACCCAGCTGTCCCCAAGTCCTATATCCTCATTTTCAGCGCTGTTTAGGAAGGCTTCTTTACTCTGTTCTGCTGGTCTCCTCTTTCCTTGACATTAAATGCCCCACACCTTTTTGCCTGAGCTTTTCCTCCTGCTTAGAATGCCTTTTAAAATCCCCCTACCTGCCCACAATCTCAAGTCTCCCCATGTCTATGCCTCATCTGTCATAGCTACAGTGCCTAGCATTGCCCTCTTCAGTATTCAGCTTGTCTCTGTCCTCACTTTTTCACCCTTTTACACCAATCTTGATCAATCCCAGTTGGTTAGCCCACTCCTTGGAACAATTGTGGGCTCTTTTATTCTCTCTTGCCCAGTATCTAATGGGCTCTGTCTTTAATGTCATCCAGGATCTGACCACTGCTTACCACCTTCACCACGACCTCACTAGTCCAGGTATCATTTGATCTCACCTGGGTTATTGTAATAGCCGCCTAATTAGTCTTCTTGCTTCCACTCTTGCTTTTACAGGCTGTGTTCTGCATAGCAGCTAGAGTGATCCTTTTATAATACCATACAAGTCCAGTCATGTGGATCCCTATTCAAAGTTCTCTGATGGTTCCCATCCCCTTTAGAAGGACATCCAATTTTTCCAGGTTCTGTCAAGACACAATAGCAACTCAAACTTTCTGCATCCGTTTTGCCATTCATATTATTAGGATTTAACAAGTTTTTCTCCTGTAAGAGGCGCTGTTCTAAGCCTTTGAATGTTCAGGGTTGCCAAACCCCATAGGTAGCACTACAATTCAGAAACAGAGGCACAAATAAGCTAGGAGACTTTCACAAGGTGCACAGCCAGTAAGTGGTGAGCTAGGGTTTGAACCACGAGAGCGTCCACTCTCTCCACCATTGCCCCACGCTGCCTCGGGACGCAGGATACACTAAGACCTGCTGCAACCTGCACAAGCAGACCTTCATTTGAATTTAAAATATTTCAGTAAGGATCCCAGAACTTTATTTGTTTTCTTAAGTTTGCAAATGTATCGATGTGTGAATTTAACTGTGGGAGGAGAGGTTTTACGGAAGGAAAAAGAGAAAAGGGCTGGAGCCTGCATTAATTAGGTAAGCCCACTCCCCCAGACAGCAATGCCCCAGAGCGAAGCTGGAAGCCAAGACATTTGTTTGAAAAATATGATATCTCCCAAGCCGAAGATTACGTCAAATGTATGGTGATATACCACCCAAAAGTCAAAACCGCAGTTTGCTTGTTTAAAGGCTTGTCTTAGGTTGGCTTGGCTGCTTCTCAGAGCTGCACCACAAACAATGGGCTCCAGTTTCAGTGCATGTCTTGAGAAAAGGAATTGTGGTCCCACTCAGGGGCTTTGTACCTTTAGTAGGATTGCCCCCATCCCACAGACGTCAAGCAAGCCAGCCTGGTAGCTAGCTGTCATTATTGCCACATCTGAACAGCAGTGGCCACTACGCTCCTACCTAGTGAGGGAAGCGGGGTGGAATTCCATTTGCTGAGTAGCACAAAGAGCTTGGGAATTAAAATTCCCTCAGAGGAGTAAAAAGTGGTGTAAAAAATAGGGCGGGGGAAGCGTCTTTGAGTGTTGTGTTAGTGGCCTAACATGATTGGGGAGTAAAAGGCAAGTGACTGATGTTTGAAACATTCAAGCATTCAAGTGACCCATTCGTCTGGTACCCGTCTTGTCCCAAGTGCCAAGCTCTTCTGTTGGTTCTGCTAGTTAAGAAAGACGCTCTCCAAATGGTCATGCGGGCAGTTTAACCGGAGCCTTGCTAAGTATTTAGGGGAAAGAGTTGGGGAGTGTTCGCCTGGCCTCTCCTTCCGCTGTGTTATAAACAGTTGTTATCTGACACAATTGAGAACGTGGGAGGAAAAGGCCCAATTACACACCAGGAAGTCTAGCACCCCATTTCTGGAGAAGGGGGGGCGTGGAGAGGGCATTGGGTTTCATTGATTGGGTCTCCATGGCAGGCTGGCTGCCCCCCAGGAAGGCCTGGTATTCCTGTCCTTTCCGTGAACCTGCCTGAAAGGGATACAGGAGTTATTGGGTAATCAGGACTTGTCAGCACCTCGGTTATGCAGGATGGTTCAATCCGATAATGTGAATGGAACCTGTAATAGGGCTGATGAAAAGCACTCCAGTTTCAAAAGGGCCTTGAATGATTTTTTGTTCATTTTCTGTTTACATGTAATGTGTTATTGATGTCATTAACTTATAATATGGCAGCTTGTTTCATAGAAAAACCAGGAATTATTCATTCTTTAAAAAAAAAAAAAAGACGAAGAAGAAGAAAGGAAGGAAGAGGAAAGAAAGAAACCCCGTTACGTGAGGAAAATTGCATTCGAATGCTGCAACTGAAACATATTGATTTTCTGGCACTCGACTTTTTAGATTAAAAATGCCAATACTAAATCCTTTCATGACCTATAGTTCATATGAAGTTCGCATGTCATTTACTATTATTCTGGGGGAAAAAAAAGCTGAATCTTTAATGAAAACATAGTTGGAAAGAATGTCTGCCGTTTCCACAATTTGCATACCATTATAATAATGCCTGATTATGAGCTAAACATGCTGATAGTGGGATGGGTTGAACATTTTTCTTATTTTAAATCAAAAGCCATTTTTCTATTTGAATTGTCTGCTTGTCTTGGCTCCATCCTTGGTGGGAGCTGTGGATGTTCACTCTTTGGTCGTTCAGGCTTGTTAAGGTTGGCACGTTAAGCTACCCATGCTAAGAAAGACACATTCCTTCACATTCTTCTAAGGCCAGAGATCTCTACACATCTGGTCTTACTGTAGTCCAGAAAAACTGATGCTACCTATTAGTTATTCATCCAATTTAGTTAAGAATTGTAGTATCGTCACATAAGTTCCTGGCATAGTCTTGGTTTTATTGCATGGTTACTCACCATCTCAGAAATCCCTCGGCCAACAATAAATGCCTCAGTGGCATCTCTGGTTGCAGTTTTTGTTTTCTTACAGTGTGCCATGAGCCAGGGTTGAAAGTTAAGCAAAAATATCTTTTCTGAAATCCCATTTCCTTTTATTATATTCTCCTGTGTTTTCAAGCCATTATTGCAAAAAGTCATGCTTTGTTCAGAGGATTCTCTACCTCCTACTCAACCAGGGATTATTTCGTTTCTTTGTCTTTGGACAGAGATAAGTAGGTCCTATAACATTTTGGCCTCTGTGTTTTTATCACTAGAATGAGGATGAGGCACTCAGGGGTATAGATTTCTCTAGCTAGAATCCTGCTCCATGTCTATAGCAGGGGTTGGCAAACTATGGTGCACAAACCAAATGCTCTCCAACACCTATGACAAGTAAACTTTCATTGAAACACAGGTATGTCCATTTGTTTACATATTATCAATGGCTATTTTTGCACTGTAACAGCAAAGTCGAGTAGTTGCCATAGAGATCACATAGGTAGCAAAGCCTGAAATATTTACTCTCTGGCCCTATACAGAAAAAGGTTGCCAATCCCTGGCTTATAGTATTGTATTCCTCTAAAACAGTGGTCCCCAACCTTTTTGGCTCCAGGCACTGTTTTCATGGAGACAAGTTTTCCATGGACCAGGTGGAGAGGGATGATTTCAGGATAATTCAAGCACATTACATTTATTATGCACTTTATTTCTATTATTATTACATTGTAATATATAATGAAACAATTATACAACTCACCATAGGTTGGGAACCCCTGCTCTAAAACGTCCTCCTAAATTATGCCTAAGAGTAGGTACAGGTGCACTTCACTTCAAGTAGTGAGCCCAAGAGTAGGTAGATACTACAGGATTTAAAATCATGCATTTTTGAGTGAGAAGGAATCTTAGAAATCACTTAGCCTTAATTCCTAACTGACTAATGTTTGATTGCCACAATAACGTTTCCTGTTTTGGAGAAACTATTAAATCCCCAGACATGCCATGGTGTATTTTGATGGTTCTGTTAGGAATTCTTCCTTGTGTCAAGTACAAATCCATCTCCTTATAGGTTCTTTCATTTGGTCATATTCCTGTGTCTTGCAGTCATACAGACAAGTATGAATGTTCTTCAATACAATAATCATTCGGGTATTGAAAACTATTGTTATTTTCTCCCTGTGTATTTTCTTCTTCAAGTTAGATATTCCAGTTTACTACCTTTGTTCCTCTTATGGTGGAGTATTGAGTCCTTTAGCAATCCAGTCATGTTCCCCTGGATGCATTAATCCATCAGGAAATAATGCGATATCCCAGTTGTAGTTCTACCAATGTGGACTTAGGCAGAATTATCATCTCCATCATTCTAGAAGTTATATTTCTATTAATGTAAACTAAATTTCAATTCACCTTTGGGAAAAACACACGTTACTGTCGATTCAGACTGTGCATGAAATCAACCAAACCTCTTTGTTGATATATACAAAAGTATCTTGCTGTTTTTCCTTTGTCCTTTGTCCCCAGTCATTCCTTTCTGGACTGTGCCCCTATCTTTACAATGGAATCTCATTCCTTAGCATCTCTTTTTTCCTAGGAAGGAATACAATAAATGTCTCTAATTCTTTCTCCCTTTATGCATACATATGAAAGGTAGCTTCTCCAGGTTGTTTTCATTTCTCCAACCTACTTTGCCCACTTTAGATGGAAGAAAAGGAAGTGAAAGCAAAGATACTTCATGAAAGTCACAACTGTTCTATGCTTACTTCTTACTCTTCTTTTGCCAGCGTGGTACAATCGCCCTTGCTGGCCTCCTGTGGTTGGGCAGGCCACGTGATGAAATCTGGCCTATGACTTTTGAGTGGAAATGATGTGTGTCACTTCCAGGCCAAGCATTTAGCTGCCAATTTAAAACCCTCCAGTGTTCTCCTTCTCATTGGCATGGTGACCAATGGCACTTAAGATGGTGGCTGTGTCACTAGGCAGATCTCAGAGTAAGGTGGTATAGAGCAGAGTCCCTGCTAACTTATGGATGCAGAGTGTGAGTGAGAAGTAATTCTTCATTTTTGTAAGTTGTTGAGATTCAGGGGGTTTTCTGCCATATAGCCCAGCCTGTATGACTGATACTCAGATTTTCTGGGCACTCATTCATTCAACATTAGACACATTTCTTTTAATACTTACTATGTGAAAAGCAATTGGGCTATCACAGTAAACAAAAGTCTCTACCCCTCTGGAAATAGAGAGTTTGGGCATTTAATGTAATGGCCACATCAGATGAAAATGTTAAAAGCTACAACACTAGCCATCTGTACTACCTTGTAGTATAGATCTTGTAGTAAAGGCTATCTTCATTTCTTTCGCCATCAAAGAGGCCTCCCATAGCTAAAAAGAGCTTTGCAGATCTGGACCCATTCCTTTTGTCACAGATTCTCTGTTTATAGTTTTTATTCAATTAACAATAGCTGTAGTAGCAAAGATGTAGATGTTCCCTCCAGACATTGTTCATGTTGGTGGCGGATACAGCACATCAGTATATGGGAGTCAGCTGAGGGTTTCCACGAGGGAAGCAGGGTGAGGCTCAGCCTGTCTTTGCACTGAAATGAGATGTTTGTGGAAGGGAAGTATGGAAAGGAGTGTCACTGCCAAGTGGGTTCCATCCTTCATATAAGGGATGGTTTTATTTTGCCTTTCAATGAGAATGGCTGTCCCCAGGGCACATATGGTGCATAGACAGTTTAGGCTCATGACACAAATTCTCAAAAACGCCAGGAATGACAGTGGGGGATACGGACACTCAATTGCCCCTGCTCAGCCTCCCAGTTGACCTTCTAAGTAATCCCGCCACCTCTTTCACATTAGGTAGTTTCAAGTCTCCAAAGAAAAACTCAACTCGAAACACAATTCATTAATGTTGTACTTGGTTAGGAAAAAAGAATAAAAAAGTATGTGAAAAAATAAATGCTTACATTCAAAATGTGAGTTCCCTGAGGCAAATGAGTTGTTGCCTGCAGTGTTAGGGGAAGTGGTTAATGAACTTATTGAACACGAGGCAATCACTTTTGAAATGCCAGAGAGGATGGGGGTAGAATCGGAGACGGAAGAAAAATTAATGTGTTATTTTCTATAAATGGAAAGGGGGAATTTGGGCTAATTACCTTTCTGAAAATTAAGGTGATCATTAAAAATAATATACTGACTTTCTGTAGATCCTGATAGTTTTCAAAACATGTTCAGATCCATCGTTTTGTGGAATTCCCATAACAACCCTGGGAGGTAGGCAGAGTAGATTTTTTATTTTTTTATTTTCATTTTCCAGATAAGGACCTAAGATTTTGAAAAGTTAAAGGACTCACTCAAGAATACATAACTAATAAGCAGTTACATCAGGACTAAAAACCCTGACCTTCTTACTCTGATCTTGTCAAGTAAAGAGGAAAAGCAAAGCCTGGGACTTAACAGCGGGTTTGTAAAATGCAATCCTTTTAAGGGAGGAGGTATGGTGATATAATTTCGTGGGCAAAAGAGCTCACTCTGGAGCAGAAATTGTAAATAGGATCCTGAGGTCATACTCTAGCAGCAGATGAGTTGGCACAATTATGGCCCAAACAATATCTACAAAGTTTTTTCCATTTTTAATAACATTTAAAAATCAGAACATGTCACAATAAAAATCTAGGTTTCTGACCTGTCGTCTAAAATCTGCATCCACGGCCTCATTGGGGGACATCCCCACATAGCCACGATAGCAGGAGTTCAGGAGTAACTGCCCCTCGTGCTGTTGTGGCTATGTGAGGATGTCCCCCAGTGGGGCCATGGACGCAGATTATAAAAGACAGGTCAGAAATCTAGACAGACCTGAGCTCTCTGGTTCGCCTCAATCTCACCGCTCCCTTTTGTCCCCGTCTTGGAGACCAAGGATCAGTTGATAATTCTCACCACACTGTGCTGTTGCTTTTCTCCTACCCACCTGTATCACTCGTTGGGTTCTGGAGGCATTTGAATTTGTGCCTTCAAGTCTGGAGACAGCCTCAGGCTCTGTCAATTTCTAGTTATATAAATGTGGGCAGATTACTTTCAGTCTTAAAGATTTCATTTCTATTTCCATTCTCTAAAATAGGGATGATGGTGGTGGCACTGTAGTGGATATTTGGGTATTATTTTTTTTCCTTCAACATGATTCTTTCCTTTGGAAGTTCTCATCTAATGGGTATAAGAGGGCCCACTTGCTTTTCCAGCCTTCTTAGCATTTATGGCGAATGACCCTGGCTCTTCCACTTTCAGTGAAATGTAGATTTAAGAGTTAGTGACGCAAAGGAACACACATGTGCATGGTTCATCTAGCAAGAGCTGCATCAAGTTTCTGGGGACAGTCATGGCAGATGTGTCAGGAGTACCATTCGAAATCCATCATCAGTAGGTTGGCAGTGTGAGCTGTGATGTGTGTGTCCAGTGTAGGGAGCATCTGAGCTTCCCCGATTCCCTGGTATGATGTCAGCGATCATCTCTGATTGTGCAGCTTTCACTCCTGGTTCTCTGGCCCTCCCGGAGAATCTGTGAACCCCTTAATATAGTGCTTGTCTTTTGCCTGTTGTCTCTCAGATCCCTTCCCCATCTTTCCCCTACTCCACTCTGTATTGTACAAGTTAACTCTATAAAATTCATTTTCCAAGCTCCTGTGTCAGCAGGTTTGCAGGGCCTGAAGTTTATGTAATTTGGGAACCTTCTTTAATGAAAACAAGACAAAGTTATAAATACAAAATTGTATACAAAATGAAATATTTATTTTTCATGAGTAACAAAGCACAACAAATTACACAAGCTAACAAATTTACTTAGAATGCAAAAAAACTAGAAATAAAAATTTATTTTATTTTTTTTCTTTTTTTATTTTTTTCTTCTTTTTTTAATTTTATGTTCTCTTTTCATTAATCTCAATTTTTTATATTGTTCATTCCTATAGAAATAAAAATTTAATTTAAAAAATAGCTAGAAAAATAAAATATTTTATTAGTTAAGTGTTGAGATATATCTCATAATTTTTTCCTGGAATTTTTAGCTTGATACTGTTTGAGTATCTATTTCTATGACAATAATTTTACATAGACAAAGAAGAAATGCAATAGTCTTTCCTCAGTATGCTGACTTGAATTTACTTTTTATTACTGACAATATGTTTCCATTCATAGCATTATTAATGCTATGTAAATTGTTAGGATCATTGTCAGTTGTGGGAAAGCCCCTATCAAGTTTATTTCATTGAAAAGATTTTAAAGCAATTTAAGTTTCTTGCGTTAGAATCAATAAGTTGGTCATCAGTGTCTTGGTGTTAAGAAATCTAAGGTGAATGCCAGGTAGAATAGCACAGCAATAAAAACCATTTTTTACCTATCTGAATGTCTGGTGGAGCATTTAAAATTCATGCTAGATGTGAAAAAATCCTAAGCAGTATGAATCTGATCTCTATAGCAAGACTTTGTACAATAAAGTGGTACTAGCAACCACAACCAGTGACTTAAGTCTACACAGAAATAACCATGAACCACATGTATATATCCTGCTAGTCAGGAACTAAATGAATCCTCAGCTCAACATCCCCTAGCCAGCCCCTAAAAATTAGGGCCCACCTAACTCAAGAAGTATGATGCAGGGGATGCCAGGGTACAAACAGAAAGCAGTTGCAACTATTTGAGTTAAAATAGCATATTTTTTCAAATTGAATATATATGACCATGGACACAATTTGCTAGCACTCCACCTAGGCCTTGGAAGGAGTTGACACAGTGAGAGGCCCAGACGCTTGCGACTCAGTAACTTTGCTCTCAGTCCACTTCTCCCTCCAGCCTGGTTTGGCCAAAAGGAAGTGCTGGAAGAGATGGAGGGCTCTTGGCCTTTTGGATACAACCATCTCTTCCATTTATTTGTCCATTCCCCCTAGGATGGGTTGTGTTTCTTGCCTATGTTAACCATCCCATTCAGTTTTTAGATTATCTAAAATATTTATAACTAGTTGTCATATTAAATTTATTCTATTAGATCACCTAGATCCAGTAGACTAACTGGATCCTAATTCATATTCATTTTTTTGCTTAAACGAATATGCTTAGAAATATTTGTATATTTCTGTACTTGGCCTAAAGATTTTGTACAAATAGATGCCTATTGTCTTTGTAAATTTTTTATGGAAGGAACCCACCTAGTGGAGCCCACAGGTTAATCTGAGGACTGTTATATCTATGTATCTTTATTACATATTTATATAATTCTATCTATCTAAAGATAGGGACACTTTCCTCCGTAATTGACAGAGCACACAAAAGCTGACATATGGTATTAGAGTAAAGCCTTAATGGTAGGTGAGCACAATCTAGAACCCCCTAAAAGCACACAATATAATAATACATGCAATAGGGCTAAATTATAAAAAATGGTACAAAGTGGTGTCTGTAAATATTTTAAACCAAGTAATCTAGTGAGATTAGAGCAAGGAAAAGAAAATGAAATTTTATTTAATTTAGAAAAGCATGCCCAGGGGAAATAATATATAATTCATATGTATTAGAAGAGAAAAGCCAGAATGATACTGATGCTGAAAGAGGTTTTAGAACAGTGGCAACAGCAAATTTGGTGTTAGCGCTGTAATCAGATGGTAATAATTTTTTAAAGAGCATAAACTGGACTGCAAACTGATGAGAGAACAGCAACTTTAGTTGATGGTAAAAAGACAAAGCAGTATGGATTGGATTGCAGGGAGGACTAACAAAATACGATAATGATGTGATTTTGTATTTTATATTTTTTGTCTTTTTTGTATTAAAGGCATTTTATAAACAGGACAGATGACTATAAAGGACAGTGAAAATGATTCATGTTCTAGAATTTGAGAAGAAACTCTAGAAACTGCCTGGTTAATCCTATCATTGTATAGATCAGGGGTCCTCAAACTTTTTAAACAGGGGGCCAGTTCACTGTCCCTCAGACCATTGGAGAGTGCGCACTGTGGGCCTAGGACGAGTTGGCTGCTAAGCAGGACAGGCAGTGGGGGCAAAAACACCCAGCGGGCCGGATACATGTCCTAGGCAGGCAGCATGTGGCCCGCGGGCCGTAGTTTGGGGATGCCTGATATAGATGAAGAAACGAGAGCTAGAGAGGATAAATAATTCACATTAGGTCCTTTAGCCAATTTGGTTTATGCATAAATTTGCCACTCTGTAAATGTTAGCTGAGGGAAAATATAACTGACTTTAAGTATTCTATGATTATAAATGGTGTAAAAGAACACGATGTTTTTGCATAGATGAAAAGAATAATGTAATCATTGAAAATATCTTATTACAAGGGTAGGTGCCCTATCTTGTTCTTCACTGTATACTTAGTGCCCACCTTGTGTCTGGCATGGAGAAGACATTAAATAGATGTTGGATATTCATTAAATAGATCATTGGCTGATGAGCGGATGATTGGTTGGTTGGATGAATGAGGGGGAGGGAAAAAGAGAGGGGAGAGAAAAAGGGGAAATGGATGGGTAAGTAACTTTCAAAGGAGAAATTTAATCTGTTCTCTAATTTCCTGAGGCAGTATTGACTATGCCAGTTCTGGGCCATGCTATCCAGATCGAACACAGCAATGAACATACTTTTTAATAATCTTGAACAGCCGGGTCTAGTGGCTTACACCTATAATCCTAGCACTCTGGGAGACCAAGGCGGGAGGATCACTTGAGCTCAGGAGTTCAAGATCAGCCTGAGCAAGAGCAAGACCCTGTCTCTACAAAAAATAGAAAAATTAGCCAGGTGTGGTGGCACACGCCTGTAGTCCCAGCTCTTTGGGAGACTGAGGCAGGAGGATCACTTGAGCCCAGGAGTTTGAGGTTGCTGTGAGCTATGATGATGCCACTGCATTCTAGCCCAGGCTACAGAGTAAGACTGTGTCTCCAAAAACCAAAAAAATCCTTGAACAGCAAGGACTTCATATCTGGTAATATAATAAAGCTAGTCTCATTGCATGATCAAATCTCCAAGACTTGAGATTCAAGAAAGGTGTCCAGGAGTATCAATAGCATGGATAGTAACCATCTACCTGAAATTCTAACCAAGACCTCACTATCCATGACTAAGTGGACACATACCAAATTTGTGAGGAATCTGAATTATAGAATACAGTATTATTCCTTTTAGATACATATAGGAAATGGAAGTAGGCTAATAAAATATCTAGAGATCATTGCAGAAAACTTTTTTATTAATTGATAAGAATTTATAATTATTATCTCAATTATAAGGAAGAGAATGCCTCCTACAAACTTTAGGATGTTTTTAAACAGTTCTCTGGCATAAAAACATTCCCTAGCACCTCTTTTACGTGGTTAACTAGATGTGCAAACCTTTTTCTTCACACTATCCAGCCTGTCTGAATTTTCATAAGTTTGGAATTAGTGAAATTAGTCTGAAATGATGAAGCTTTCTAGGACACTGCCATTGTTGGAAACAACTGGCATCCCATTGAATAGTTAACTACAGATTTCGAACATGTGTTACTTACAAAAAGATTCAGTTGAGGGTAAATTCCTCCAGCAAAGTTTGTCTGTCTCACTGATTAATTGTGTAATTATTAATCTCGTACATTTTTTAAACTAATGAACAGAAAATTAGAGGAAGGTCTGCCATTTTTCTCCCTCTTTCCTCCCTCTTTATGTGTAGCTGAGTTCAGTTACCATCAGCACTGAATTCCATTCAGAGTTCACAGCCGTCACGATAGCTAGTGCAGTTTTAGGTTAAGCATATTTTATCCATAAATTGCTATATTTGGTTCTCGAGTTATTATTGCAGTTCCTTGGGGTACATTTAAATCCACCTTATTGTAATAGATTATGGAATATAGTGGCTAATGTGTCTAATGTAAAATAAATGACTATAATGATTTATGATGCGACACTTCAATTTTATTGAACATAAGGATCATTGTACTAAAATGGATGGTGTATTGCTGGTTTAGCATAAAATACTGAATAACATATTCAAGAAAATGAATGGCTCGGCCAGTTCATAATATTCTGCCCCTTCAGCTGAGAGGTCTTTAATAAGCAAGAGTGTCATTACACTTAGGAATATATGTGTAGGTAATCCATTATCTAGAACAATGACAGGGATCTCCTCAAGTCCTTATTAAAGAAGGGACTCTTTAGGAGAAAATGCAGAATTCTTTGATCTTCCTGAAAGGATGATTTCCACCCAACCACATAGCAACTGTAACAGTGTTTAGCAGAATTGTAAGTGGCCCCCACATTTAAAAATTAACACTGTGGGACTCTTTTTGCCCTGCAAGAATTTCAGAAAGGTTTTGATTTTTTTAGCATTGTCATCAGGCAACATCCTTAATGTCCTTTTCTTTGTGTTTCTATTCACCAACCTTTTATTTTAACTCTTGTAGCACCCAATGTATATAGTAACTCATGCTCTGCCTTTCCCTGAACTTCACGTTTACGTTGGATTACTGAATAATAAGGTATATTTCAGAAGGCCTAATTTTGCTGTTAATTCTAATTAACTGTAATATTGAAGATGGTTTTCAGTGATATACTGGGCTAATTTATTTTCATTCTCGGACCTGGGAGATGTAAGGAAATTCTTATATGGCAATTGATGGGTACAGATTAATGATCCAGTTTTATTCTGCAAAAAGGAAAGGAATTTGCATGCATGTTTTCTGACCTCATCCTGGTGATCCTATGGTCCTGCCCTCAGGGGACCCTCCTGGGATACAGTTTGAGGGCATGGCTAATTCCCATCTGATAACAAAGTCCTTGTGGGAGCGCCTTAGTAGCATCCATCTCATTCCCTGAAAAGATAACTACTTTCCCTCCTGTGGAATGGCCACACTACAAAGGGGTGAGGGAATCAGAGGGCTTTGAACCCTACTGCTGCGTCATGGGTAAGACTGGCATCAGCTCCGTTACCCCTACCCTTCCTCAATGTGTTCTGAGTGTTGAGTCCTGGGTCATGGTGAGAAAGTAATCTGATGATGAAGTGGACACCAAGTTTGTGGAGTTAAGGAGTTTTATGATCCAGAACAGAAAAATGTTGACAGTGGATTCTGTACTGTGTGAATTGCAGACATTTATTTATTCAGGATACATCATCAGGCCATTTTTTGGTTATTGTTTGGAAAAGGTGATATGGCCTGGAACTATTCATTATAGAAAATAACCAGCAGTATCTTAATGTCACAACTGAATTTAGGTAATCAAAAGCTTACTGTGAATCAGTCTCTTTTCAGAACAGGGTGGACATTTTCTATGTAATCAGCAACTAAATATGAAAGTGATAAGGACCATCTTTTTGCTGATGGATGTTTTGCTTTTGGATCTCTTGACACATTGACTGAGGCGAGAGCTGCTAAGACACTTCTCACCCCAAAAGGTCCCCTGACCTCTGCCACCTCCCACCCCCAGTCCCTAACCTTTAGGGTTCCTCTCCGTAGAGTATTCTATGCAGTCATTAAAAGTTGTCAGAATGCTTTCATAAAGAATATGAGGGCGTTTTCCTTTTTCCTCACACCTTCACTATTTTCCCTCAAAATATTATAGTAAATGGAAACGGCTCAGAAGGTCTTACCACCGCCCTAAGAGACATTGTTTTCTCTGCATTAGTGCTCTCACCCCAGCCTCAGTTTGAATTCCGGTCCGATCATCTTTGGAACTGATCCACAGTATCGTGACCGCAGAAAAGGAGCATGCCAGGACTAGAACACACATCTAAAGTTTGGCCAGTGAGAGGCCCTTCTGCTCTGATTTCATCACCAGCTCACCAGCAGCACTCCCCAGGACTTCCAGCACTTTTTCCTTCTGCCATTTCCTTGCATTTTAAATTGCTCATCATGTCAAATATTTACCTTATTCCTTCTAAATTCTGTGTCTGTCTTCTAGTACCCAAGTAGTATTTAGAATCCAGGCTTCCATTTATGTGAAGAATTAGTGATGTTCTCGTGTCTCTCAAAAAAGTGCTAAAGGAGCTTCTTCTGAAACCTGGGATTTACACATACCCACACCCACACACACACACACATATATATATATTTTAAATAAGAGATATGATTTGGCTTCTCTCCTGGTGAACTCATCCAATGACTTTTTCCTTTAGTCTTGAAGTATATAGTAAGATCCCAGGTAAAGTCTTGGTGTTAATCACTTAATACTTTCAAAACACTTTGATTTACAGAACAGAGCATTGTTCTGTAAAGTGGGAAATTTCGAGGTATCCACCCAAAGTTGATATTTAACAGTGTTTTTTTCCCTTCGTATCTTCTTCCAAATGATATGCTGTGTGAGTCCATCAAAGGAGCTTTGCACTTCTCTGTGGGATCACTGTTTTTCCAAGAGTTACAGCCCCAGTGTGGAAATCTGCCTGGGCTCAATAGGCAGACTTTTGAGTCCTAGGCACAATAAGTTTGGGACAAGCTTGGAAACCAACAAGGCTGTCAAGTACAGTTATTACTAGCTAAACAGGACAAATGGCCCACTACAAGTAATGTGTGGTGCATTTAGACTTTGGGAGCTTGACCAAAATAACTTAGACATGTATGAGAAAAAGCCATGGGTGTTTCCTTGGACAGAGTTGTAATGTATCTGCTTCCTTCAAGCCAGAGGAACTGAATATTTATTATACATTGCCTTTCTGTTGACCAAAAAAATTAAAATACAGAGACCAAAGGAAAAAAAATGTTAAATTGTGTTGTAAGCCATTGTTGAATCCATTCACAGATACCTTGGTCTTTGGTGGGGGGGGGGCTCAGTATTGTGAAGTTGTAGCTTCTCCCCAGAGGGAGGTATACATTCAGCGTGATGTCCTCCGAAATAAACAAAAGATGTTTGGGGCATTTGTCGAGGTGGGCACTTGGAGGATGCATGCTAACTGGGTGTGATGATTCTGGAAAAAATTAAAAGATAATAATAGTGAAAAGAAAAAGTTTGTAAAAATAAAAAAAAAGACAAATAAGGGAGGACATTCTTTCCATATAATAAAATGCATTATAAGCAACAGCAATCAAAATAATGAGTTAGTGGAATAGCAAGATGAATGGTGCAGCATTGAGTCTGGATATAGTCCCAGATACATATGGAACTCATTACATGAAGTGGCCATTTAAATGAGTGGTGAAAAGATGTACTATTTAATAAATGTTAGGGGGGAAAATAAAACAAGCTTCCTACCTCATTCCTTCCATCAAAATAAACTTCAGATAAACAATAGAGGGATAAATGACAGTGATGAAAAAAAAAAAAGAGTTGACACTGCAAAATTCAAAAAAATAAATAAATAAGTACCTTTCTAGTAGTGACATGAAATGCAAGAGCTGTAAAATAAAATGTGGATATATTTGACCACAAAATAAAATTAAATTCTCATCCAAACTCAAATGACAAACAATGAACTAGTAGTATGAGATATTTGCAATACATGCTACTGTTTCTAAGATCTGATTTTCTTACGGATCCAAGTACATTCCTTTATGTATGAATATATACATAGACACATATACATATATAAAGACACACATACCATTTTAATTTCTCCAAATAGATTCCTAATATTTATGTGCTCTGGAAGGAAAATAGCAAATTTTTACCATAGCTTTGGGGCAATCTTTTATTAAATATAATATTACAATTGTATGTTTATAATAGCATAAACACGTATTATTTTTATAAACAGAAACTGAAACCTGCGTTGACACTGTGTTTAACTTTGAATGATCCATAAGTCAGTGGTTCTCAGTCTTTTTGGAGACAAAGACTCCTTTAAGAACCAGAAGCTGTGGACTCTGTCCTTTCACAAGGGCACATATGTACAGAGAGCCAAAATGCTATGCAAGTTATAAATCTCTGCTCTCTAAATAGTTCTTCTAAAGTGAGTTACGTATCTATTGCTGCATTAACAAACTCACCCCAAGCTTAGTTGCTTAAAACAAGAACCATTTTATTGTTTATGATTTTGTGCATCAAAAATTCTGGCAGGACTTGGCACTTACAGCTTGTCTCTGCTTCAGCTGAGGCTGGCTGTGCAACACTCGGGTCAAAAGATCCAGGAGGGCCTTATGTGCATGTTTGGGTCCCTGGTCCTGTCTGTGGGCTGGGGTGCCTCAGTGCTCTTTTATTGGCCTCTCTCTCCAACAGAATAGACTGAGCTTACAAGGGCTCATCTTGGGAGGCTCAAGGCGAAAGTGGAAGCCACGTGATCTC
>VBSM01000813.1:9831120-9864943 GCA_008086735.1 Cheirogaleus medius | reverse complement strand
GACTATAAAATGTAATAGTAGTCTACTCAATTTAAATACCCAAGGGGTTTTTTGGCAACTTATTCAAAATCCCTCAAAATAAAATAAAAACTATGAATGTATGCATGGAATGGGAAAGTAGATGATTGATAAGAAATATTTTGTCCATAACTTAGAAAGCTCTAGTTTGAGAACTTTTCAGAAATCCCCTACTGTCCTGGATAATGAAGGGTCACCAATTTTATGCTGGCCCATCATGCCTCCACCAAGAGGAAGAGCTGGAGGGAACACACACACTATGGCTCTAAAATGGATGAATATAGTGATAAGATTGAGAAATTAAACCAAGTTTATGATGCCAAAGCCCAGAGGATGTCCAGTTAAATGTGGTAAGTTTAAGGACAAGTTTATCTCCCTTCTAATACACCACTCACACACTGGTCCCTCACTCTTAAATGACAGTAGGCATCAAGCATCACCAAGCATATGGGGAAAGCTTTGGATAAACTAGAGAGCAAAAGTAAACAAGAGATGAAGCTGAAGGAAATAGAGATAATAAAGGAAATGGAAGAAAATGATGAAAATCACTAATTTGTAGTCTCAGATAAATGAGGAGATGTATATTAATAAAGAGGAAACAGGAAAGAAAGGAGAAAGTGCTCTTGGAAATAAAGATAAAATCGCCAAAGTGAAACAAGATGTTAAATGCAAATTTTCTTGTGGTCTCAGTTTTAGATAAGTCCAAGATGAACAAGACAATGTGAGGCTGGCTTTGCATCTCTTATCCCACCCACCTTAAGCATCTGTGAGAGAAGATGAGATTTATTGAAGGGAGGCCAATAGTAAGAATTCCATAAAGAGAGTTACCAGTGTATTCTTTGTTGCTCATCTCCTTCTTGAGAAAGTAAGAGGATTGCTCCCCATACCCATAAGTGAAGTGAGTTGCTTTTGGAGAAACACTCAAAGATATTGCCATATATCTCCCTAAAATTCTTAGGAGCAGAATGATTGGTATCTAACTCGACCTGAAAAAGTCAAAAGTGGGTAGGAGGCTGTCTGGGGCTGCCCCTAGCAGCAGAACAAGGAGAAAGGGGTGCAGGGAGGGCTCACCACATCCCACTGACAGTTGAATAAAGGTTCCTGCTTCCTATGGGGTGCATGTGGAAACCATGGGAAGGAGCAGAAATTGAGTCATCCCAAAAAGAATCCCTGAGAAGGCAAGATGTCTCCAATTGTCCGTTGAGACAATTGTTAATTAAGATTATTTTTAATACCTGGAAATGGCCCAAGTTCCTTTCAAGGTCAAAAAGAAGATATTCAAAACAATATGGTTGACAGGCTATGGTATTAAAAATTAAATAACTTCTTTATTTCATGATTTACACCTTACAAGTCCAACTATTTTTCAACAAACTTGCATTTGTGGTGTCAGCATTCTTTAACATCTTCTTGGTGCATCTGTTGGCACCTCCTGTTTTCAGCCCTTGGAGTCTCTTATGAAAAACTAAGACAATCAGAAAAGTCACAGTAAACATCCTTTTATGGAAGTGAAAATATTTAATAGGCCGATGGCAATATCAAGAAATGTAGAATAAAACAACAAAGGGATTATAAAATGGGAGGGGGCAGGGAAGAAAGAGTTAGATCAACCCAGAGGGTTTAATATTTGTTAGGAATTCCAGAAAGAGACAAGAGAAAATGGATAGAAGAAAATTATTTTAAAAAAAAAAAAAAGAAGAAAGAAAAGTTTCTAAGAACTGGAGAATATAAAGTTTCAGACTGAAAGGGCACAACTCTGTAGATCCACACCAAGGAATACTACTGGGATATTTCAGAATAACAGATATAAAAAGACTCAAAAAGGAAGGGGAAAAGTCATAATCAAAGCTGTTAGAATAACAAAGACATAAGACTTTTTAATGGCTGTATTTGAAGAGAGAAAAACATAAAAGCAATATTTTTATAATTCTGAGAGAAAATTATTTTCAAACTAGAATTCTATACTTGCCTAAATTTTTAACCAAGTTTGAGCATGGAATAAAGACATCTTAAGACATGCAAGGCTCAGAATCTTTCTCTCCCCTGCACTCTTTCCTAACTTGATCCTTGAGGTTTGGCTTCAGCCAAGTGAGACAGTTAACTCCGAAACAGAAAGGATCCATGAAACTAAGTATCCAACACAGGAAATCAGAAATGTAAAGCAATATCCAAGTGTTAGAAAGGAAAAGTCCCACATGACAGCGTACTATGTAAGAAACAAGTTCAGATCCAAAAAAAATGTAATTGGTACGTTATCTGGTCTGTTTGACTATGGGAAAATAATAATGGGATGCATGAAAGAAAATTAAGAATGGGTATGCAGAAAACTAAGCAAATTTAAAAAGACAAGCAACTATGAACTTGCAGAAAAATTAGCATTTGTACAAGAAATGAAAGTACTCTACTTGGATCTGCAGTAAATAATACTTATACCGTACTTATAAATACTATTGATTTAACTTTATCAGGAATTATACATATTCTTAATATATCATTAGAAATATATTTTTTAATGGGATGAGAAGGAGAACGATATCAAAAAGCTAGATCTTCATGTCCCATAAAGGGTATCAATATACAAAGCTTAAAATTGACATATGAAGAAACAGCACTATGAGACTTTTGGCAATCTGGAGGTCAGAATAAATGGCTAAGAGGTCTAAGTGGTTGCCTTTGAAAAGTGGAATGGGGAAGGGAAAGAAGTGGGAGTTCAGGAGTGTTGAGGGGGAATTTATTATAATTGTTAAATGTCTTTTGTCATTGTTTTATCTTTATGTATATGTATTGCTTTGATAAAGAAATGAAAAGGAAACAAAAAGAACAATATTCATCATGGCTTGATTCAATTCAAGCCCACATTATTTATTGGTCACCTTCTTTTCCCACAGCAATGTAACTTGTGGGAGATTTGAAGATAAAACACAATCATGCCTCTTGGGGGTTTATTTAGGGAAGGAGAGAGACAGGGCATTGAGGGACTGAAGAATATGGCCTCTGGTGTCAGATACCGGTGTGAGTTCGAGCCTTTGCCCATGCTGGCTGGCTGGGCAACCTCTCTGTGCCTCTGTTTCCTGGACTATAATATGGAAATGATAAGAGAACAAGCATATCGAGTAGGTTTGGTGGGGGGCTTAAGAGGGTGAACAGGTGTCCAGTGGGCGCTTCAGTGCCTAGAACATACTAAATGCTCAAGAAGCAGCAGTTACCACGCTATTTTAGTTAGTAACACGCACGTCATGGAATGATAAGCACAATGTTAGAAGGCCACGCAAAGTGCGTAGGAGGCAGAGCCCGTGGATTTTTAGAAACTGATTCTCGGATGAAAATAATTATAAGTACAGGCTGCTGATTATGAACTGAAAAGCCTGGCCGAGGCAATGCCCCGTGTGACTGACTTCTGAAGCCCAGCACGTTGGCGTGTATTTTCTTGGCTTCTGTCTCCCGCATTGTGTATGTCAGGCCAGGTCTGGCACTTCATTACCTTCTTTGGCTCCACAGTTCCATCATGCAGCCACCTCTTCAGTTTTCTGCCCTAGGGTAGCTGCTAACAGCATTCGCCCCATCTTCTGGCTGTCAACTGGAAGGCCACCGTGAGTTCACTTCCTGAGAGGGGCCCTGCTGGAGACCAGATAACCCGGCTGAATTGCCAGAATCCCACGTGTTTACTTTTTGCAGACAGGGAAACACTGAGCTTCTGCCTCTGACGACCTCATCTATTATGATCTCTGCTATATTCTGTTATTGGACTGATATTTTGTCACCTCTGTGACCAGGGAACAGACCACAGGACAGCACAGTAGAAAGTGTGGAGCATCCAAATGCAGAAAATCTGTTGGAATATGCAGTAGCGTAGTCATACATAAATTCTCAAAGTCTAATAAACATTTCATTTATTTGAGTATTTTTCAGCCTGTAAAACAGAAGTTTTAAAAATATTCCAAACATGCTATGATCTCAAGAGGAAAATAGGAAATAAAATTGTGTGTTCCATATGATCTTATCTATGTAAGAAGGAAAAAAACGACAACTGGAAGGAAATGTTAAGAGAGATCATTCTGGGTTCAGAGATTGAGTGGGTTGTATTTTCTTCCTTATACTTTTTACAGAGAAAGTCTATTATTTTTTCATGAGAAAAATATATGATTTAAAAATAAGTAATAGTCTCAAGATAAATAACACAATTAAATTTAATCCCACAAAAACTTGAATATTTATTATATTTTAAAATTGCATTATATGCTTTTAGAATTCAACACACTTTGGTAATGACATGTATTTTATTTAATATTAAACTTAATGTCTTAGGATTGTCATATTTCCTCAGTAGATTTTAAACATCTTGTAGGCAAAAAACAAATGTTAGACTTCTCTGTAACACAAGTGCCTTGTCCAATTCTTTGATATTAAGTGCTTATAAATATCCCACCTTTGGACAGAGAGAGTGGGTGATGTTCCTTCCTCTCTGCCCACCAACTTAGCATGCTTGGAACAAATTCTCAACAATGACAGGACCCATTTGGACAATTACGGCCACCTCTCTCATTACCTGGACCTCCACTGAACTGTTCCTAAGTTTAGTGCCAATTACCTAAAGGTTAATGTGACCAGGCAACACCAGGAGAATTGGGGTTTTTCTGAGAAATGGTCTGTATCACATTATGTTCGGGACAAGAGAGTGTGATCGACAATGCTGAACTGCTCACTTGAGAGGCCCACTATGTCCTGCCACATTCCTCTCAGAGTCGTGTCCTGCTCTGTGAAGCTTAGGAGAGGAAACTCAAAGGACAAGGACTTAAACGAAGCAGGGCAGTGTGTGTGCGTGCATTCAACTATATTCGAATCATGATGGATGCAGTAATGAACAAACCCCTGCCCTCAAGGAAATTACATTTTATATTCTAATAGAGCTAAACTCCAGTAGATCCCAATCTGTTAGAGTAAGATGTCATTGAAAAGTGAGAGCTTTGGGCCTGTACTAAATCAGAAGAGGGAGAAATTAGAAATGCACATTTTACTCATATGTAAATATGTCACACTCTCACTCACATTCACTCTGCCAAGCACACTGGATTTCTCGATGTGACAGGAGCACACCAAGATCATCCCCACCTCAAGGCTTTTGCTCTCATTGCTCTTATTGCCTGGAAAGTTCTTCCACCAAATCTTGACATGCCTCCCCCCCTCAAGATTTTTTGGTTCTTTGTTCAGACATCGCCTCCTTACAAAGGCCTTCCCTAACCACCCTCGTGAAGATATCCCAGCCCCCTCTCACCCCTTACTTTGCTTTATATTTTTATAGTACTTACTATTACCTGAAATTATAAATACATATACCTAGTTTTCCCCTAGAATGTGAGTTCCAAGAGTACAGGTTTCTTGTTTGCCCTCTTTCCTTCTACATCTCTAGAGCCTAGAAGAGTAGATGGTATAAAGAGGGCACTCCATAAATATTCGCTGAATGAATAAATGAATGAGTTTAGTTGAACCGAGTTTACCTAGAGAGAATTGAAAGCACAGGAAAATTAGATCTAAAAATTATAAGTTGTCTCTACAAATACTCGACCCTGTATCTTTCATTGATCCACAGGCTTCAGAATGAAATCACCACTATTAAGCCCTATAATACGCGTGCACACACACACACACACACTCTCTCTCACAGAATTAAGCAAAGTACCAAAACGTAAAAAGTTTCCTGGGACACATGAGCTCCATTTCGGTCACTTAGAGGATAAAAGCCATAATTTGCAAACCCAGCAAACTTTTGTGTTTCAGCTCCTTGGGCAGCAGGCATCCCATGGGAAAACTAGAGATAACATCTAGAGGCTGTGTTTACCAAGAGGATGCTCTGGTCTGGAAGTCCCCTGGCTATTGTCACACCGTTTGTTTTTCATGATTGGAATGTGTGGCACTATTGGAGGGTGGGCTGATGTCTAAATTGAATGGGTGAAGAGAAACAGAGAGACTGCTCTCTTTTTGCCACCTTTGTAGATAGGCGGCTGGGGAGTCTATGTACTGAATTACCCGCTGTCAATTATTGATGGGTTTGGCTGGAATCATTTACACTCTCTAGTTACTTTGACATGTGGCCAAACGGCTGCTGCCAGCCTGCTAGGAACCTCCCTTTTATCCATAGGAAATTCAAAAGAAAAGACTCAACAAACCAAATTCACCAGTATAAGCTTCTATGGATTTCTGGAAGACTCAGGACAACCTGATTATTCACAAGAGTCTAAGTCATTCATTTGTTCATTCATTCCTTTTATATTTAATTTTGCCAAAGAAAGTAAGGCTGATATTCATCAGTTTGTGCTAATATAACTCTACTGGTTATTGAAATACTTATGTACCACTTGGTAAGTGTCCACTATCCTGACCCCCCACTACCACCAGGGTCTCCTAGGTTTTCCCACAAGAACCCCTTTCCAGACCTTCCCCAAATCACCACTAAAAGGTGATGCCTGGCACAGCAGGGGGCTTTTAGGAACAGGTCTCTGAGAGAATCACTGAAGTCCACATAATAAATATTTTTTTACCACTCCACCCGAGACTGTAATAGCAATAAAACTTCCATTTGAAAGTTGTGTCCTTCATAACAAATCCAAGCCTAGTTTAACAGAAATGGAAGTCACATACTGAAAATATTAAACTGTTTTGAAACACCCTAAAGGAGAATGTTCCCAGGATCTAATTCTTTTGCCTTGCCCTACAAAAACAAATCTCACACCCTTTGCCTAATATGAGAGCATTTCCAAAGAAGGGACGTTCTGGTTTTAACACACGTGCCCACAGACACACAGGGATCTCGATATCTCTCTCTCTCTCTCTCTCTCTCTGTGTGTGTATGTGTGTGTGTGTGTGTGTGTGTGTGTCTCTGTCTCTCTCTCTCTTCCTGTACTGTAGCCATGGCTGGGATAGATGAGTCAACTGTATTACATTCCCAGGCTCCATAGCATTGCACTTCCAGAGAAGATCTGAGGACTGGGTCCAGCTGACCACGTATACTGCAGCGCTTGGCAACCTGTTTATTTTCTGGGAAAGAAGTTAGTCCTCAACAGCTTCCATGTAACTGCATGAATCTCACATAACTCTGGCCACAGTTTCTGTGCTGTGATTTAGACAATTTCTCAGAAATAAATAAGAGCCCCACTGTGGAGACAACCATGAGCTTGAGGCATGCAGGAAGTCCTGGATCAGTTTCAAGGCCCCTGCATAGGCCTAGGAAAAAGAAGACCTCCAACCTAGTAGCTATTGGTAAGGAGTGTGTAAAGCAAGAGAGAACGCTTAGGACAAATGTCATTGACATTGAAGTGCAAAGACCTGGTAACATGTTTCTTCCTCTGAAGAATAGTGAGGAGCTTGGTGCTGATCTACTCCGTCATTACACTGGGCTGACTCCAAAGGATTCTGAAGAACTAATAGAAGAAAAAGGGGTAACTTTATTGTACTACTGTGCTTATCTCCTTGCATTGTTTTAGTGATTTTTATTCTTATAGGGAGCTCCTTTGATGAGTTGTTTTTGCCTCCATGGCATTTAGGTATAATTTCCCATTCACGTGAGTTCTAGATTTAACCATCCCTCCATTTTAAGCCCTGTTCCCTTTAAAATTTCAAGTCCATTCTTCAGTTCACAAGGGATCAGTTCACCATCAGGCTCCCTTTTGTAGGAAAAGGAAATAGAAATGCATGTTCTTATCAGTCCTTATGCCTCTGGTTTTATTTTACAAGCAGCTTGGACATGTGAATAAATGCGTGGTTCTGACCAAAACAAAACATTATTTAGGAAGCAAGAGAGGACATTGTTTTTTTGGTTTTTTTTTCACTTAAAGTATCTGGCTCTACAAAGCAGGAAAGAACTACTTTGCCTCACTTCAGCTTTCCTGACTTGGCAGTTGACTTGGCTAGACAGGTAATAAACAGAGACTTTAGGGGGAAGCTCCATCTGGGGAACAAGAAGAGAATAGGTAAAAGTCTAGAAAGAAATTTTAGGGAGGATCTCACTTTGTGGGAGCTATTGACAAAGTTTGAAACAAATGAAAAGCAAGTCTCAATTTATTCAGCAAGTTAATTATGAAGAATCAAGGTCGGTGGAATCTCCACTTCAGGTGCATGTTGTCTGAGTGAGTGTAGAATCATGGTCATTAATCATTTAGTACTAGAATTATCAATCAAATCTTTTGCAGATATTCTCTCTACAGCCTCTTAGGTGCTGAATTGTGAGCTAAATAGGCATTATCCTTGCCTCTCAATCTGTTTTCATTTGAAAGGACATTCAGCCAACAGAAAATAATTGGTTGAACACTCAACTTTGCTTCTGCAACTCCTTCTATATTGTACCTGAGTGAAGTAAGAGAATGAGTTCTTGGAGACTACAGGTTTTCCCTTACTCATATTTAAACTGTGGCATCTAAGACAGTGCCTGGCAGTGCTCAAAAGAAAGAAAGAAGTACTGAAGATGTCCATAAAGTCTAGCAACATAGGTGCATATACATAATGTTATCATGGACATCTTCAATCTGTGAAAAAGTGAAATAACATTATGTTTACATACTTCATGGGCACCCTGTAGCTTGTGAAATGCTATGTAGAAAAAGGTCATGGACTTACTGTTTATTCAGGGTGGGAGCCAGAGGGAATTTGCCACCTATTTTTCAGTTATTTGGCAAAAACTTCCTAGAAAAAGTAATTTGTGAAGAAGCTCTTTGAATAAAGCAAGAGGGCTTTAAAAAATACCAAAGGAAGGGGTAGGGGTGGCCATTGAACAAGAATGGATGATCTCTCTGTGATGTGACTAAGTCCCCTAGTCATCTTCTGTCTTTAAATCAGTGGTCCTCAACTGATGACAATTTTGTTAATGTTTACAGCTATTTGGGGTTGTCACAACTGGAAGGGGAAAGTTATTGGCATCTAGTGAGCAGAGGCCAGGATGCTGCTAAGCAAGGAGCTATCTGACCCAAAGTGTCAAAAGTGCTGAGGCTAAGATGCTCCAGTTTCAGTGCATGTTGGGGATGCTTTTCCTGACACCCCTCACACTGTGCTAATTGCCTGCAACATCCTCATTTTACCTTGTACTTCCCCTCTGTAGCATCTATCACAATTGTAAAGGAATATATCTGTCTCGTTCACAGAAACCAAACTCCATAGAAGAAGAAACTGTGTGCATCTCATTCACTACTGCTGTCCTAGTATCGATTACAATGCCCGACACAGAGTAAATGCTCAATGAATAAGTATTGAAGAAATGAATCAAGAAATGACCAATATTGGAAAATAAGCAAAAGAGATACTCAGGTTGTTAAGTAGAGCTGTAGTTCAGCAAACAACTGAGGTTGGCCAGGTGGTCTTGGATTTCTCTATTTCAGTTCCAGAAAGTGATGAGTTCAGCCACGAAAGGAAGGGAAGGTAGAGAACTAATACTCAGACTAATCTGTGTATACATTTTTAATGTGTAGCCTTTCTGCAGTACTAGAACATTTTACCTCTTTATCACTAAAGGAACTTGGGTGTCAACCATGACAAAAAATCTTTGGGAGTTGAACCAGGATTGATCTCGTGACAAAGACTCCTCATTGGCTGCCAGGACATCCACTGAGGCTCACCGTTTCATTCTCTCTCATGGCCATGTGACACCATTCTGGTCAATGGGATAAAAAGGAGATCTGCTGAGACAGGAGTCCTGGAAAAACTTTTGCTTTCCTGATAAAAGGGAGAGGCAAAACAAGTACCAACCTTCTTTTTCTCCTTGTTAGAACCAACATCAGCAAACCGCCAACACCTGGACTAATTATTAAATGAGAAAAGTAACCCACCTCTGTTTAAGCCGCTGTGGTTAGGTTTTCTCTTACCTGCAGCTGAAAACAGTCCTACCTGATGCATTCTCCTGCCTTGATAGCTCATCTTTCTCCATGGTCTTTTTAATGATGCAAAGGCAGAAATAGAGATGGTAACTAGCACAGCGTGACCTGGGCTTAATCTCACCTGAAGCACAAAGTAAGTAGAAGAATCTGAGGTAGTAGAGGTTGGGGCCTTGAAAGATTAGTAGTGGAGCCCAGTGCTACTTTGTGGTGAGAATAATAAAGAGAGGTGCCAGGGCTCATGGTTTAAGAGGGGAAAAATCCAAGTATTCATGATGCAAGTGGACCTGGCTGACCTCCCATTTACATTTTGCAGGCACTTTTTTTTCCTTGGTAGTGAGGGAGTGGTTAGAAGATGAGAATTTCAGATGCGGTTGTAAAGATTCTGCATGGAGGGAAAAACCTTAGCACAAAGTGGCTACCCTACAAACTGTTGTGCATACGGACTTGATAAAAATTCTGCCGCCTCCTGCTCTTCTCTCCATTCTTCTCCACTAGGCTGTGAGAATCTTGGAGATAGGGACCGTATCTTATTGCTGTCAGTTTCTCTGATCCCAGCACAGTGCCATGCCTGTAGGATATTCTCAGCCAGTAGCTTCCCAATTAGACACTTATACTTTTCTCTTATACTTATACTTTCAAGTGCATAATTGTAAAAAAGAAGAGACATAATTAAAGTCTGGAGGAGGAGATTAGTTTCTTTTCTTTCCCTCATCTTTATTTATATATATATATATATATATCATCTCAAGAAGTAGTTCCTATACTTTGAATGGAAGAGAACATAGAGCCCCGAATTAGGGAAAATCCTTAAGAGAAAAAAAATCTATTTAAGAAAGGAATATTTTGAAGAGGGAAATTTCCAAAATTATATTCCTCAGAACCCAGTTCCTATAAAGAAATAAGTACTTTAGTTTGGGCAATACTAGCTTAAATAGTTACCATCTTTACTACGCTAATGTGTGCTAAATCTTTCCAAGAGATATATAGTTTGTTATTCTTCAAATCCCTATTTAACTGTGTAACCCAAAAAGGGTTACAGGACAAAAAATCATGAAATAATGATTTATCCAATTATTCACTCACTTGTGGCAAAGTTTGGGAACTGCTGTTTTAGATCGTAAAGCTTATAATGAGAATAAAGGGGCATATAGCTGTAAGGAACTAAAAGGAAAGGAGAAGGCAGTTCAGAAAATGGGGAATTCAAGCAGAGGGAAAGACACAAGAGTTACGAAAGGGAAGTCTGAGTTTCATGCCTGCCACGACAGTCTCTAAATGGCTCTAAGTGGCTTAGCATGGAGACCGAAGAAAGTATGGTGGCAGCAGCTTTAAGAGAATAATCAGGAGCCTGGCAATATATTCCAGAAACTGTAACTGACATGAATCACTTCTCTAAACTGATTGCCCCAAGGGTAATGGAGTGATTAAACCCTTCGCTTCTTCTATCACACAATCATATTCGAAATGAGTTAAAAGTTGATTGAGAACGTTTGAGTCAAGAACAGAGTCAAAAATAACATGCATGAGAAGACTTGGGACTTTGTAAAAAAAAAAAAAATGTTTATTAATTTTTGTTTGAGGCCACCGAGCATGTTGGACAAGTTTTCATACTAAAAAAAATCAAGAACAATTAATTTTTTTAACCTCATCTGGCAAAATGGAAGAAAAATTAATTTCTGAGTAGTGTTTAGGTCTGAGAGATTTGCAAGTGGTTGGGCTAATAAACAAAAATGAAATAACTTATCAAAATGCACCTGTGTCGAAGTAGTACATTGAGCCAGGATTGGGCCTACCATTCATGTTTCAGAAGTGTTGAGTTTGATATCTGTTGACAAATTTTAAAGTTCAAATAAACAAACACATGGTTTTTCCCTTTGACTGAATTTAAAAGCTCCAAGATGAGAACCCTAAAGCCATAAACATTTACACAGCTTGGCAAGCTCCTCATTATGTAAATACTTTGTGAAAACAACTTTGGTCCATAAAGTATTAATGCTATTTGATAAAAATCAGTTTTTGTTTGGTGTGTCTTTTGAAGCTAGTGTAACTCCTGGTTATTCTATATGACTATAAAAGCTTTTTGGAATCAAATCCTAATCCCAACATGTTTTTCTTGTTCATTTAAACCTTTTATATACATGTGGGAGCCAGAGAGAGTGGAAAGCTTTTAGGGTTTAAGCTTAAACTGTCATTCTCATGCATGCTCTCTGAAAAGTATTTGGCATGTTTGTATTTGTAAGTTAAAATATACATTTATGTTCTTAAGCATTTTCTTTTTCTCTTTATGCTTGTTTATTTGGTTTACAAATACAGACTATCTTATAATGAGAAAGCAGACATGCTGAAGTTTGGATTGTTTGGCTTACCACCTTGTAGAAAATATCTGTGGGTGTTGATTTTCTAGGTTGGCCCCTGACTCAAGCTTCCAAAGAGAAAAAGTGTTCTCAACCCAAACTCAATAGTATTACTACTACTGTTGTCCTGCCCCCGGGAGCATAAAAAGCCTAAACAGCATTCACAAAAGCTGTTTGTTCAGTGCCGTAGGAGTCAAATTTAACCTCTGGAAAATGTTTGGCTTTTGTCATAGAAAAAAGCAACTGAGGCTGCTAAGCAGAAATTCATAGCTCTTTAGTCTTCCCCTATGGCTATTATGCCCAATCATCATAATATTGGCAGATAGGGTTACACTATAAGAAATTTGTCAAAGAACTAAAGTTAAACAGATTCAAGAAAAGCTAAAAAGATGTTTTTAATACCATAAAGCTAAAGATTGAAGTATTTGCTGCTTAGAAGGTGATTGTATGTGAAATGAACTGTATCCATTAGTTTTTGCTGCCTAAGAAACACCTCTGAGATTTATTGCTTAAAACAGGCACCATTAAATATATATAATTATATGTCAATTAAAAAATAAAAAAAAATAAAAAACAAAACAACCTCCATTGAGTTAGCTCATGATTCTAAGGTCTGCAGTTTGGGGTTGGCTCAGATGAGTGGCTCTTATGATCTGGACTGAAGTTGACTGATCTCAGTTGGGTTTGCTCAGGAATCTGGTGGGTTAGTTGTGGATTTTCTGGTCTAGGATGGCCAAGGCAAGGACAGCTGAGACCTCTCTCCACATGGTCTCTCAGCCTTTTCCTTATTCAGATACAACTTCCATATCTTTTCCATTTATTTTCAGTCTCTCCGTGTCTCTAAATTTCTTTTGTCTTTTCCTTAATCTGGATAACATGAGAGCATCTCCAGAGGCAACACATTCTATGTCGGTTGCCTGGATTTTCTTGAGACAAGGAGTAGAGAGAAAGCCAACATTTCTCCTGACTTATTTTTAATAACCTTTAGGGTTATTGTATTTGTGTCTTTTATGGTCATCAGCTCCAAATGCTTTCAGGAAGGAACCACAGTCCAAACAAAACTAATTAATTAATTAGATGGTCAAATGATTAAAAATTGATGACTAAATGAATTAGCATTTTTATTGAATTTATTGCTTTTTATTTCTACTCCCCGTTTCCTGTATGTCTCAGATGAACTCACTAGTCCGGGCAATTTTGTCCTTAGAAAGTTCATCTGATGGCAAATGTGGGACATCACTTCAACTCTGCAGCCACTGCAGAATGTGCCCTAATTGTCCTGCACCAATTAATCAGGAAGCTCGAAGTGACTGATTGCTGCCTCTGTCAACACAGGATGTTTTGACACAGCTGTTTGGACAAGGCTGTTCGAGGCCCCCTACCAGGCTCGCTGGCATTTGGGAAGGGGACATGCCCAAGGGTCAACGTTTGAAAGCATCCACTCATCTCTCATCAAACAGCAAATGCTCAAATGCATATTGGGGCATCTGCCCTGTGAGGGGCTCCCAAAAAGAAACTCTGGTGAGCAAAACTGATGCCAGCTTTGTCCTCATGGGCTATCTATAGTCAAGTTAGTAAGAGGCTTCTGCATTAGTAATCTTCCAAATAGTTACACAGACTCTAATGCGTGTTGTGAAGAGAAAGCATTGGGAATATAGGCTGAAGAAGAGGGAAGAAGGTTTAAAATTGTGGTTGTTGAGAATGAAGGAGCAGGTTCACAAGGAAAACATACCAGATTATCAGACAGTAAAACTGACTCCAGGAATGTCCCCCCATAAGGTTCAACTGTCCAGATGCAGAGCCTAAGAAATAGGACAAGTAGATATATTCAGGGTTGGCTGGCTTCATGCCAGTTGGATCTGATGAAATTATTAGGGTGCAAGAGAGTTTAAAGGATGGTAAGGGAGTTCTAAAATGAAGGCATGTGGAATGAAAGCTCAGTAACGTAAGGGGAAAATTGTTGAGGCTTCCTACCCTTCATGGCAGACGTGATTAGCGATCTTGAGCCTTGAAGAGGTAGAGCTGGCAATCCTGACCTATGGTATAACCTGTCTAAAGGTAGTCATCGCCACTCACCTGGAAATGATACTTGATGATGGTGTTCTAAGAAAATTATCAATCATATGTAACAAAGAACATTGCTTTTAAGCACACTTAGATTTTTAAATGAAGTTTTATTTTCTCTGTCTTATTTATTACTACTTTATAAGAAAGTTCACTTTGTTCAAACTTATTTTTCCAAACATGGTGACAAGGGAGTCTAAGTTACCAGCCAAAATACAGTGGAAAGATATAATAATGGAAACTTAAAGTTGAGATGTTTTGTAAAATAAGCAAAAGGCCTGAAAGCCCATGCTATTTAAATCCATGCCAGTTTCCAGGATTTGTATTTCATGAAGAAGAGAATCAGTGGAAGAATGGATACAGTGACAGCTCTAATCATTCACACGTGTTCATTCATTGCCTGCAGGACACACAGCAAATCCTAGCACTAGTGATATCATGGAAGACTCTTCTCAGGAGAGTTCTACCTTATCTGGCCTTACCACTGTCTAGATTCCTTGAGGACTCTGTCTTCCCAGAATCATTGCAAACTTTCTAATTAATATAAATTTCCAACCTGGTTCCAATCTTGTGTGGCCAACCTGTATCTTCCATCATGATCTTCTTAGTATTCACAGGCTAAAAGAACACATTGGGATAGTCAGCTGAAAGCAACAGGCTATGAGGTTCAACAGATGTTCCAGAGTTTAAATCTTGCCCTTAGATCTTTAGTAAATTTATGTAACTTCTCTGAGCCTCAGTTTCCTCATCTGAGAAATGGGATTGATCAAATACTGAGTTGATGAAGATAAAAGCTAAATCACTTATTATATACAAGATAGCTTAAATTCTAAGGATCTGTGAATGTTTCTTTGTAGCAATTTCTGCTAATTTTATTGATTAAGCACTGATAATTAACATTGATTCCATTTAAACTATCCTTTGGTATTTCATATTTATACACTTATCTGTACGTGAGTACCCCACATTGTTCTTGATTGCTCTATTTCATATCTTCCTCTTGCCTTAAACAACAAACATAACTTGGCTATACAATCTCCAGAACTTATTGCGTATATCTGGACATATGCTATCAAGAAATTCAATTTAAAATAGTGCAGTGGAGTCTATCAGTATGTTCTATCAATTAAAGGTATTTGAGACTGAGTCCCCAAAACACATACAGGTTGTATACAAATGTATTCCTACACTAATATATTTTTATATTATCAAACCATATAAAAATATATATTAAACTAAAAGATAAAACAAAATAACAATACCTTAAATATTTTAAATTTCATTATATTAAATAAAAATTTTGTACTCATTAAGATATTATTTTCAATAATAGTTATAGTGGAAACCACATGATAGGGAACAGATTGTAAGAATCTCAGCTCTGCCTATTTACTTATCTGCTTGAGCTTGGTGGCTTCTTTGCAGGAATCCTTTAAGCCACTTGAGCATTTGAGACAGGTTAGTGAAATTAAAACTAGGTAATATAACTTGTAAATCCATCAGTGGGCATAAATAAAGAGTTATACTTTACAATAAGCTGAAAGTGAATGAAAGTAGGGAAAAAAATAATCTCAATTCCTTTGGGTTTTGGAAATTGCATATGACATGTGACCCAAGACTTACGGAACAAATAACAGGAGAGTCGATGTTAAATGTTAATAAAGCTTAATGCTTTTTCTTTTAAAATTAAAAATAAATAGAAGTTCTGATTTTTTTTATTCCTGAATTTCAACACATTAGTGGTTCCTAAACTTGAGTGTGCATCAAAACCAAATGGAGAGTATGTTAAAATACGGATAGCTGGGTCTCACTCCCAAAGTCTCTGATTTGCATTTCTAACAAGTTTTCAGGTGATGCTGATGCTTCTGGTCTCAGAGATCACACTTTGAGAAACACTGCAATAGATCCTCTTGAAGACTCCCTGGCTCACATCCTCTCCCAGATCTTAGATGTATGTAACATAAATCTCAATAGGATCAGTGCCATCAAAAGGCGATGTTCCCTTTATATTCCAGTTTATATTACGCATTCATGTCCTGAATTTCCCTACCACCCACTCCAGGCTGTCCAGTGCCCTTCCCCCGCATGGAGGCGGAAAAGGCCCAGAGGACAGGGGAAGAATGGTGCATCCTCTTTGTGAACGCAGCTGACAGTTTGCACTACCTGGTGAATTCATGGCCTCAGCATGTTTCCCCGGGGTGAATTAATTGCTTTGCTTTTCCTTTTCCTTTGCATAAAGCCAGGCAGAATTGTCCCTTCTGTGTTTGAACAAGACCTTGTTGCCAGCACTTTCAGAGGATGGCCAGCAAGTGGCTGCTGTATGAGGTTGATAGCGTTGTCAGGAATTCCAGGGTGGAGTGTTGTCACTTGAGTTGGGAAATGCTAACTGAGGTCAATTCTAGTTCAGCTTCCTACCTACAGAATTATGGCAGGACGTAAGTTTGGCCTGCGTGAGATGAATAGGTCAGCAGAAACGTATTCTTGTCTTCCTAGTAGGAGACATCTCTATTTTTAAGCCTTAAGTCAGAACGTATTTTTTCCCCTGTTTGAGATCCAGCAATTCATGTCCTCAAATGAGGTTTTTTAAAATCAAAGGCACAGACAACAAACAAGAAAATTCTTAACCAAAAAAAAATTTTTAAGCTAAAGCTGTACATTAAAAAATTATATGTGTTTTTATGTGAAATTGAAAGTCATCGTTGTGGTTAACTATTGCTGAGTAAAAAAACTACCCCAATATTTTGTGGCTTAAAGCAACTCTTTTGTTTCTTTGCTCATCAGTCTGCCATTTGCACAGTTCTTAGTAGGATGCTGCTCTATGTGGGCTCATATTAAGTGTGGCTCAGCTGAGGCAGGATGATCTATTTCTAAGTTGGCTTCCCTCATTTTGATTGACAAGTTGGTGCTGGAGCTGTTGGCCGGGGCCTTGGTCTTTCTCTTCGTGGTCTCACCACATGGCTAGCTTGAGCTCCTCACAGCAGGTTGTTGTCAGGGTAGTAGGGCTTCTCACAAGGTGCCTGGCTGTGTCCAGCATGCAAAAGCAGAAACTACCAGACTTTCCTAAGGCTTAAGCTTGGAACTGCCACAGCATTGCTTCCATCATATTCTGTTGGCCACAATGAGTCACAGGGCCAGCCCAAGCTCAAGGAGAGAATCTACACAAGCGCAGGAACACCAGGAAGTGTGGGTCTTTGGGGCCCACCAAAGCGACAGCCTACTGCAGTCATGATGACGTTAGATTTTCTACTCCCTACTGTTTCAGAGCTCTTTGCATTCCACACCACAGTCAGGCCAGATCAGCATAAACACAGGCAGGTTGTTAATCTCAGGATGGACAATAGTACTTCCCAAAGAGGGAAAAGTGGCTTTGACTTTAGTGGAGAGAAAATTGTCAAAGTGCAAGGACATGTCTCTGCTGAACAGACAGCTCTGTTTGACTTCCTGCCAAACATTCTTCTAGTTACTCTCTCTCCCCTTACCCTGCCGTCTTTTTTTCTTGGTAGCACTCCCCCCTGCCTAATGGTTTATTAAGGAGTTGTTTACTTGGTTATTGTGTGTTTCCCCCGAGTCAATGTAAAACTCCCAGGGGAAGTCACTCTGTCTCTTTCGCTCCCTGCTGGATGCGCAGCGCTGAGAGCAGCGTCTAGCACGTAGAAGGCTCCGCGTAAATATTTATTGAATGAACGAATATATAAATTTCATATTTGAGAATATGTGTGTGAGGCAGACATGACAACTCCGAAGTAAGTTGCTATGACGCAGGGGCTAAGGCTGGGGCTGTCTCTCTCCATAGAGCCCAGGCTGCATGTCCCCTTGTTGTGCATGGTGTGTCTCCTCTGCCAGTTCCCATGGTGTCATTGTACGGAGGTGTCAATGGACATCAATCATGGGTTTAGAGCGTTTTTTTCTGTAGAGCCTCCAGCTCCTTTATTTGGCCAATTAGGCTTTGTGCTCCCGTTTCCAAACACAGAGGTGGGAGAAACGTGAACCTGGCTTTATCTAATGCCTTAGTTTTAAGGAATAAGCCTCTGGTGCAACGCTATATTATTTCCAATTAAAACTTGGATATCCTCATCCTTGATAAAACTGGTTAGTGAGCATTAGCTATTCATTCCTAAAAAGAGGCTTAACCAGATAGTTTTTCATTATGTTCTGCCTTTCACTGGGATATGGAGGGGCGGGAAGGCCGGCTGGCTTGCTTGCTTTTATTCTTTCTGTCTGTCTGTTTTTCCATTTTTCTTTCTTTTTTGCTTGCACTAATCTGTGTTTTTCTTTTCTTTTCTTTTCTTTTTTTTCCTATGGCATCCCCTTGAAAACTTGGTGTTACTGTTTAGAATCCTTGTTTGTGCTCATCCTCCTGTCCATTTGCTCTTTTGATTGTTTATTGATCACAGAAAAACAAATCAGATTTTCTTAATGAATTTTATGTGCTTGCATCTGATTTGGTTACAGGTTCACCTATAGCTGTCATTTGTGGGGCCTTTTCTTCGAATGCTCAGTCTGTTTCTTATCATTTACGGAGTCTTTATCTGAAACCCCTTCATCCTGGCTCTGTACAAGTAGTCCTCAGTGCTGTGGTTTTCTACCATTTTATCAGCCCTGAAAGCATGTGTGTGTTTTCGAATGAGGTTACGAAATTGCTTTAAAAAACATTTTGAAGCCAGGCGCGGTGGCTCACGCCTGTAATCCTAGCACTCTGGGAGGCTGAGGCGGGTGGATCGCTCAAAGTCAGGAGTTCGAAACCAGCCTGAGCAAAAGCAAGACCCCCGTCTCTACTAAAAAATAGAAAGAAATTAGTTGGCCAACTAAAAATATATAGAAAAAATTAGCCGGGCATGGTGGCACATGCCTGTAGTCCCAGCTACTCGGGAGGCTGAAGCAGAAGGATCGCTTGAGACCAGGAGTTTGAGGTTGCTGTGAGCTAAGCTGATGGCCATGGCACTCTAGCCCAGGCAACAGAGTGAGACTCTGTCTCATAAAAAAAACAAAACATTTTGAATATTTCTGCTGAGTTGTTTTCTTCCTCCATGACTGTTTTCTCTTGTTCCTCCCCTCTCCGCAACCCCACTTGTGCCTCTGCTTACATTACTGGGGTATGGCTACTCTACCACGGGACCCTTGGCCCAGCTGGGTTGTAAAAGGAGGGCATCTGGCTAAGAGTGTTCTTTCTAGCTATGAAGATTTTAGCCAAGTTCTTCAAATGTGCTATAGCTGTATATCAGAGTTTTCTGAGGCATTTCAGATGCTAACCTGAGAGTTGCCGGAATACAAGGTGTCTTTTAAGTCCAAATAAGAGACCGACAATGTCCTGTGGAGTTTGCACCTTGCATGCAAACACCATTCCAAGCTACTTACCCAGAACCAGCTGTGAGTTGGTGAATCTGAACTTCTGCACTGAAATGGTTCCATTGAGCTTCTGAAAGTGAACCAAGGCAAGGCCGTGGGCATTGCAAGACTTCAACAAAAGAGAAACTGGAAAGCCCAGTTCCCTTTGGAGTCACTCCAGCTTCCTTTCTCTCTGTCTCTCTCCCCACCTGATTCCTCATCTTTTCTGGAGTGAACTTGTTCCTGGCTCTTCAAAACTAGGAGAGGAAAACAATCTCAGATTCTTTTGGCAATGGCCTTCAGGCCTCTGATAATGGAAATCTACCAAAAGCTAGTTTAAAACCAGTTATTATTTATCATCTTGCCTCCCCTTTCTCAAGCAAGTCTGTCTTTAGCATTGCTTCTCTGATTTTTATAGGTTTAACCTGCCCCAGTTTGTAAGGAACTTAACATTTTCTTTGTCTCTTTCTATTTCCAGTTCAGTGACTAATTAGCTTATTGTTCATTATTCTCAAAACTCACCCATGTAATATCAGCAGCACACAGTTATTAGGCAGCTCTCAGTAGGACTCAATTCAGCCTTATAAACCTTCCTTTCCAATGATTTACTGCATGTGTCTCTGGAATATATGACAATCACTTACTACTTTCCATTTCCCTGTTGGGCTGTGTGTATTGAGGGAAGAACTTTAGACAGGGAGCTGAAAAGCCTTGAATTCTAGATGTAGATCTGTGGGCTACCCTTGGACATTCACTTCTCCAAGACTCAGTTTTTCTCATCTGTATAACAGGAATGATCATGACTACTCTGCCTATTACGGAGACAGTGAACAGCCAAGTGAGAGGCAATAACTTTCATCCACTCAGCAAACACTAGTTGTATACCCCTTATATACGAAGTAGTATTGGAGGCACTTGGAATACAGAAATAAAGTGAGACCCCTGCCTGCCTTTTGGAGTGAGTTGAAGCATCTTCATCAACATGTAGCTGCCTTTACTTCAGAGTTCAGACCTATGATAGCATGGTGCCCACAGTTTGTCTCTTGTTGTCTCCTCCACCTCTTTTATTGATGGTGGGTGATGAAGTTGACACCAGCGGGCAGGAAACCAAGTTCTGAATTCCCACAGTACTTCATTGGCACTGCTAGACAGAATCTGTTGAATGAATTGTGTATCACTCTACCATAGAGTCTGCCACATAGTAGGGTCTCAATGGAAACTTGCTTAAATTAATTCATAAATAAACCATGGATAAGTGAACCAATGATGAAATTTTACACTAGACCATCTAAATTTGCTTTCTGTGCTTGGCAGTATCAATGGAGGACCTTCCTGTCTCTTTTTCTTTTTACTTTCCTGTTTTCTCTTATTCCAGTTAGTTTCACTGGTAATTGATTCTCCTAATTTGTTAAACTGAACTATAAGAGTGATATCCCTGGGGGTGGGGCAGGGGTGGGAAACTGATGCTGAGATTTTTCATTTTAACCTAAGTAGATTCAGTAATATTTGTGAAAAAAAAACAAAGTAATCGAAATCAAAATTCACATAATTCCTTGCCTCTCTGATAACTCTTAATGGTGAAAGGGGCCATGATAGCTGTATATTTCCATACTTCTTACCCCTAAATTTCCTTCTTTGGCCAGGTAATTATGAGGAGGCCAAAGAGTTGCTAGTGGTAGGCCCAGTGGTCTTTGATCCAGTTGTAACAATAAACCTTCAGGTAGTTCTATATTATCATCTTAAACTGTTCATGTAATTCCATTTAGGGCCTGAATATATAAAATGCTTTCTAAGGACAAAGGAAATTAATAGGTTTGTGACTCCCATAAAATAAAATGCAGTATATTATGACTGTGCACCCATGCTTTTTTCTGGGGAGTACATTCATAACTTCCGTTGAATTCTGAAAGGGACCCATGGCCTGCCTTCCTGTCCTTCCCTCCACCCCCAAAATGGCTAAGGAAGCTCGATTAAAAGATTCTTGTCCACTCGGGGAATGTGATTTCCAATGACTAACATATTTTCCTCTTCCCAGAACTGTAGCAGTAATGAAAATGTAACCCTCCAAACTGCCTGGTGGTAAACTTCAAATTAGGCAAGTCTATCATGTGACCATGAAACTTTCTCATGCTTTTACATTCAATAATCAGAAAAATCCCATGTAACTTTTTCATGCTTCTGAAGACAGTAATCAGGAAAATCCTTGAGGAGACTGTGGTTTTAAAGGATGCTAAATCAGGTTATGATCGTGTGTACCCTGATGATATGTTTTTCCTCTCTGGAATTTCCTCTTGGGGGTGGTCTGTTCTTCTCGTTTCCAAAACTTGTATCAACATCCTCTTGGACCCAGAAGTGTAAGCTACTCATTTATTTTATTTTATGTTATTTTGGATAAAGGAGAAAAGGAGCTATCATAAACCATGGAAAACCTTCCCATGGTACAAGCAAACCAAGTTACTCTTCTTCTCATACGTTGTAGAACTGAAAACTGAACTTGCTGGTCTCCCCTCAAGACCTGCATTTTAGGCACTCAATCTGTGCATCCCAAGTTACTTCTTCTGAGTTAAATGCCCTAATTATTTTGTTTTGTCTTTGCGTTTGACAGATGGACACACTTAGGGAACATGGAAATGATCATACTTAAACAACAGCCTGTGCTTTGAGCCTGTTCTATTGTTAAAGGAAGCTCCCTAGGATTACTGAGTTTCGTGAAGTGGGAAAAGTAGGAGTTTTAAATCACATACAGTCATTTACAATGTCTTTTTTAAATTTCCTTCCAGCATAGCATAGCACAGCGACCATGAACACATACTCTGGATTCACTGTATGGGATGGAATCCCAGCTCTGCCACTTCACGAGCTGTGCAACTTTGGACAAGTTATAGCACCTCTCTGTGTCAATAGTTATCATCTAGAGAATAAAGATACCATTACTGCTTACCTCTTAGGGTATACAGGACAACTACAGAAATTAGTATCTGTGAAGCTCTTAGAATGCGATTTTAAGATAATTCTGATTACAGAGGGTAATATTGGAGGTTTGTATGGACACATGCTATCAGGGTTAAGCATGAAGGGCCCAATTACCACCATTGTCATTGTTGGGTTTGAGGGGGTTTTTTTGTTTGTTTCAGGGATTTTTAAAATCTTTTCTGTCCATCTTTTCTGAGGGCAAGGTTTTCCTTGGCCGGTCTCCCATGCTCCAAGAACTTTCAGATCTGAGATAATCTGATGGAATCTCCGTATTTTAACCTCTCTGTCACACAATGAGGCACTTCAATCAAAGCCATTTAGCCTCTCCTTGACAGGAGTTTCTTTGGCTGGAGGGTTTGTTTTTTGTCCCATCCCCACCTGTGTTTGACTTCTATTCCTAACCACTGAGCCTGATCTGACCTCTTTTTTAAAATTACCATTATTCATTATTCTACAGACTGTGTCCCCAAATCAGTTTTAAGAACAGCCATTTGTAAGTCATCACAATGTTCATGATTATATACAATCCTCTGCCATTGGACTTGAAGAGAAAAGAAAGCAAGACATTGTAAGCACAACACTTTTTAAAACCTCATAATTAGCTAAAATAGCTTTTTTTCTCTCTCTTACATGTTGAGCTAAAATAGTTTTAATGTAAGAATCACAAGATGCACTTTAGTCATGCAAATTGTATCCTAAGTCTCATGAAATACACTTGGGCCAGAACACAGAGAATAATTTTATTTGCCTTGTGACTAGGTCTCTTATTGTTTTATGGGATGCATCTGTAATAGACTTAGCTGTTATTAATTTTTTAAAAATGTTAAACAGTAACTAAGAAAATAACTTTTTTACCACTACATAGAAAATGTTCAATATCATCTTAGAAATATTTTATTTTAAAAAATTCTCTATTTGCAAGTTAATAGAAAGGAGTTGTAGTAAAGATGACTTACCACAAGATGTATTTCTTACTGATATATATTCTGATCATATTTTGCTTTAAACAAAGTAAATGCTATATCTCTAATAATTTTAGTGATTTCACAAGTCATTCTTAATTTTTCAAAAAGAAATATGTATGATATTTTAGAATCTTCTAGCCTAGTTTCTTCATCTTTTGGATGAGAAACTTGAGATTTACAGAGTGGCACAGCTAAGTGAAAGCAGAGTATAAAAGCTATTTTTAACTGTAGGAGGGGAAAAAATATTTAAATGTTGCCTTTTACATTTTTTCTAAGTTTTGTTTACATTAAACATCCTTAGTTTTTAACAATAGTCTATTTTTATTTTCAAGAGAAATTTTTTTGATAATTTGATAATCTCTGATAATCTTTTAACATTAAAGAGAAAATAAAAACAGCTTAGATTTTATGGCAAATGTTGATACGTAAGCAAAATGAATTTTTTATCTTTTCTTAAGCATTTTTTTTATTTCAGCATATTGTGGGGGTATAAATGTTTAGGTTACATATATTGCCTTTGCCCCACCCAAGTCAGAGCTTCAAGCATGTCCATCCCCCAGACGTTGCACACCACACCCATTAGGTGTGACTATACCCATTCCCTCCTCCCCCCCAACCTGTCCAACACCTGATGAATGTTACTACTAAATGTGCACATGAGTGTTGATCAGTTAATACCAATTTGATGGTGAGTACATGTGTTGCTTGTTTTTCCATTCTTGTGATACTTCACTTAGTAGAACGGGCTCCAGCACTATCCAGGACAATACAAGAGGTGCTAGATCACCATTGCTTTTTGTGGCTGAGTAGCACTCCATGATATACATATACCACATTTTATTAATCCACTCATGGATTGATGGGCACTTGGGTTGTTTCTGCATCTTTGCCATTGTGAATTGTGCTGCTATAAACATTCTAGTACAGATGTCTTTTTTATAGCATGTCTTTTTTTCATTTGGGTAAATATCCAGTAATGGGATTGCTGGATCAAATAGTAGTTCTACTTGTAGCTGTTTGAGGTATCTCTATATTGCTTTCTACAGAGGTTGCACTAGTTTGCAGTGCCACCAGCAGTGTATGAGTGTTCCTATCTCCCCACATCCATGCCAACGTTACTTTCCATTTACAGGTCCTGGCAATTGAAATACGAAAGTCTAACGAAGAGGAGCTTAAAACATAAAAGAATGTTTTGATTCAACCTAACCAATGTTTTTAGCAAGCAAAACAAAGGGCACAAAATTGGATAGGACACAATTTTAGGACTTTATTGTCCAGGAAGGAGGATGAGAAAAGGATACAGAAAACTATAGTACATGGGTGTGGTGCGCACCGTCTGGGGGATGGACATGCTTGAAGCTCTGACTCAGGTGGGGCAGAGGCAATGTATGTAACTGAAACATTTGTACCCCTATAATGTGCTGGAAACAAAAAGCTATAGTACAAAGAACAATGTACAAATTTTCACTAGGGAGACAGCAGATTGTTGTAAAGGGTCAGAGAAGGAATATAGGTTGTGGCTCTCTATAATATCTATAATTGATGGCTTTCCAGTGTTCTCTAGCTAAAACTTCCCTGGAACTCCTGACTCACACATCAGCTGCCAACCAGACATCTCCACTTAGACATCTCCACTTAGACATCTAGCTTAGCGGGTCCAAAACCGAATCCCAACCTTGGACCCAAAAACTTTCTTCCCTCCAACTTTCTCCATCTGGGATGATGGCACCTCCATCCTTCAGTTGTCCAGGACACAGACCTTGGCAACATCTTTGTCTCCATCCTTCCTTGCCCATAGCACATCTGATCTGTGGGGGAGTCCTACTGACTACAGCCCCTCCACTCCTCTCGCCTGGGCCAAGCCACCATTGTTTCTCACCTAGATGTAGAAGTAGCCTACTAGCTGGTTTCCTTGCCTCCATCCTTTCCAGACCTTATAACGTTTTCTCAGTGCAGATCAGATCACATCACTCAGTTCTGAGAAACCTCCCTGTGGCTCCTCACTCCTCTCAAGGTCCTGCATTGTCTGCAGCGTCCCTCAGCCTCATCCCTGCTTCTCTTTCCTTCTCTGACTTAGCTCCAGCCACGTTGGCCTCTTTGCTGTTCCTCTTCTGTGCCAGGAAGATTCTCATCACTGGGCCTTTGCACTGGCTGTTCCCCCATCTGGAATACTCTTTTCTCAGATATCCATATCATTCCTTAGCTTCCTTCAACACGTTGCTCATTTATCTTAATAGGTCCTATCTTGACCATTCTATTTAGAATTGCAGTGCTTCCCCCAGCACTTCGGGTTCTCCTTAGATTTTTTATTTTTTAACATAGGATTTCTTATCTTTTACCATACTATATAATTTATATATTCATTCTTGTTTTGTTCATTCTGTGATTTGTTGTTTACATTCTTCTGCTAGAATATGAGTTCCAGGAGGGCAAGATCTTTGTTTGATTTGTTCACTGCTATTTCTCGAGTGCCTGGAATAGTGTCTGGCACATAGTGAGCGCTCGATAAATATTTGTCAATAAATGAATAAGTAGGATTATTCATGGGGGATTAGGGTTACTCCCAAAAGAAAGGAGATAGTGAGTAGTTTTTAAACAACCTTGGCTCACAGCCCCCTGTGTAAGTCGGGTGACTCCTGTGTCCCTCCTTCCTGGAATGAAGCACATATGCACATTTTTACAAATGTTGCCTTCACTTTCCGGAGGCTTACACACACCCTGAGACTCATACACGAACCCAAGATTAAGGACCCATATTCTAAGCAGAAAGAGCAACATAGACAAAGACTCAGAGACAGGAAAGTGCAGTGTGTGTGAGAGGTTCAGCAAGAACCATTTGGCTTGATTGTGCAATGAAGCAGGAAGAGTAATGGGAGGTAAGTTGGGCTGTATTGCACAGGGCCCTGAATGCTATGGTAAAGGTCATTTCTATTTAGTTTGGAAGGTAATAGGAAGCCATGTCTGGTAATTTTGCACTTTGTTCACCTCTAATTCAACATGAAACTTGGCACAGTATATTTCCGTCTTCATTTGTTTTTTAAACATTTGTATAAGCTCCCTCTTATTATAAAAGATAAGTACTTCACCATTATGACAATTAAAATGTGTTTGTGTTCCTATTAAAACTAGTTTATTAACTTCCATTATACTTCTTAGAATATGTCTCAGTTGTATTATTATTCTAGTATCTGATTACTATTAATATCATTTGAGTCAATGAGATTGCAGTTTTCAGTTAGGTATTGTCCATTTCTCGTGCTCTGTTTTTATAGTTATTTTAGGGATGCCTGGAAGAAGTTTCCCACCACTCAAAGCCCCTAGAAACTTTTCTGAATGTAGAAATACATAAAATAAGCCCATCTGGACTTCTGGTTCCTTGCCCAGAATGTCCTATGTACCATGAAAAGGGTCAATAAGCCATCCATGTTTTCTGTCCCCCCAAACTGAAAATATGAATATGTTCTATGTTCCAATTACAATTGTTGTGTAACAAGCCACCCCAAAACTTAGGGAATAAAACAACTATTTTATTCTGTTCACAGATTCTATAACTTAGGAATTTGGACAGGGCACAACAGGAATGGTTTACCACTTTCCACAATGTCTAGGGTCTCAGCTAAAAATGTCCAAAGTCCAAGAATGACTTGAAAGCTGGAGATTGAAATCACATGGGGGATTATTCACTTCCATGTCTGAAACCTGGGCTAGGATAACTCAAACTGGAATTGTGCACTAAAGAGCTTCACTTTTCATATAGTTTGGGCACCCTCACAACATGGAGGTCTCGGGGTAGTCAAACTTGTTCTGTGGCAGCTCCAGTCCAACTGTTAAAGTGGGTTTTTATGCTAATCTTGGAAGTCGCATGGCAACGTTTCTGCCATAAAGCAGTTACAATTTTGCCTCCATTTAAGGAGAGGGAACAGGGATCCCTATCTCTCTACAGGAAGAGTATCAAAGAAGAGTGTAGCCATTTTTTAAAAAACATTGCACTTTTACAAATATTAGCATCCTTGTGGAGTGTCTAGGACAGATTACTTCCTACTGACTGTTCCCCTACAGGTGTGAGACACAGCTGGACTCCCCATTCATTCAAGGCTTTTGATGTATTAAGGACTGTGCTAAGGCTTCACATTGATTTTGTTTAGTACTTATTACAGCCTTGTAAGATGGGTGGTATTATTATTATTATTATTTTAATTTCAGAATATTATGGGGACACAAATGTTTAGAATATTATGGGGACACATATATTGCCTCTGCCACACCCAAGTCAGGACTTCAAGCATGTCCATCCCCAAGACAATGTGCACTGCACCCATTAGGTGTGAATATACCCATCTCCTCCTCCCCCTCCTACCTGCCCGACACCCGATGAATGTTACTACTATATGTGCACATAAGTGTTGATCAGTTAATACCAATTTGATGGTGAGTACATGTGGTGCTTGTTTTTCCATTCTTGGGATACTTCACTTAGTACAGTAGGCTCTGACAACATACAGATTGGGAGAAAGTATCCTCATGCTACACTTCCTGTAAAGGACTGATAACTAGAATCTATACAGAACTCAGGAAAATCAACAAGAAAAAAATCAACCCCATTAAAAAGTGGGTGGTATTATTTCTGTTTTACCAGTGGGAAAGTGTAGCTCAAAGAGATTAAGAAACTATCAAGGCTAGTTTAGTGGAAACAAGATTTGAACCTACAATCAGTTATCTCTCAGTCCCATGATGACCCCGCTATAATATGATGCTTTGTCCTCCACTTCTTGATATTACTATTTGTTAGGAAAATAATAGGTGAGAAAAATATATAAAGCAATATCTGCTCAAAATTGTAATTAAGTACTAATTGTGTAAAACAAATGATTAGGTTAATAGAAGCAACCAATGTTTTGAAGGGCTTTAGAATGTATGTAGGTAATGCTAAGATTCCTAGAAAACTGATGTAACCAAAACATTGAAAATGGAAGGGGACAGTTGAACATCTAAACATAAAATGATTTGCAGGACACAATAAAATTATTTATAGCTTATGGTTCCTAAACACCAAACATTCTTTTCAAAAAGCTTAACTTTGTGAGCAGGACTTATTCTTACACATCTACATTGAGTTATTTCATTGCCTACATGTTTTGGGTATCTGTGAGTGCAAATGAACTCTGTGTGGTACAGTGTGAATGGGTTCTTTGGAGGGTCTTGTAAGTCTTGAAAAAGAGCATTTCTCTCTTTTTTATTATTTTTTTTATTTTTTTCTACTTTTTTTCTTTCTTTTTTTTTTTCTTTCCTAGAGCATGCTGAAAGTTAGGGAGCATTTCTTAAATATTATCCTCGCATTTGGAATAGGTCATGGGCCTCACTTTACCTTATGAGGTAAGCAGATTACTCCCAGAGTGATGAACATATTGTTAGGCCCAAACTTAGCCACTTTGACGTTTTCTGTGACAGAAGTCTCAGAATCATAGCAACAGACAGAATGTCATAAAGAAGTTTGGATTGAAGGAGGGGAGAAGAGGATGGCCCTTAAACAGGCAGCCTTTCTCACACCCTCTCATGCCAGCCAAGAGTTCATATTCCTTCTTGACAATCTAAACCTGAAAACTAGAGATCTAAAGAGATTCTCTCTGATATTTTCTCAGGTTGGAATAACACCAGGAAAAGCAAAAGACAGATGCACTTATCAGCGTTTACTTGAAAATTTGAGTTTTCGGTGTTGGCACAGAGCAGCATTTTTGCAGACAATTCCAAGCATTTGAGCAATCTCCTTTGATGCCCAGCATAATGGCATCAGTCACACTTAGTCACGAGAATGTTCTTCCTATGTTCTGGTTCTTGCCAAGAACTCCTTCGCCTGAAATGGCAAAAGGGAGCACAGGAATGAGCTCATGTTAACTTACAAGATAACATTTCTGCTTTTTTATTCTTTGGCAAAGCACTTACTTCAGGGCTGAGAACATAGTAGGACCTCAATAAATGCTGGTGGAATTGTGTCAGTCCCCTAGCCTAGCTGAAATGTGACTATTGGATTTCATAGGGGAATTTCAGAAGAATCAAGGGAGTATTGAGATAGCCAGAATGGAAAGGTGATTCTTCAGTACTGGTTCTCGAGTTGGGGCTTGCAGGTGATGAAGTTTTCAGTGCTCCTCTGACATGAGAATACATAAGAAAATATTTTTTTAAACCTAAAATTTTTATAAACCAAAATTTCTTCAAGCTAAAGCGCTTCCCTTTATTCTGAGAATGTTCTTCCTGACGTTTTTTTGAGGCGTAGAGTCTTAAAAGCCCTGCCTTTTATGAAATGACAATGGCAATAAATAATAGTTGTTTTTCCTTTTTAACGTTTTTGCTTGGCAAACTGAAAAGTTGGCAAGCCAGGGAAGGTTCCAAATTTGTTTATTGGTTAGCTGTTTTAATTAGTCCACAAAATGTAAAGGTCTGAGAATTTCTAGATGAGGCAATTAAGAACTTTTCTCTTGCGTTTTAGAGAAACTGAGGAATTCTTTAAACAGTATGATAGGCAACAAATTTGGTAATGAATAGCTATACTACCTGCTTTGAGAAAAAACTTAGTATTTCTCATTCATATATGTCATTAGCATGTGTATTATGTATACAGCACTTATACACAAGCAGGCAAGTTCAGAGGTGTTCGCTGTAACACATTATTTAAATATGCACATTCAAACACTTTCATTAAATAAAGACCACTAATATATCTATACACATATGCAAAAGGTGGCAATCTGCTTATATGGAGTCATACATGTTTTCATTGAAAACCCCTGTCATGAGGCATTCCTGGTTCTTTGCATCCTGAGCTGCTGACACACCATACTGGCCTTGATAGATGAGTTCATTATCCCTTTCTAATTGCAAGTAGAATTCCAGGTGTGTCCATTACATTCTAATGTTACCCAGTGTTGACCCAGTGGTCAGCTAGTGGGACCCATTGCTCCTCTTATTCTATCCTCTATTTCATTCCTGCAAATTCTAACAGATGACTTGGACCCCTTTGAGTAAGTCCCTACTGTAGAATTGACTGTCCACATACATTACTGTGGGATTACAAGTAAGGAAGCTGAGCTACATTGTTTTTCTATGTTCTTGGGGTGGGGGGGAACCTTACTTTCATGTAAAACAATTCCATATTTAAAATATTGGTGGCATGTTGTGTACTGGATATGTGAAATCCCCAATTATAATTGTTTTCAATTGGTGGGGGTGGGTAAGTAGAGAGCATAGTTTCCATTTTTAAATGACATAGCAATTTTTTCACCTATCCTGATTTTGATAAGCACCTACACAGTCATCACAGAGAACCGAAAAATATGGTGTATAGTGCTGAGAATGTTTTCATTAACTCAACAATAGTATTTTTGAGCACATATTTTGTATGAGACATTGTAAGGCATCATGCACACAAAAAGGATGAACCATTACTTCTGTCCAGAAGAAGCTCAGATTCTGCCAAAAGGGAGAAATTGTCATCCATTGTGCAGATATTTATCAAATGCCTACTATGTGCCAGGCGCTATTCTAGGAAGCTGGGAATATGACAACGAATGAACAAGGTGCTGATCCTCATAGTGCTTAGACTCTGTGGATCAGTCAAGTAAAAAACATAAAGTGAGTACACACACTCCAGGACCATGGTGACAGAAGATTTGGCAGGATTTTCTAAAATTTTAAATATGTGCATATTCCAGTGATTCTGCTGCTTTGTGTCTGCTGGAAGTAATGCTGCCACATTGGGATAAGCAAGCAGATTCAAAGATGTTTACTTTCACATTATCTGTATAAACAGTGAATTGGAAACAGCCTGAATGTTCGATTTTTATTAGGAAAGCTGAGGGAAGAGGCACAGAGGAAAACAAAACACATACGCTATTTATATAGCATGTGTGTTACGTGTGTGTATATATGCACATACAGGGATATGTACATACAACTTGTATTTGAAAACACACAAAATAATACTATACATTTTATAAAACTTATGTAGATAAATTAGATCTGAAATGCAAGCTATAACTCTGGGGGGAAAAGTAGGGTGGGGTGTGGTTAAAGGGGCACATTAGCTTTATCTATAATCCTCTTTTTAAATAGAGATTGTATTTATGAAATATTTGATAATGTAAATTAGTAAAATTGGTAAAAATCAATCATCAAAATACACTAGCATAAAAATTAGTATTAGAGTAAATGTATGAACATTGAGTGATAGAAACACCATAAAGAAGTAATTGGTACCATAAGAGTAGTAAGGTGCTCACAGAAGTGCCTTAAGGCAGAGTGAGGAACCAGGGAAACCTAAGTTGGGCTTGAAATATGAGTAGGAATTGTCTGGCTTAACTAGGGTGGAAAGGGATTGGGCGAACAGGACAGGCAAAAAGACCAGCTTCACTATGAGGGAGGAATGAGTTTTTGGAGAACATAAACCTCTCTAGCTCACGCACGTCCTGTGGTCCGTGTGGCGGTACCAGGCCCAGGGAAAAGCACAGCATGTGGAAATCAGCTACGGAACCCAAGGACAGGCAGGAGGGCAGGCAGAGGCCGATGCCAGGAAAGCTTTACGTGACAGCCAAAGAACTAGGCATGTACTGTGTGGGTGCTCGTATTAGTTTCCTGTGGCTGCTGTAACAAATGACTGCAAACTTAGTGGCTTAAAACAGCAGAAATTTATTCTCCTACAGTTCTGGAGGCCAGAAGTCTAAAACCCAGTAGGGCTACACTCCCTCTGGGGTCTCTAGGGAAGAATCCTTTCTTGCCTTTTCCAGCTTTTGGTGACTCTAGGGACCCCTCGGCTTATCGCTGTATAACTCCACTCTCTGTCTCTGTCTTCACATGACCTTCTCCTCTTCATCTCGGTGTCTCTTCTCTGTGTCTCTTGTAAGGACGCTTGTCATTGGATTTAAAGCCCACTTGGATAATGCAAGATGATTTCATCTAGAGATCTTTAACTTAATTGCATCTGCAAAGACCCTGGAATGTGTCCCCCAAAGTTCATGTGTTGGAAACTTAACCCTCAATATACATGTTGAGAGTTGGGACCTTTAAGAAGTGACTTGTTCATGGGAGCTCTGCCTTCATGAATGGATTGACACCGTTATCTTGGGAGTGGCTTAGTTATGGTGGGACTGGGCTCCTGATAAAAGGATGAGTTCTGTTCAGCCCCATTCCCTTTTCTCTTTAATTCTCTCTCGTACTCTCTTTCTCTCACTTGTGCGCACGCTCTCTCTCTCTCTCTCTCTCTCGTTCTCGCTCTCTCTCTCTCATGCATGCATCTGCAGACTCTATTGTGCTTTCACCTTCTGCCATGGGATGATGCAGCAAGAAGGCTCTCACCAAATTCAGGACCCTTAATCTTGGACTTCACAGCCTCTAGACCTGGAAGAAATAAATCTCTGTTCTTTATAAAGTACCCAGTCTCAGGTAATCTGTAGAGCAGCACAAAATGGACTAAGACACCCTTTTTCCAAATAAAGTCGCAGTCACAGGTTTGGGGGTTAGGATGCTGACAAAGCTCAGGGGCCAGGAGCACCGTTCATCCCACCATGGTGCTGATGGAGCGAGTCATAAGCAAAGCCGTGATAGTATCAGATTTGATTTCTTGGAAGATGGTGCTTAGCAGGTCAAGCCTGAGTGTTCCTCAAGGACTAGAGATGTTTCTTGGTTATTATTAAGAGCAAACTACCTTTCACAGTTTCTGACTCGCTGATTATTGAATTAATGAAGAAAAAAAGAATTTGTAAGCCAGTAAAGAAAAGATTGCAAACATTTAAAGATGAATGAGGTCCTTGTCCTGTGGGAGGGGTTCACTAAGTGTTTTTGAATAAATGTTGGCCCTGGGGCAAAAATTATTCTCGAATATAGGTGTTCATTATTAGGCCACTCAAAAGCACACAAAGCCAGTCAACCTTTACTGCACAAGCATGAAGTGAGTTCATTTGACAAATATTTATAGAGCATTTACTGTGGCTTTGTGGATAAAGTTTGAAAATGTTCCCAGCTCCTATAAGCTAACAATCAGTATATAAATAATAGGTAAACCAGAAAATAGAGTAATAAACACAAAAGGAAAAAAATGTGGTGGAAAGAAAGTGTATGAGGGGTGTTTGAGGTTGGGTGGTGAGGGAAGGCCTCACTGAGAAGGTGCATTTGAGGTTGAACTCTGGGAATATCTGAGTGTTGAGCATTTCGGGCTCACAGCTACTGCTGATGCCTTGAGTACTAAGCCTGGCCTGTTTGAGGGAAAGTAAAAAATGGAAAA
>VBSM01000813.1:9801345-9811537 GCA_008086735.1 Cheirogaleus medius | reverse complement strand
CCAAAAAAATAAAGAAAAAAAGAAACTGGGGTCCACAGCCAGTATGCCTTGAGTTAGGGCCTCAGCTCATGTCTCCAGAGAAGTGAACTTTATGGTTGGGTTTTTGTAACTTTACTACTCTATGCCTCTGTTTCCTTGCTTGCAAAATGGAGATAATAAAAAACTCCATCTCTAAGGATCGTTCTGAAGATTTAATGAGATGATACAAATAAAGTGCTTAGAATAATACCAAGCATACTGGAAGCCCTTAATGCTACCCACTGTTACTATGATCTGGAAAAGGAAAGGCTGATCATCATTGATTCTGCATGGCATAGAGAACCAAGTCCCAGAGATGTAGTCCCAGCAAATCTCCCCTTTCCATAGACAGGATCCCATAACAAGAGTCACTTCCTTCTCCCCGTTATTTCCCACACAAAAGATGGAAGTACGCTGAGGGAGTGATCTTGATGAAAATGCATATATATGTATGTGTGTTTATATATGTATGTGTATAAATATATACTATATAGTGATTTGGAGGCTTCAGCATAAGTATCAAACCTAGTTCTTCTCTTCCCTGGTAGAAGAAGGGAACAGAGAGTAAGCAACTGTTCATTAAACAATTCAAGCATTGTGACATGTTCTGCAAGATTCTGATAATAATTATATGAGGCTTCATAGAAAGACGATCTCAATATATGCCTAAATCTTTCCTCAAAGGTGTATTGGGGGTCCTGAACCGAGTATTAAAAATAAGCAAAAAGCAGGGTGCAGTGGCATACAACTGCAGTCCCAGATACTCGGGAAGCTGAGGTGAGAGGCTCACTTAAGCTCAGGAGTTCAAGACCAGCCTGGCAACATAGCAAGATACTGTTTTTTAAAATGAATGAATGAATGAATGAGTGAAAAAGAGAATAAGAATGGAACAGAGCCAGCCAAATGTACCTTAGAAGAGTTATGATAGGATGTGAATGCCCTCAGGATAGGAATATTATTCATTTTTAAAAACCCCAATAAAAATACAGTTCCTGGCACATAAAATGAATCATCCCAGTTGGGTTTTGATAGGTTTTCTGCCTCTAGGATTTTGCCTTTGCAAAAGCAACGGTTATTTAACACTTCTTCTTCTTGCTCTCATGAAGCAGCTTGTAGCAGACCAATGCTCCCAGCAAGAACTAGAAAAGTCAGACGATATTAAAATAAAAATCTCCATAAAGGTATCAGAGATCTGCCAAGACATCCAAGATTTGAGGGTCCAATCCCTCTAAGAAAAGAAGACCCCAAACTCTTTCCTCCTCAGTAATTTTCTCATTCTTGGTCGCATACGGTAAGAGGTTAAGAAGCCAAGCAAAAGAAAAGCTGCCAAAACACAGAGTCGAGTTTTCAGAATCTCATGGTGCCAGAAAGACGAAACTTGGAACTCAGGAGTCGAGGCTATGGTAAACGCCCAGGCTCCTCTTGGGAACACCCTAGAGGACAACACCTAAGAGCAGGTGAACCCAAGGTAGAACCAGCCTGAAAAAATAAACTTTCTCTCTGGTCACCTAAGCCCTTGATTTGATTGAGGTGAACTCCCCTACTCCGGTAATTCGGTTTACTTTCAAAGAGGATAAATCCTTTCTGAGGGAAGACAGGATCCTCCAGAGCCTTTAAAATACACAGCGTTCCTCATTCTGCCAAAGTTTACCAAACATGCTAAGAAACAGGATCAAGAAAAAATAGATAACAGAAGAGGACCTCAGGCAATCCAGATAGTATGCTTATCTTTAAAGTAAACGTGGTTAGTATATTTAAGAAATAAATGATAGGATGGGGAATTTCACCAGAAAACTGTACTTTGTTAAAGAATCAAATAGAAATTTTAGAAGTTAAATATATAGTAAGTAAAATGAAGATCTTAAGTTTAATAGCAGATTGAGTTGGGAGCAGTGGCTGACACCTGTAATCCTAGCACTTTCGGAGGCCAAGGCAAGAGGATCACTTGAGGCCAGGTGTTCAAGACCAGCTTGAGCTACATAGCAAGACCCCATTTCTACAAAATAAATACAAAAATTAGCCGGGCATGGTGGTGGGCATCTGTAGTCCCAGCTACTCAGGAAGCTGAGGCAGGAGAATTGCTTGAGCCCAGGAGTTTGAAGTTACAGTGAACTATGATAACACCACTGTGTTCTACCCTGGGCAACAGAGTAAGAACCTGTCTCAAAAAAAAAAAAAAAAAAAATAGCAGATTGGACACAGCTGAAAAGTGGATTAGTGAACTGTAAAATAGGTCAGGAGGAAGAATTCAGACTGAAGCACAAACAGACAAAGGGATGAAAAATGCAGAAAAGAGCAGAGACATATTGAAAAGTTTTAACATATGTATTTTGATTCCCAGAAAGAGTGAAGAGAAAGAATGGAACAGAAACAATTTTAAAGAGAAAAAGACCACAAATTTTCCAAAATTGGAAAAAGATATCACTACAGGTTAAAGAACATAATTTGAACTTCCAGCTGGATAAAACCCAATTATTCAAAGCCAGTTTCATCCAATGCTATAGATTTGTTCATAGTTTAGAAGTAAAGCCTTGTGAAGCCACTTGAATTCATGTTAGACTAGAGAAGGAGATGTAGTGTTAAATTTGACCTTAACTTTGCCTTTAAACCAGAGAAATCCTAGGCAGATCAAGCTCGGATAAAGTTACCCTGGCTTAACTTTTGAACAAGAATAAAAATAAAAATTTCAGCTCTGTGATTTAACTTTTTAATACACTCTGAAGTGAGAAGACACTATGTCTCAAACTGTATTACCATCCTAATAGCTTTTTCAGCTTTTTTGATGAGTTCCGATATTTTCCTGGAAAATCTTGCCACCTTTGACATTTGAGTGCTGGTATTTAGCACCATTATTTTCATTTCTTTTTCTTGTATGAAATCAGCCATTATCTTCATTAAAAAGAAAAAAAAAAGATGCCAACTTTTACAAGCTATGAATTCCTTTTCTTTTAAAAGGGTCAAAAAAAAAAAATTGGGTGTTCTTTTCCAGAAGCTCATAGCTGGAGGGCAAAGCCTTCCTAATAATTTTTACTGAATATTTTAGGATTTCTTTTTTTTCCCTAGACAGGATCCACCTGTAGCCTTTCAGAGACAGCTGGTAAGTCAAGGAGGAGCGCAGTCTTGGACTGTGAAAACCTTATTTAGTAATTGCTCTTGCTTCAGCTGCTTGATTCTGATTTGAGGAAAGCAGGGAGGAGCGATATTTGTCAACATGTCTCTGGATTCTCCGGTTGCTTTACACTTTCTTGGGTGATATTTGTTCCTTCACTCTCTCCAGGGCACCCTTCTCACCGATGAGTGCTCCTGGCAAAGCACCGGTGGTTTCCTTCCACATTTACAAGTGTTGGCTGCACTCTGCTTAACATTCCAACAGGGTGAGCTTAGCTGCCCCGGAGCAGAGTGTTGTGTAGCCAAGAGTAACACACTCCCTGGTAGAAAGTTGACTTGCTAATGCTTATCCTCCCTTAACTCCCTGGAGCCACTGTTTTTTTCCAAGAGTTACTGCTGACTAGACCAAAGGGAGACCTGATGGCTAACGTCATATCTTCCATTTTAAAAGGAGAGGATTCTAGGGCGTAGAGAATTGATCCAAAGTAGAGAAGGTGAGCCTAAATATTCTTCAGTATTCAAGAATCAATGAAGAAGAGAGTTTGAGCATTTTTTGAGCATCTGCTATTTGCAAGGTCCTCGGTGCAGAGACTGATGGTGGGATGCTGGGGAAGGAGATTCCGATCAATTAGGCCTGGCCTCTGGGTTTCAAGGGTTGGCCACAAAGAAAAAGCCCCTCTGTGATGGTAGCTCAAATCATGTTGCAGTCACGTGAAACAAGTGAAGTTTTTCAACATTTCTAACCTGGAAGATCATGCCAACCTCCTCTTTATATCTACTGCACCCCCAACCCCAGTCATTGATTGATTCTCAAAGAACCTAATTTGCTTGCTACATATTTTTTTCAGGAACCCACTAGGTCTCATGCTCAGCCAGTATTTGTTTTATCCTTTTTCCTATCCAGGGAAAAGAAAATTGATTCTATGGAGACCTGAGGAAAAAAATGCCAGGAATATAATCCTAAATCCCCTTAGGCTGATAGTAGGTCTGGCTAAATGGTATATGTAGAAATGACAGCTGAACTTGATTTCATTTCTCTGCCTGTTCCATGACACATGAGTCCTAAGAGGCCAAAGCTGTGTTTTAACCATCCCTAGGGTCCTCAGACACTGGAGCAGAGACCTGGCCTCTAGAGAAACTCATGAATGTCATTGAAAGCTTTTTCTTTTGAGCCACAAGATTGTCAAGTACTCTGCTGTATCCGTGATCCAACAAACACGGCAGCCATAATTTGCGAACATATCATAAGCGTTGCTATACATCAGGCCCTGAGTTTGGTGGCTTGCGACTATAAACTTAATTAAGAGAGAACCCCTGCTCTCACCTGCCTTGCTATGTGGCTGGAGAACATCCTGTGCAGAGATATCCATCATCCGGGGCAGTGACAGACGAGGCCAGGGATGGCACAGCCAACAGGCTCTATCTATGTTGCCGAATATGCTTGCCACAGCCACATGCGGCTATTGAAATGAAATGAAAAATCCTGCTCCTCAGTCACACTGTCTTCATTTTGAGGACTCGATAACCACATGTGGCTACCGCTGCAGTATGATAGAGCACAGACATTTCCATCATCACAGAAAGTTCTGTCGGACAGTGCTACTCTAAAAGTTCAGAGAAATAAGAAAGCACTTCTGTTAGGTTGGTCAGGGGACGTTTCATGGCAGATGCGGCAAAGGAATCCCCTCTTGGTGTAGTGGCAGGACACTGATGAGAAGGTGGGAAGACCTTCCAGAGGGATGGCGTGAGCCAAGGGCAATGTTGAAGCATGTCTGGGGTGGAACTTGTACCATGGTCATTGTCCTGAGATATTCCTTCTCTTCCTCCTTTGGATGGCTCCCACCTCCTGGCCATGAGGAGAACTGGCCATTTTTTTCTCATTATTCTTTCTCTTTTTCATGCAATTGCTCTCTCTCCATTCCCATGACTCTAATCTTTACCAACATGCCCAGGCATGCTTCCGTATCCAGGGCTGGCCACACTCAGGTCACAGGTGTACATTACCTCCTGTCGGATGTGCTCCAAACCTTTGGGGGTTCCAGTAAGGGGTCACGGTCAGAAGAGTTGTCCTCCTCTGTGTGGGAAGGGCGCTCATTCTGAGGAAGCACACGGCCTTTATCGGGGATTGTATTAGTCTGCTCAGGCTGCCATAACAAAATCCCACAGACTGGGCGGCTTAAACAGCAGAAATTAATTGTGTCACAGTTTTAGAAGCTGAAAGTCCCAGGTCAGGGTGCCAGCGGGGTTGCTTTCTCCTGAGGCCTCTTTCCTTGGCTTGCAGACAGCCACCTTCTCACCGCTGTGTCCTCACGTGGTTGAACCTCTGCGTGGCGCACCTGCTCTATTTCTTCCTCTTCTTATAAGGACATTGGATACTCTAGTCATAGTGGATTGAGACCTCACCCTAGTACCTGTATTTTATTCAATCACATCTTTAAAGACCTTGTTGCCAAATGCAGTGACATTCTGAGACACCGGGGGTTGGGACTTCAGCAATATGAACTTGGAGGAACACAGTTCAACCTGTAAGGGATGAAGGGAGTTGGAGACATCAGCCTTGAAGCCAGATTAAGCCAAACAATAAGCAGGACTGCGGAGGCCATAGCCATTATCGTCACAACAGGAGCCTGTGCTCAGACATTCTGCATTGCCGCGACTCGGGGTGACACCAAGGCTTCCCCTTGGCTACTCGTCAACAACCAACCCCTTGTTGTGATGCCTCTGAGTCATCTTCACTTCCCTCTCTCTGCCTTCAGTGTGGAGTGATTTCCAATCCTGTAACATTTTCTGGAGTAAATATTGTCTTTCACAACTATCTTTTTTCTGTTTCTACCACCACATTTTTTTTGACAGTTACCTAATTGGCTGCCTCCACCACAGTCTTTTCAGGGTACTTTTGCCAGTCACATCACGTGTGTCTCTCTTCAAAATGCCTTCAGTGGTTCCCCACCGCCGATAGTCCAATATTCGAGGTGTTCCTCGACGGAACCTAGCTTCCTGACAGCCTCTGCAGGCCTCCCTGCCGGCAAACCAACAGGCTTACTAGGCAGTGTGGTGGTCAGTAAAGCACAGTCTTCAGGGTAGAAACAGACTGGGATTCAAACTCTAGTTTGGACATTACTCAGTGGGATTTGGGACATGTTAACTGAAATTCCGTTTCCTTGTCTATAATATGAGAATAGTAATACTTACCTTGAATGTGGCCAGGGAGATACTTCATAATATATAAAAGGTGCCCACTTGAATATGGTAGGTTCTCAGTTAAAGGCGCAATCATTATTATCATCCCTGACTCTACTTTGGACATCTTCTTTCAGCCCCTTGAGCACACCATCCCACCTGCTGGCTGTGACCTCTCCCCTTTTTATGCCTATCTTCCATTCTTCAAGGTCCACCACTTTTTATGTCTTTGCACGCACGCACACACACACACACACAGTTGTAGACAACTGTCAGAGTTCCCTTCATACCCTTTCACCCTCTCTGCTAAATGTCAAAGCCTGCTTGCCATGACACCTTCGCTTCTCTGCATAAAGGCTTTTTTCCTTGCTGTGAGAACATCTTTGACCCTCATGCAATATAAGCTGGAAGCATCAGAAAATTAAGCAGCCCTCAACAAGGACAGATGGGAATTTGATGGCTAAATCCTCTTACCCTTCTAGGAGGATAGCTCTCAAGTAAGTGTATGCTGCGCCGTCTCTCAAGCTCCCCAGCAGGATTGAACTCCATTCGCCCACAGTGGTAACTTCTCCATAGCACACCCTTTGCTGGCCTCTATCCCTTCGCCATCTCACTTCCCCACTTCTCTGCCACTGTTTCCCAGCATCCCCCATGTAAACTACTTGCACTCAAAACCTTGCCTGGGTCTCTGTTTCTGGGGGCACCTGACCTAATACACAAACATAACACGTGTCATCTTTCATCAAGTACACGGAACAGGCTCAGTCTCTCATTTCTTGCTTCTTCAATAACACCTAACAATAGCTGCAAACAGCTGGTGCTCACTCCACACAATTGCCACAGGAAGTTGGAGTTATGATTTATGCAAGGTTTCCAGTGTTAACTGAACTTCTTTTCCATGAAAATATTGTGAAGGGAAGACTCGCCTGGCTCTAGGCAGCAGGCACATCAAGCAACAACAAAGTGAATGCTACCATGGCATTAAAAAAATAACAACAACTGAAGCTGTGATGCTATCAAATGCTCAAGTATGAAAGTGCCAGTGCAGCAGGTTCCTGGTGATTCAATCTGATGACTTGGGACCCTCTGGCCACAGTGTCCTAAGCCCACTGCCATGAGCTCTCTGTTCCTTATTCCTACCAGAGGAAAATGTGTAGCTTGTGAGTATCCTTCACTGACACAAGAAAAAAATTTTTTCACCTATGTTTTCTTGTTGTTTTCCCAAGAGACGATACAACTGACTTTGCTTTTGTCATTGAGCATCTGTTAGCAAAGGCTCTGCAAACCTTCTTCCCCCTCATCAGATCACACACCATATGCCATCGGCTGCTGGGGTTGCACATTTTCCTGGTTGACAGTCGCTGTAAACTTTTTGGTGTCTGGAGCACATTTATCATAGACTCAAGACTTTATTCAAAATCTGTGTTAACTCTATAGTGCCATGGAGTATAAGGACCTTCTGTGATCAACTTGAATATTCAGGGTTTAGAGAGAATGTGAAAACCCAGAATCTTCTCCCTTTTAACATTGGCCAGTAGCACCTCTAATGTGGGACTTTGTGTGAAGTTTCTGAAGATTTAAAAGCACTGAAGAAGTATGCAGAGTGTAAACTGTGCAAAATTTTTCTTTCTTTTTTGCAAAGGATTTTGTATTGGTGCCCTCTGGAATAATGTGCAGAATTCAAAGTAGCCAAAAAGACTTAGGGCCATGTGCAATCCACAAAAGCAATTCCCCCACCTCTGCTCTCCAAAAATTTCACCATTCATGTCACCATAAGTAAGAAAGTACTTTAATGCCTTTTATACAATGGGGTCTTACTTTCACATCCCAGGAATCCTTCACTGTTCTTTAGCAAGGAGTTGCAGAAGCAATGGAAATGTTGCTCATTTTGGCCTGGACAAATCCTAAGTCAGACAAGTATCTGCGCCAGTTTCCCTTTGCTAATAGATCTTGATCACTTTTTCGTGTCTGAGCACACATACACCAATCCAGTTCTTGTTTTCACCCATTCTCTTAGCCAGTAATCCATTCATCATTCTCTCTTGATGAGATTTTGTACTCTGGCCAAAACACATTACACAGATCCTCCAGTCCTGAAAATGACTGATAACAAAACAACTGAATGAGGGTTTGCCTGTCTCTCACAATAGGTGGCCCTTTCTTTGATTAACAAACATTTTTACAAGCTAAGATACCACTGAGTAGGTCTCGTCTGCTTCCCATTAATTTCCACTGCCTGGTGAATTAAATGGTGCTTTTCCAGGTACTGCCCTTAAACAAGATCACAAATCTGTCTCCAGTATTTTCTTTCAAGCTGGCAGCAGAATAAATGTTAGAAACATATTGCCATGTCCTTTAGTTCTCATCTGAACAAGGTGGTTCTTTTTATCCTGGAATCTCAACCGCTATCAGCTGACTTTGTAAATTATTATTCAATTCATTCTTGCCTTCATTCTTTTTGAATCTTGGAGCGGTGAACTATCTGAGCCTTTCTTTCCCATATTTGTTTGTTTTATTTCTTCTTTGCCTCATTTGCTTTATGGTCCTCTTAAGCCCTGTTAGAGTAACCTAGAAAAAATTGGGGTATCTAGGCAGGTATTTGGCAACTAGTGAGTCCTCAGGTCCTCTCATCTGTATAAGTTCGTAGGAGCTAATTTCTGGGATCTCCACCCAACTCTGTACCCAGTGATGTCATGTTGTTTGATTCTTGAAATTGGCCACAGTCACAGTATTTGCACTGTGGAAATCAGCAAACACTGCAAATCAGGACTTCTCTCCTCCTTCTCCCCTATTCCTCCCCTATAGAGAGCCAGTTGTGAAATATTTACCAGCACACTCCTGGGCAAAGGTCAGCCTATATTTGGCATAAGAAATCGAGGCCTTACAGAAGAATGTGAACAATTTTCAGAAGAATTAGAGCTGTTTCTCTAAGTTAATGGCTGCCATCCCTATGAGACCCAGTATTTCCTTTATATAGTAAATATTTTATAACGTGTCCTATGCCATTCTGAAATGAAGTTCACGTGTACAAAGCTTTTTTTAAAAATCAGCATAACACCCCAATGATAATATAGGTGAGGGCCAGGTGTGGTGGCTCACACCGATCATCCCAGCACTGTGGGAGGCTAAGGCAAGAAGCCAGGAGTTCAAGACCAGCCTGGGCAATAGCAAAACCCTGTCTCTACCAAAAATTTTAAAATGAGCTGGGTGTGGTGGTGCTCACCTGTAGTCCCAGCTACTTGGGAGGCTTAGGTGGGAAGATCACCTGAGCCCAAGAGTAGGAGATTGCCGTGAACTATGATCACACACTATACTACAGCCTGGGCAACAAAGGAAGACTCCATCTCTAATAAAACAAAAAGAAAAATATAGTGAGGAAAAATGAAAGTAATTTATAATAAAATAGTTTGTATTTTAATATGCAAATGCTTTGGCATGACTACACTGGAAGATAAGCCAGATGTTCATACCTTTATGTAGAACCAGGATGAAAGCAACAGCTACAATGCAGACTGACAAAGATGAGGTTTGGGTGAATAAATGTGATTTTCTGAAATGATGAACAACTCTTGGTAAAATTCTGCACAATACAAAATACACTCTTCCCTGAATCCACAAGGTAATCACAACTTGGAAAATCCAATGCATGTTGAACCCATGGGTTTATTAATCCACTTAGTGTTGCTATAAAGGAATTCCTGAGGCTGGGTAATTTATAAAGAAAAGAGGTTTATTTGGCTTACAGCTCTGCAGGCTGTACAAGAAGCACGGCGCCAGCATCTGCTTCTGGTGAGGCCTTCAAGATGCTTCCACTCGTGGTGGAAGGTGAAGGGGAGACAGCATGTGCAGAGATCACATGATGAGACAAGAAGAAAGAGAAAGAGAG
>VBSM01000813.1:9790006-9801245 GCA_008086735.1 Cheirogaleus medius | reverse complement strand
AAAGAGGCAACCAAGAATATCTCCCGAAGACTCTCAAGTCACCCTGGGAATAGTACTGCCCTGGTTGTGAACCAGAACTCTAAATCAAGGCCAGAGAACCTGCCCCAGAGGGTCCTGGCTTGTACCCCCTTGTCTTGGTGGGTTGGTATAAAAAGGAGAATTTACTGGCTGAAATCACAGGGACCCCTGGACATCAGAGAGAAAGTCCCAAGCTATCCAAACTCTCAGTGGGTCTAAAAGATGCAGGGTTAACTTTGGAGAGATGACCAGGGGGCCTTGAGGAAGACGAGCAGGGTAACAGGTCATCTAGGAACTTGGGGGGCTGGGGAGAGGGCAGAAGCAGCTGACACTGGGGAAATGGGAAACTGCGAGTGGAATCACCATTTTGCTTTGAAAAATTGTCTTTCATCCAGGAATTATAGGTAGCAAGAGGAGTAGTTATTATGAGGCATCACAGAACTGAAGACTCTCTGGAAATGACTTTGCAAATTATCTAATGGCCCGTGGCTTCTAATAAAACTGTGGTCAAGGTGCTTCTTACTGGGGAATTGACAATAGACAATTTCCGAAGGGAAAATGGATAATTTATTTTTCTTTTGCCCTCTGTCCCTCATTCTCTTCTTTCTCTTGCCTTTATTATAATTACTCAGATATTTATTTTAAGGCTAAAAATTACATCTTAACATGTTGAAGCTTTGTTGTTTCCTTTTTTTTTCCACTGGGGGCCTAGTTATGCAGAGGCTGACATGCAGTTTTAAAATGCTCTTTGTACCTTAGAGTTAAATATTCAAAGCTGGTTCCATAGTGAGCCCCAGCCTTCCCTTTTCCCGACTCCCAGTATTTGACCTGTTTGTGGTGAGAGTTTCTTACCTTCTCAAGATTGTTGACCAGACTAGTTGTTCTCAAACTTTTTCAGTTCAAGGACCAACTGAGAGGAGTTTTTAAAATCTGTGAGTCACCTGTCCGTCCACTCTTTACTTCTTAACTAAACACTTTTATTGAAATAAAACATACGTAGAAAGAAGTGCACAAATCATAAGTATACAGTTTAATGGATTTGAGGTTTGTTTGCAGCTGAACACAAACATTTACCCAGCACCCAGATCAAGAAACAGAACAGGAGCAGAACACCAAAAGCCACATTGTACCTTCCTCTAATCCTTACCAAAGGGTAACCGGTATCCTAACTTCTTTTTTATTTTTTTGAGACAGAGTCTCACTCTGTTGCCCAGGCTAGAGTGCCGTGGCATCAGCCTAGCTCACAGCAACCTCAAACTCCTGGGCTCAAGCGATCTTCCTGCCTCAGCCTCCCCAGTAGCTGGGAGTACAGGCATGTGCCACCATGCCCAGCTAATTTTTTCTATATATTTTTAGTTGGCCAATTAATTTCTTTCTATTTTTAGTAGAGACGGGGTCTCGCCTTGCTCAGGCTGGTTTCGAACTCCTGACCTTGAGCGATCCGCCCGCCTCAACCTCCCAGAGTTCTAGGATTACAGGCGTGAGACACCACGCCCGGCCGGTATCCTAACTTCTAACAACATAAATTAGGGCAATTTTTAAATTTTATATGAATAGAATCAGAGTTGTATTTTTTGTGTATTTCTGGCTTTTTTCACGCAACATTATGTTCGTGGCATTCATTCACACTATTGCATAGAGTTGAAGTTCATTCATTCTCATTGCTGAATAGTATTGTGTGGATATATCACATTTTGTTTATCCATTGTACTATCGATGGGCATCTAAGTAGTTTTCTGTTTGGGGCTATTATGATTAGTACTGCTATGGCCATTTTTTTGTAAGTCTTTTACATGAACATAAGTATGCTTTTTATTGAGTATATACATAGGAATGGAATTCTTAAGTCCTAGAGTTTGAAGGGATGTTAGGTTTCAGTAGGTATTTACAAATGATTTTCCAAGATAGTTATATAAATTTTCATTTGTTTCAGCAGTGTATGAAAATTTAGATTTCTCCACATCTTTGCCAACCTTTGGTATCTTGTTTATTTTCATTTTAGCCATGTTAGTAGATATATGTTGCTATTGCATCGTGGTCTTAAAATTTATTTCCCAGAAAACTAATGTAGTTGATCATTTTTGCAACCAAAGCTGGTTGCTATTCAGCTGCAATACACTGGCATGGACAACATTTATTCTCAAGGGTTATTGTCTGTAGCTTATTTGTTGATAAATAGCATATTTGTTAAATGCTGTTTTCTATAGCAACTTTATTGAGGTATAGTTGACATACAATAAATTGCACACTTTAAAAGTGTAAAATTTGTGAGTTTTGACAAACATGTATACCTGTGAAACCATCACCACCGTCAAGATATGAACATATCCACCACCACCTTCCAGAAGTTTCTCCATGTGTGCTTATAATCTTGTCCTCCTGCTCCTTCCTTTCTCCCCAAGCCCTGTCTCTAGGCAACCACTGATTTTCTCTCTGCTACTGTACATTAAGTTGCATTTTTTTGAATTTCCTAACATATATGGAACCATACACTTGATACTATTTTATGTTCATCTTTAGCTTAGCATAATTCTTGTGAGAGTCATCCATGATGCAGCATGTATCAGTAGTCCATTCCTTTCCTTGCCAAGAAGCCTTCCAGTGTAAGGATATACTAGTTTATCAGTTCACCTATTGATGGATAGTTGGGTTGTTTCTATTCTTTGGATATTACTACAAATAAAGCTGCTATGAACATTTATGTGATTGAATGGAAATATGCTTTAATATTTCTTGAGTAAATATCTAGGAGTGGAATGGCTAGATCACCTGGTAAGTACATGCTTAACTTTTTAAGAAATTTCCAAACGGTTTTCAAAGTGGTTTATGATTTTATGAATATATTTCCGTGGCAGTGTATGAGAGTTCCAGTTTCTCTACATCCACTGCAATACTTAGTATGGAAGTCTTTTTAATTTTAGCAATTCCTATAGGCATGTAGTAGTATCTCATTGTGGTCTTAATTGGCATTTACCTAATGACTAATGGTGCTGAGCATGTTTTCATAGGCTTATTTGCCATACAGATTTTGTCTTCAGTGACATTTCTGTTGAAATTATTTAACCATTGTGGGTAGGGGGAAGAGTGCTTGATTTGTTATTATTGAATTTTAAAATTTTAAAATTCTTGATACAAATCCATTATCATATATATACTTTGCACAGTCTTTTATCCTAGTCTGTGAATTGTCTTCTCATTCTTTTAGCAAAGTCTTTCAAAGAATAAAAGTTTTTAATTGCGATGAAGTTCAAATTATCATTTTGTTTTTTTTTTATGTCATACTTTGGCATCATATAAGAAACCATTGCACAACCCAAGGTCACAAAATATTCTCCTATATTTTCTTCTAAAAGTGTATGATTTTATGTTTTACATTTAGGCCCAGGATCCATTTTGAATGATTTTTGTATACATTATGTGCTATGGATCATTGTTTGGGTTGTTGTTTGTTTTGTTTATTTATCAATTTGAACCAATAGCTATGTCATTGTTCTAGTACCATTTTGAAAATACTGTCTTTGTTCCTAGTCTTCATACAAGTTGAACTTCCTCATTAGTGAGTTAAAAGCACAAGGTTTTTAATGATGTCTTCTAAAAATCAGTCCTGATCTTATTTTAATTACAGTGAGGACATTCTAAGTGCACTGAAATAATAGGTCATAGTTTTTGCCAATTTTAAACTTCTACCAAACTGTACATTGCTCTACTCATCAGTGTCTTCCAAGAAGTACTATTTGTTCATTCATGTATTCATTCAACAAATATTTATTGATGATTATCATGTGTTGTGTGCTGTTCACATTGCTGGGGTCATGGCAATGAGCAGGATTGAGTTGCTGCTCTTGAGACTCTTTACAGGAAACATACAGTGAAGAATAAACACATGCTAGGTAGGGCTATAAATAAAAAATGCAGGGCCAAAGAACATAGTGCAATGGACATGGCCTAGAGTCCTATTTTAATTAGGATCACCAGTGTCTCAGTTAAGGCAACATATTCAAAAAGAACTGAAAAAGGGATAGAATAAGTCATGTCGCTATCTAAGCAAAGAGTATTCCAGCAGAGCAAAAATAAACTAAAAGACACTGAAGAAATGTACTAGGCATGTTTAAAAAAATAGCTGAAGAGGATTCTTGGAGTATTTGAATTGAGAATTTTAGACCTTGAAGAAACCGTTGATATTATCTAGTTCCAGGATTTCTGGTAGATTTTATTTTCGCAGCCAATTCAGTGCATTAGTAGTGAATGCCTAGAGTCAGCATATTTTTTTTCTGTAAAAGTATAGATTGTATATATTTTCAGCTTTGGGGCCATACAGTTTCTGTTGCAATCACTGCACTCTGTTGTTGTGTGAAAGCAGCCACAGACAACATGTAAACAAATTAATGTGTGATTGCTGTACTCTAATAAAACTTTATTAATATTTTACAACAACAGGGTGGTAGCCCTTTGTTTGGCCTTTCGAGTCTACAAATCTCTGGCCTAGAGTATGGTGTTAGGCAGCCTTACCCAGATCTTTCAGAGGAGCACAATAGTAATTCTTATAGGGGGCACGTTGGCAGTGTGTTTGGCATTGTGAGTCACAACAGCCTCCTCATATTACCCATAAAACCACACAAGTTCTCATAAGCTGTTTAGTGGAAAGTTAGACTCTGGCCTCCCAACTTAGTTTTGTTACAATAGCCTGTCCTTCCCCCTCCGTAAGTGCCACAAATCGTTTCATATATTTGATGACAGAGCTTTGGGGCTGCCTCCCTGTCCAAATGCAGTCCCCATAGCCCGAACCAGCCCAAGCCTGGAACTGAGCCTTTCCTCAGAAGCCACTTGGTAACGTTCAGAATTAGAAGTGAGGGCTTCTGTGGAGCTCTGTCATATTCTGTTTATGCCACATTAAAAAAAAAAAAATGAAAAACTCTGCCACTTGTCTCTGAATTTAGAGCATGGGTGGGAATGGAAACCAGTTGTGTTGCCTGCCACTGACCAACAATAAAGGAGGAAAAAACCTGGGGGAAAAGACTAAGTCTTTAATGCAAGGGAGATCTCACTGCGGTTGGGCAATTGAGTGTGAAATACCAAGATCATCTTTCTTCTTATTTTAAATTTTAAACAAATTAAAGAAGATTTGATTAATTAGAAAATGGACTAAACTTGATTTTTTGAAAAGAGCCAAAAATATGATGGCATAAATAAGACAGAAATTTACTTCTGTCTAATATAATAGTCTAGAGGTAGATGGTCCAGGCTGGCAGGACAGCTGTGCTCCACATGGACATTCAGGGACCCAGGCTCTTTCCATCTCATGGCTTTGCCTTCCTGTAAACTGCTGTCCTCATCTATATGGTCTGTGCGGAGTTCCACAGCATTCCAACTGGCAGGAAAGGGGCAAGATAGCAAGTGGAAGGTGGGAAATTACTTTAAGGAAGTGACATAGAACTTGCATACATTTCTGATAACGTTTTGTTGATAAGAACATGGCCACACAAGGAAGTCTGGGAAATGTGATGTCCAACTAGGTGGCCATGTGCTCACCTAAAAACCTGTTATTATAAAAGAGGGAGATAATGGAGCATGGAGGAGGGCCCTGGAATTAACAGTCTGCCACGGAGTTTATAAAAAGACGTGAAAATATTTTTTTGTCTATTTTTATCTAATGCGTAATTAGTATCACTTACCATTATGTGGTAATTTAGAGTTTATAAAAATCTTTCTCATACATTACTGCATTTAATTTTTCAACATTGTCTTCCTTTGACATAGACTCTATCATTTGAAATAGACATTATCTTCATTTACAAAGAATAAGAGAGGCTCAGAAGTATTATGAGCTTACTAAATCCACATAGCCATAGCTGGTCAGCACAGAGCCAAGACTTGAACCCAGGGCTTTTCATACCAGGCTCACAGCTCTACCATTTCTGCTCCCTGTAACCTCTTTCTTAATACCTGTTAATGAAAAAAATTATTCATGCCACTGTTAAAGATGGTAAGGCAAGCTTTATTCAAGGGGGACCATGGCGACAGGTAAAGGGACCACTGCAACAAGGTCTTGCAGTGGTAGAGGGAGATTGGACTCAACTCTGACTCCAAGGAGGACAAGTGGGGATTTATAACCAAGAAGCAGGTGGGGTCAGTGGGTGGAAAATCCTAAGAGGAAACAAAGGATTAAGGGTTTCTGGCTAAACTGACTCTATAGGATTATTGCTAAGGGCAGGCCCAGGTGATAAGATATCAAGGGTGGTCAGATGCTGTAGGGGATGAGAAATGTCTTTCTTTCCTATCCCTAGGTTGAGGATCCAATAACAAAAGAAAGATGAACAAGAAAAAAAGCATACAAATTTATTTAAGTTCTACATGACATGGGAGCCTTCAGAAATGAGGACCCAAAGAAACAAGGAAACTTGTGCATTTTTGTGCTTAGGGTGAATGAAGAGTAAACAGTTGTGCAGAAGTATGACTGGACAAAGGGTGTATGATTGAATGGCAATAAACCGGGAGTGGGTGAAGAGGAAGGTGGTCTTAGCAAGGCTTCTTTGTCCACATTCTTCTCTGTGTCCCTGAGATAAGGGTGTTCTTTTCCTCCAAGCATAGGGAGGACACCTCTCAACTGCAGGTCTTATGACCTGTTTCAGGGAAGAAAGGCAAGGGGAAAGTGAGAGTGACCTTCCCTCCCCCTGCTGTTTCCTCAAATGCCAAGGCACCACATTTTGGGGCAGCATTTCCTGAATCCTATCAATACCAAGAGAGAGGGATTTTCCCTAAATTGTGTTAGCAGGATTCTGGCTCAAACTGGATTCTGCAAAGACAGAGAGGAAGCCCAAAGTTGGGCCTAGTCAAGCAGAGGACTAAAGTTTTGGTCAAAGAGAGTTTTTGCAATAGTGAATTGTGCCGCCATAAACATTCAGGTGCAGATGTCTTTATAATAGAATGTCTTATGCTCTTTTGGATAGATGCCTAATAATGCTATTGCTGGGTCGAATGGTATTTCTATTTTTAGCTCTTTGAGGTATCTCCAAATTCTTTTCCACAAAGGTTGCACTAATTTGCAGTCCCACCAGCAGTGTAATAGGGATGTGGAAACAACCCAAGTACCCGTCAATTCATGAGTGGAGTATTAAAATTTGGTATATGTTTACAATGGAATACTACTCAATTGTAAGAAAGGACAGTGAGCTAGCACCGCTTATATTATCCTGGATCAAGCTTAAGCCCATTATCCAAAGTGAGGTGACACAAGATCAGAAAAATGGGCTTCACATGTACTCGCCATCAAATTGGTACTGACTGATTAACACTATGGTGTTCAAATGGTGGTGGTGTTAACTAGGGATTCAGGGATTGGGGGGTTGACCCACATCTGAGGGATGTGGTGAGCATGGTGGAGGGGAAGGGCAAATCTCTAAACCTTGCTAGGGAGAGGCAAAGATATAAAATGCAACCAAAATGTTTGTACTCTCATATTTTCTTGAAATAAAAAAAAAAAAAGAAAAAAGAGAGATTTTTTTGTCATACCTAATTCTCCAGAGGTTCTCCTGTGCCTTGGTGTTCACCAAGTGGAATATGACATCAGATCAGAGGATCTGACATGGTATGGTGTGCAGAGTAAAACATGAGGATCTTGATTAAAATGCAGATTACCAGACCCCAACCCTAGAAACGTTTTATGTAGCCTCGCTTGTGAAGCCCTAGAATGGCCATGCTTTCGGAATCATTGTTACTGAGCTTACCATTTTATCATTGCATTTTTCTTAAATAGAGAGGAAAGATATTTCATATTTCTGTCTTTTCTTTTCCTTTTTTTGCCCTGCCATGCTTATGTGTTACCTTAAATTTTAAACCGTTGCCTTCTGAAATATCTTTGCTGGTCTTTTTTGAAATACCTCTAACTCAAAAACCAAGCAAGCAGAACAAAATGCAAAAACCTGATTTTGGAAGTTCTCATGATGTCCTCTCCAAGAAAAGTTTTCGAAGCTCTTGGTTGAGGTAGAAATTGAGAAGGTGGCTTTATACCCTGCAGTTTGAAAAGAGAAAGGGTGAACTACTTTTTTCACCCAAAATATTCATTTTGTATTCGCACTGTGTATGTGTGTGTAATGTGTTTATAAACATATCATTGTTTCCCCAATAGAAATTTCAGAGAGATTTCTATATGACTTAATGTTACTCTGACAATTCCCACTCAATCACATTGACCTTTTTTATTTGCCTTTTTCTCTGCCAGACACCAGAATGAATTTAAACTCCATTCCCTCTCCAACTGCCTCTCTGATGTATTTGTACCTTTTACATTCCCGTTCCCTGTAGAATCTGAAGGAAATTCCTTTGGGCCCCTAGCTTTCCCTCAGAGTCAGAAACTTTTGTGTTGCTAATAGAACATGCTTTCATTAGCATTTCAATCCTGGGATGCTCTTAGAGATCAGAGTCACATCTGAGGGGCTCTCTAGCCACAACCTGATATATCCAAATTGTTTAACTGAAATCCCCAGTAGCCAGTGCCTTTGACCTTATTTCTGCCAGCACATCGCATCAGAAAATCCTTTTCAAGGATTCTAGAGAAAGATACATGCATGATCTGAGAAGTTTTCCTTTGATCTCTCTCCCTGCTTTCTATATAGCCTGCCAAAAAGCCATACTCTGCTTCTTTATTTTCGGAGGTTAGGTCATGGGGAGGTGATGGGTCAGAGGATGGATGAATGGGTAGATGGGCAAGTGGGTGGATGGGTAACTAGAAGGGTAGATGGATGGGTAGATGAGTAAATGGATGGATGGGTGGATATCAGGTAGATGAATAGGTGGGTGGATGGATGGATAGATGAATGAGTAGGCAGATGGGATGGATGGATGGAAAGGTAACAAAAGATAAGACAAGACAAGACAATATCCTTGCCGTTTAATTAACTATAATCGCCTTAAGTTCCTGAGGCTGAACACCATTTATGCAAAAAACGAGTCATGTGATCAATTTCCTGCCTCCCACAGGAGCAGCAGGGTGGGGCTTGTCAGATATTTCATTGCCATCCTGACTCAGTGTCTGCTTTGTGAAAGAAAAGAAACCATCCTCCTTTATACAGTGTGTATAAAAATGCCTCAGTGCAATGGTATTTAAGCAGGCACCTGCAGCAGAATCTCTTGGGGAACTTGCCCTAATTGCATATGTGTGGACCCCGGCACCCTGAAATGTGCATTCTGGTTGCAAACAACTGCTCTGACAGAAGAGTCCCTGTATCTGGTAGCAGTAGTATTTGAGTAGTATTGAGCAATGTGTGCCCGACTTCATTTTCTCCTTGCAGACATTGCACTGACATCTTCTAAGTACTAATTATATTTCAGGCAATGTTCTAAGTGCTTTTAACTTGTATTACCTCATTTAATCTTTACCACAACCTTTTGATGTAGGTACCATTAATATCTCCATTTTACAGGTGAGGGAATCTAGAGGTTAAGTACCTTGCCTAGGGTCAGACAGCTAGTAAGAGGCAAAGCTGCAGTTTAAACACGGTCTGTGTACAAACTCTGTGGTCCCACCCACCGTGTTACACTGCCTCTCTAATAAATAAGCTGACCTTTCAGAGCACTGTGGTCCAACAGAACTTTCTGCGATGACAGAAATGTTCTATATCTGCACTGTCCTGTTAACATGATAGCCATTAGCCACATGAGGCTTTTGAGCACTTGAAATGTGGCTGATGGGACTGAGGACCTGAGTTTTTAATTGTTTGATTTTAATTAATTTAAATAGCACAGTTTAAGAGCCGACTAATAGTCTCTGTTCATACATATGATCTCAAAAAAATGAAGTGCTGAACTAAGAATTAAGTAGACTTCTCAGTTATAGACATCATCCTTTATTAACATGAAATAATTGCCAAGCACTCTTAGACTCCTTTGTGCTTCATTCCATCCTTGAAAAGAGTCTAGCTGTTCTTCTGAACACTCCACCAACTAGGTGGCACATCTAATCTTAGCTCACTGGAAGATGTGTTGAGATGAGACCAAAAGAAAAAAAAAAAATTCAGGCAGAATAATACAGGAAAGTCGAGAACAAACTGTAGCATGGTAGTGCCATTGGCATTTATTCTCAGGAGTCATTGTCACATTTTCCATCTCCCAAATGCTGCCATCATATATGGCGGTGGTTTGGGGTGCTGATGGAAATAAGGGACTTTAAAGCAGGGTTTGGTGTTGGAAAGAGAAAGAGCAGGGCATCTGTGCACGCTTGGAAGGCAGAGATGCCATCCAATACCCTTTCTTACAGAAGGAAGTAAAGAAGCTGGGTGCAGTGGCTTGCACCTGTAATCCCAGCTCCTCAGAAGGCGGGAGGATCACTTGAGTCCAGGAGTTCAAGACTAGCCTGGGCAACATAGTCATAGTAAGACCCTGTTTCTAAAAAAAAAAGAAAAGAAAAGAAAGAAATTATAAGCCAAGAAAAAAGGAAAGACGATGATTCTGGATGAAATAATATAACATATTCTGGATGAATAATACAATAAAAGATCCATATTTTCTTTATAATTTTCTTTAAAAGTAGACAAAGCTTTTAAAGGCAAAGGAAAAGTAGAATGTTAGCAAAACCCAAATGTATATAGCCAGGATAGAGACAAGGCAGTGCAGAATTTAGTGAAATCGTTGAATGTCGTTTTAGAACAGAGGTGGACGAACTACAGCCCCTGAGCTAAACCTAGTCCACTGCCAGTTTTTGTAAATAAAGTTTAATTAAGCACACCCATGCCCATTCCTTTATACATGGTCTATGCCTCCTTTAACACTACAAGGGCAGAGGTAAGCAGCTGTGACAGAGTCGGTGTAGCCTGCAAAGCCTAAAATATTTCCCATGGCCCTGTACTGACCCTGTTTTAGAACAAAAGAGAAATATATATTAGCATAACCATTTGGAATACAATTTTGTGTGGCTATCAAATGTTAAATCTTTGTCCTGGCAGTACTGCTACTACAATTTTATCTAGCAGATACATTGGTACATATGCCCACAGGGCTTCTTGTAGTACTAAAAAACTAGAAACAACCTTAACATCCACTAGCTGGGCACAGGTTAAATGAATTACAGTGCATTAATATAAAGAGATTCTAGTCAATTATTTTTTTAATGAGATAGTTCTACACATACAATTTATTTTGAAGAGATGTTCAAGAAATATTGCTAAATTTAAAAATGTTCAGGTTAGGCACAGTGGCTCATGCCTGTAATCCTAGCACTTTGGGAGGC
>VBSM01000813.1:9758659-9789906 GCA_008086735.1 Cheirogaleus medius | reverse complement strand
GGGGGAAAAAAGTATGCCATTATCCTGGGGGAACAATGTTTATAAGTAACCACATAAGAAAACTTTGTGGAGGAAACCCTGAAAAATCAGAGAGCTAAAGAGAAAGGAGCCAAATGAAGGACACAGTGGCCCACATTCAAGGTGGAGAGACACTTTTGAGGAAGAATATATATTTCTTGGGTTTCTAAGAAGACCCAGTCTGTACACCGATGTCTAGTGCCACCTAAGATCCGTGGACATCAACAGTCCTGTTACATTAGCAAGTGTTCATATTGAAAGGCCGGAAGCAAAGTTTTGATGTGTTGATTAGCGTTAGAACTTCTGCCTGCTGCCAACACAAAAGCAGCTCTGCCTGGTAACACGGAAGCCCTGGGAACAGCCTCAGTACTTGCCTTGTGCTGGCAACATATCCCTGCCCTGGCTTCCCTGTCGAAGCACACACACGTCACTCATTAGTAGCCATTTATTCTTCTGGCAGAACTGTGGCAAGAAGGGATTAACAGGAAAAAAAAAATTTAAAAACAAACATAAATAATAAGACAAAAAAAAACCCCACAAAAGAAGTAGGCGTGTCTTTAAAATAATCAGTGTCTACCTCCCCCAACCCTACCCCTGTGTCTGCCTGCACTTTGCATGCCTTGGGCCTGGCGGTGGGGGTTGGGGGTGGGAAGGGATATGTCTGCGCCTGTGAGAATCTTATTTAGACATCACAAGGTATTAGCCCAATTTCTAACATGACCGACTATAATACTGGTGTACAGAGATGCCTGTTCTTTCTTCAGAAAACTCTCCAGTTCAAACATGTTTGCAGAGCATGATTCATGGTGTTTCTTTCTGGATTGTCCAGTGGGTAATTGCTGTACAAAAACCAGAGAAACAGATGTAGACCCTGAACCCTGGCTATAAATTTTTGTTTTATGATTATGGGTTTCAAATGTGCTGTGTCACACTGACAAATATACAGTTACTCTGAAACAAAATGGATTTTGCTCTCAAACTTTTGCTTTTTGTTTTTTCACTTTTTGTTTGCTCGTTGGTTGGAAATACTTTTATTAGATCATCGATCAGGCACAAAGAAAATAGAGGAGATGACACATATCAGAATGTTATTTTATGCCATGCCAAGAAGATATTTGGGAAGATTTCTTCCAACTGTTTGACTAATATTTAAAATGGGTGTCAATAATTTAAACTTCATAATGGACAAATTAGTCCATTTTTCATTCTCTATACTATTCATCAGTTTTTATAGCATATCATGATGTATTTAAATAATTGTGGCTCATTCGTGTGTCTTTCCTTAATTTTACCTAAGATGAAGAATTTGGAGGAAGAATCAAGTTTTCAAGAAGCGTGAGAAATAGATTTACTGATGAAGAAATAATAAGAAATGTGTGACTAAATTATGGGTCTACTTTATAAATTAATGCTTGGATTAATAGCTCTAATCATTGCTATCAGCATAATTAATTCATGATGAGAAATGATGAATTGACTAGTGAATACAGTCACTTTATAAGAAACTCATAATATTCCATTCAAAAGGATTTAAATACTGATCATTCATTTCAAGGCCCACGTTCATTTCTCTACAGTTAAAAGAACCTCAAGGTGATTACAAATTTAAAATTATTTTGTGCAAAGAAAGAAAACATCAAGTCTCCAATCCCTACCACAAACAGAAACACACATACTATGTTGTTTTTGTGCAATAATACAGTATAGTGGTAAGAAATTTGGGAGCAGTCATCTCTCTCCCTAGATGAGGCTAATTCTCTAGCTTAAAAAATGAGAATGAACAGAATTCTGGGGACACTCATTCCCATATTCACTTCACTGTGACCAGTGCATGCCCACCCTTTGGGAAGACCTTGAGTAACAAGTGTGGCAGCCCCCTGGATAGGAGATACCTGTATGCGCATAGCTATCCTTGGTGTCATATTTCTCATCTCTAATTCAAGTTCCTCCTGCTATACCGTAAATATAGCTGCTTCCTTCCCTCTCATCTAGCAACTTTTTTTCCACCCTCATTATCACGTATAAATGGGCCCAGTTTCCAAGGAACTCTGAGGACCTTAAATAAGCATTTAGAGCTATAAGCCTCATGGACCAAGTAGAAATTGGCACATAATGTAGTGCTTTGTGTATTTTTACAACTATCTTAATGACAGTGTGTTAAATGTTTTGTAAATTCCACTGTGCTTCCTTGCTTAAAATGTGTGTTTTCTTTGTAGTTAAAGGGTTTCTTATAATAAGGGTCTATTACAAATATAAAAGAGAGAGGGAGAAAAAAAAATGACAAACACAGATTCAGCAAAATCTCACCCCTTTATCGCCCTGAACTTTTCAATAGCAAGAACTGAGCTTGCTGGGCTGAAAATTGTTTTAACGTACCTTCATAAAAGGATCTTTGACTTGGTAAGTGTGTGCGATGCATACTTTTCATGTTACACCACGAGTGCCACTTAGCAACTCCGCTAGACAGAGCAGCTTTCAGCATGGGGTGGGGTGCCCCCTGACAGGCTTTTAAAAGGCCTGAATGCCAACGCACATTCCAGCACTATCCACAAAAAGGAGACTGGGGCAGAGCTGTTTCCTGCAAGGGGCAAAGGAGGCTCTCCCTCCCTGCCCACCTACTTGCCCGCCCTGTTTTGTGGGAGAATTATAAGTAAATACTAGAAAAGCAGCGGAGGAGGGAGGGTATTTTAATTCCTCCCCAGAGTTTCCTTTCTTTGATGTGTGTTGCATCCTTTAAGCAAGTTGTGCAAAGTGGTCTCAGGGTAGATTAGGTCTCCCTTTTAAAGTTGTGAATATTGCATCTATCCTCAGCATTTTAAGACTGGCTGGAAAATTTCTCCTTCCTGTAGGCTGGGTCAGTGTAGGAGGTATAAAAAAAAATTCATTTTCTCATAAAATTACCCTATTTTAATAAATAGCCAAGATTAGGCAGGGACTGGTAGTGGTGAAAACTGGTCCTTAAAAATATAAAACCCTCATACTTAAACCAGTTTTCAAAATATGTGTTGAAATATGTGGTGAGCTGTTGTACCTGGATGATGGGAGAAGTCTCCAACATGGCTATTTGGGCTGCAAGCCTGTGGGAACAGCAAAGAAATCTTCACATTGGATTGGGATCCCTGGGAGCTAGGTTCCAGTCATGGTTCTGAGCTGTGTGACCGCAAGTTCCCTGGGCTTCTGTTTCCCTAGTAGAAAAATATGAGTCACAGGTAACAGTCATTCCAGTATATTTACTGAGTGCCATCCAAGCATTATTTCTGTCCTCCCAGTTAACCCAACTGAGGTGGGTAGGATTATATGCCCATTTTACAGCTGGGAAAACTGAGGCCCAGAGAGGTTAACTACTTGCCCCAGAACACACAGCTGGTAAGTGGTAGAACTGGAATTGGAATCTAGTTCAGTATTGACTCCCAAATCCATGTCCCTGATTGCTACACTATGTTTTCTCAGGTCAGGATCTAAAATCTTGTTTATCTGCGTGACTGTGTGCTCGTGTGTGCTTGAGGCAGTGATCACTACTTCTTGACTACTTGACCACTCCATATGCTGCCTGTAGCCTGGAAAAGGATTTTAAAAAGTAAGTGAATCCCCGAAAGCTGGATGGGTTGCAAAGCAAATGCAGTCCTTTCAGCTGGGGCTCGCGAGAGGGAGAAAGAGAAAAAGACTACCGAATGGAAAGTTTCTTCACCCAAGGCTTCCCCAAGGGGTAGCCTTTTTTCTCTGTTCTACAGTTTAGGGCTTGCATGTGCTTTTTCGGGAGTGGAAAAAATACATAAGTTACAAGGAATTTAACAGACAGAGAGGCGCACGGAGGAATTTAAAGGGTGGGCTAGGGGCGAGGCGAGGCGAGGGCGGGAGGCGAGCGGGCAAGGGGGGATCGCTAGTTTCCAGGCTAAGCCGCCGCGAATAAAGAGGCGTAAAGGGAGAGAAGTTGGCGCTCAGCGCGAGCCAGGAGCGGAGTCCCGGCTCCTCCCCTGCTCGTTTTTTAAAAGCACTTCTTGCATTGTTTTTAAGGTGAGAAATGGGAAGGCGAGCGCCGGCTTGCGCGCTCGCTGCCTGCCTCTCTGGCTGTCTGCTTTTGCAGGGCTGCTGGGAGTTTTTAAGCTCTGTGAGAATCCTGGGAGTTGGTGATGTCAGACTAGTTGGGTCATTTGAAGGTTAGCAGCCCGGGAAGGGTTCACGGAAAGTTCACTCGCATATATTAGGCAATTCAATCTTTCATTCTGTGTGACAGAAGTAGTAGGAAGTGAGCTGTTCAGAGGCAGGAGGGTCTATTCTTTGCCAAAGGGGGGACCAGAATTCCCCCATGCGAGCTGTTTGAGGACTGGGATGCCGAGGACGCGAGCGATCCGGGCAGGGTTTGTCTGGGCACCGTCCGGGTAGGATCCGGAACGCATTCGGAAGGCTTTTTGCAAGCATTTGCTTGGAAGGAGAACTTGGGATCTTTCTGGGAACCCCCCGCCCTGGCTGGATTGGCCGAGCAAGCCTGGAAAATGGTAAATGATCATTTGGATCAATTACAGGCTTTTAGCTGGCTTGTCTGTCATAATTCATGATTCGGGGCTGGGAAAAAGACCAACAGCCTACGTGCCAAAAAAGGGGCAGAGTTTGATGGAGTTGGGTGGACTTTTCTATGCCATTTGCCTCCACACCTAGAGGATAAGCACTTTTGCAGACATTCGGTGCAGGGGAGATCATGTTTGACTGTATGGATGTTCTGTCAGTGAGTCCTGGGCAAATCCTGGATTTCTACACTGCGAGTCCGTCTTCCTGCATGCTCCAGGAGAAAGCTCTCAAAGCATGCTTCAGTGGATTGACCCAAACCGAATGGCAGCATCGGCACACTGCTCAATGTAGGTTTATTTTTTTCCCTTCTTCTACCAAGAAAAAAAATTAATTGTCTCTCTTGCATGCAATAAAGACATTGGAAATAAACTGCACTGGTAGCAAGACAAAGGGTTTAATGATTTAATGCTGAAGGGGTGTGATATGCTGGCGTGCATATTGATTCCCTCTGCTGAAAATTTCCTGTTGATGTTTTCTTCCCAAATAACCCCTCCCGCCCCCATGTTCCTCTCTTTACCAACCTTACAGTCTCTTTAAAACATTTTTTAAAATATGCATGGAGGGGGAAGGAAAGTGGAGAGTGACCACAGGACTTTGAAACATTCTTCAAGTAGGGCAATTTGACACATTGTGCAGTTTTTACTAAAATATATGCAGAGGGGAATTTAACTTTGCTGCTCTTTGGATTAGCTAGCTACTAGTTGTATATATCCCCCCACCCCTTGTGTATTTCAACAGTCCAAAGTAATTAAAATATGACATCTTCCTTGCAAGGAATTTAGCCTAATTAAGGTGGCTGCTGCTCCCGAAGTTCATAAACCACCAGTTCAGGCTGCTGCCTCCAATGTTTTCCTTGCTAAGGAAAGGCAATATTTCTTAGCATTGACCCTGCTGCCACCTTTCCGAGTCACTTTGTTGGTCTAAGAAGTTGCTGTTTTGCTAGAAAACTACTGGCAATGAACACCCCTTGGGCTGAGCCATCCATTATTTCCATATCTTACAATTCAGCCAGGAACCTGGACATCGATTAGAGAAAAGGAAATATAAGTGGGGTAGCCCAGCTTTTTAAAAAAATATTGACTGTTTTGTTATCTGATGCTGACACGGTGCCGAGGCACGCATCTGGTCAACAGTAGCCTGGCTGCAGGCTTGAGAAATGACCGGGAGTCCCAGAAAATCCTACCTTCGGGTGGTTGTACTGGGAGCCTGCAGGATGCTTCGCTGCCCTGACAGTGATTTAGATAAATGGCTCAGCTATCTATCAAAATGTTTTTAGTACTTTATTTGACAATTCATTGGAGCATTAGCCTGAAAATGACATTTTAAATCTTTGTTTTCAAAGAGGTCAAAGTTTAACTGGAAGAAATTGAGTTTTCCTAATAACATGGTGGCTTATCTAAAGAGAGAGAAGAAAAAGGAGAGGGGAGACAATGACAGGATTTAAACTGCCCTCTCTGAAACTTTTTCTTAAGACTACAGACTTGTTTCTTGGGCCAGATCAACAGGTTTGTAGCTGAAAAATCAATAACCATTTGATGCCAACAGTCTGGCTATCTGACTTAACATTTCGTAGAGCCGTAAGCAGGGCAAAAAGAATGTGGTTTTCAGAAGGCGCCTTAATCTTCAGCTGCTCTCCAAATGCCTTTTCTTTCTTGCTGCCTGTTTTCCCTCTGGAGAACTCAAAGAATTTTCCAATCCACTAACATCTTTTAGACCTGTTCTCTCTATAGCAATTAAAACAGTATGAACGATTTCTGTTGGAATCCCAGGGAACTGGGGAGTCTCTGAAACTTTTTCTTGTTAGAGAAAGTTGTAATGAAACATACTTTTTAACAGAGAGGGGAAAAAAATGGCTCAGAATTCTTGCCAAAAGTTATTAGACCTAATAGAGCTTTTACATGTAGACATTCTTCCTTTTGTAATTAACCCTCCAAACATGCCTATTAAGTTGTAAGAGTAGGGGGGAAAGCTTTGTTTGTTCTTGAGCAAGTTAAACAAGGGATTTGCTTTATCTAGGGAGAGCGAGTGGTGAATGTGTCATTCGCCTAAAACTAGCCGATAAGCAAGAAGTGTTGATAACAGCAAAGTTTAGCTAATCAAAGAAACTTGCATTAGACAAAGTAAATAAAGGGATTTGACAAAGGGATTTCAGAAATTCCAGTGTCTTATTTTTGTAAGCAGGGCAATTAGTTCTTATTGTGGTCAATTTCACAAGGGTTTGGATCCCACACCCCAACTTTAGGTTAAATGAATAAAATGTAAATATATCCTGTGCCCCTGAAGAGTTGCTTTATCCTCCAAAAACCACTTTATGACTGGTTAGTTTAGTTGTTCCAGCAATTAAGGTTGGTTTTTTTTTTTTTGGGCATAAATAAAACTAAAATGTTTTTTAAAAAAGATTCTAACACAGTGTCTGGTTCAGGATGGTATAGCTAGTTAGGGCTTTTGAAATAAAAGCATATTAGGGCTACGTTTGTATAAGTAAGAACATAAAACCACAACCTTTTCCATTTTACTTAATGGCTGTTTTGAAGAGAAGCAGATCTGTTTGTGCTTTTAACACAGAGGAAACAGTGGGCAAAGAGAGAGAAAAAAATAGCACTAAATTCCAACCAAAACTATTTTCTGCTCTGAGATTCCACTTATTTTTTTCTTATGGTGCATGTGTGTGTGTGTAGAGTAAATAAAGTAAAACCTTTGAACGTGGAAAACGTCCCCAGAAGCTTATTTTGAAAGGAGTTTGAATATTCCCTTTATTTTCTTTTTAATTTTAAAGACAGAAAAATGATATGCCAACCAGCTGCTGGTTGTAGTAGGGCCTGTGAATTGCTTTTTATAAGCATTCAAAGTCAGGATTAAGGGAATGTGGCATAAATATTACGACTGAAGACTACCCCTGGAAGATACAGGAGTCAGTAAGTTTCTAAGATGCCCCCTGTATTAGCATTAATTGCTCAGTGGCCATAGGATAAATCTTAATATTTTGTGATCTAAATATAGTTGCTTTTGGTGAAATCACGAGTGTGACAACTTCTTGGCCCTTTTCCCTGTCTTCTCCCTACTCAACACATCAAAAGGAAAAAGAAAAAAATACTTTCTTTTTGAAATAGGATTTTGCCCATTAATGAGAAAAAATTATTTTTAAAACAAATAGTAGTGATGTGTGATTAAGTAACGAGAAAAGTCCCTTTTTCAAAACCCTGGGACCCAAATTTTGAGTATTAAACAGTATCTAAATCCTCTCCTAGTGAGATATAAATTGGGGTCAAAGTGGCAAAATCAAAGATACCCTCTGAAAGAAAGACTAAATAAAGACTGACAGCCACCGTATGAATTGAATGGGGTTTTGAATAAATATTTCAGTGAAAAGGCCCAATTGTTTTTCTAAAGTAGGACATAGTTTTCTGCTTCTCAGCCACATGACGGTGGTAACTAATACCACTAGAAAGCAGAGAAGGAGGAGAGGGACTTTTGCTTAAATCTGTAAGAGAGTGCAGGACAGGGTTGTTTGAAAACAAGCAGAAGATTCACAAAGTTTTCCTTCCTTGTAGGGAAAAAAAATATTAAAATATTGTCAAGATCCAGATAAATTGGTACGTTTGACAGGGGAGTTTAAAGCCTGAGTTTAAATTTTATTGCCAGAAAAGGGTGGATTCCAAAAAATAAAACAGTAGGAGAGGTAGACATCTGTTTGCTTAAACTTAAGCTAAGAAATTGATTTGGAAGCTCTCGTTAGAATTTGATTTGCCAGCTCTAATATAAAGCCCTTGTGTTGAATCGGGCCTTTTTTTCTTAATAGATAAATGACCAGAATGGCAATTTCTGATAGGCTAGCTGACCTGAATCAGAAGTTTCCTTCTCATTTCTAGAAACCTGGTTCTGACCATATACAACCAGTTGGTATTGTCATGGACTTTTCTTCAAAGCATAAGAATGAAAGAAATTCTTCTGGATATCAGATACTTATAATATACCTTCAACATATGTGTTAAGCTGAAAAAGAAAACCTTACTGTTTTCTCTTTTACACATTCCACAAATGTCATTAAACTCTATCCAAGAAGGGAAATACATGATTAATAACACAGATTATAAATTCTGTTCTCAAGGAATTTGTAATTTTTAAATCAATTTTTTAAATTAGAAACTTACTCTCTGGGAGGAATGTGGAGTTATAAAACCAAGATACAAAATGTAAAACTCTTCAAATTGTATAGGACATTATTTAACAATAAATACAGTGTTCCTTTTAGAACAACTGAGAAAAAATCTTCTATAGAGTATGAGTTACATGTAAGTTTCAATAAATTTATCCTTAAATGACATTTTTATACTTTAAATGTTCTAATATAAATTCAGTTAACTATCAATTAAATAGATTATTTCAGAAATGGGAGTTTTTGATGAAGGTTAATCAGAAAAATCTTGGCTGGAAACCTTTCCAAAGATACTAATGTAGAATCTTGCCTTTCAAATTATAGGGTAGTAGTTACGGCAATCATATATCTCTGATTTTCTAGAATAACCCACTTTCAGATATACTGCCACAGTTCCCACATAAATCATTGAAATATGCCAGATACTTAATATTACGACATCTCCTAGGCTGCCCCTTGAACCCAGGAGTGGCACAGAAACTCTTTGTTTGGATTCTATAGTCAATATAACTAGAGCACTCACAGCTTAATTTTTCCATTATGACTGAAGATCGCCTTGTGTTTCTGGGTCATTCTTCTGAAAATGAATTCCTTTTGTAGCAAACTATAGATCTGTAAACAGAAGGCATCTCCTGCAAAATGGTTTGGGCTGTGGTTCTCGCTCTAGCACCTGTGTGTGTGTGTGTGTGTGTATGTGTATTGGGGATGGGGAAGAGAAATAGAATTAAATTGAATTGTTATGAACAAATCTGTATCAGCACTTTAGCCAGCTGCTTGTTAAAAAGTTGCAGTTGGGGGTGATGGAGGGAGGAGGGCAGAATTAACTCAGGTTTCAGATTTATCAGTATCCTGCCTGTAAGTGGCTTGGTCTAAGTACCTCTTGTTAAATAGGAGATGAGATAACCTGCCCCATCTGTAAGATCTAATGACACGACCTCATCAGTCACTGTGTTGCCCTGAATTCTCCTCTCTGCATTCTCAGCTTCCTTACTTCATCATTAAGAACCATGGTTCTTATCTCATCCCACCCGCAAATCTCTTTAAATGAATGAAAAATAAAGTTATAAAAGTACTCTCTACCTAGGAAGCAGTAGAGGGTAAGTCTGCAGGCATTTTGTTATTTTTCTTTAGCTTTCAGAGCTTCTTAGATGGGAATTCAAACAGGCAGTGGAACTGCTGACTCGCTTTTTCTCTAGCCTTGCAGGGTGGGGAGCTGAAAGGGGGTCACTCAGCAAGATAAGACTCTCGGCCCCCTGCACGATAAGGCGAGGATAACAGGAACTGACGTCAGCCAGGCGACCCAACCTGGCCAAGCATTTCCTCTAGTCGGGGAACAGGGATCCCAGGAGTCTCCGGGCCTCCCTCAGCAGCCCATGAAGTGAACTAGCTCAGAGCAGGGAGAAAGAAGAAAACTACTTCTCATTTATCACAGGGATAAGAGTGGGTGATAAGGTTCACGATTTCCAAAAGCAGATTTCTCTAAAGAGAACAAAGAATTATTTGGGGTGAAGAAAGTGATTTTTAATAAAAGTGGATGCTGAGATGTTTGTCATTTTACGTTGTCACAGAATAGATATTTGTTTCCCAGCTGTCAACAATTTCCCGCTGATGCCTCTCATAAGACAGTTTATCTCGCGATCACCAAATATTGCCCACCCACGAATCTTGCCAACTCTCCATATAGAACAAAATGTGAGGGAATTCACATTGTCAGAGTTAATCCCTGGTACTCCTGTTTACTTTTGTTGAGTACAGCGTTCCCTCCCCCATCCACATCAGATGACAGCATCGCTGAAGCCATTTCTTTTGCCACCAGCCCTGAAACTACCTAGCGGTTTTCCTCTCCTCTTTCTGTCTTCCTTTTCTGTTGAACCCAGATTTTTTGCCTTCTGAAGTATCTCTGATGTGAAGTTTAGAGAAGAAACCCACATGAAGGGGCCTTATTTTATTTTTTAAAATTCACTGGTTCTCCTCTGTCCACTTATGTCTTTTTTTTTTTTTTGTCCACTTATGTCTTAAAGAAAGATAGCTCCTTATTTTTTAGGTTTTAATATTGAACAAGGAGTTACTCTCCTAATTTGACCAGTGTTTAGTGGAATATTTGTTTTTGTTGTTATGCTCAATTACTGTTCATCACAGATTAAAATTTTACCAAGTCAGAAAAAAAAGCTAAATTCAAAATACTGTGCAGGTAAGACCAAATAAAATGAATACATCAATTAACTGGGAACAGAAGATTTGGATCACATTTATCCCAATTTTTTTCCAATTTCCAGAGCAAATGAAGACCCATATATTAGATCTATCTTCTCAAAAATATTAAAGCTTTCCATGGTTACAGTACCTTTGTCATGTCATCAAAGTCTATAATTATAAAAGGGCTGATGATCTGAAGGCCGTTTCAGCTTCAAAAGATTTTTTAGGGTCTGGTCTATTGGAAAGCTTGGGGGTATAATTAACTAAAATGGAAATGGAGGCAGCGAAATTTAGTTCCTGATGTTTTAATTTAGCTCAGTACTGCCGTGTGTTATTGAAGAGAATTCTTAAAGGCATACATAATTATTTCATTATGGTCCTCAGAATGCTTTCATTGGCCTTAATGACAAGAAGATGTATAAAAAGGCATACATTTTAATTAGTCCTTATATTTACATCAGATAAATAACAAATAATTGATGAAAAACAAGTCTTTGGAATGGATGATTTCACATAGCGCGCTGGTTACAGTTTAATGATGAAACATTTCTCCTTTGCTTTGCATTTTAATTATCTTTACATTACATTACAGTAGCGGTACCATGGAGCTAAAATATCGTCATTGCCATTTTATTACAAAAAAATCACGATTAATGCCTACAAATTGAAAGCTCAAAAAGGTAGCTAGACACATCTCCGAGAAAGTAAATTGCCAGTTCCATTAATTTTACTACGTTTGTTAGAACTCATTTTGATCACTTTTATCTTTTACGCTTCATCTTTTTGGATTAAGACCGTCAGGGGTTTCACATGCATTTTTATGACCACATCTTCTGAACACCTTTCTTTCTCTCTTGCTGCCTGTTTCGAAGACTTAGGTGAAGGTGCTTTGCCAAATGTGTGCTGGAAATTCAGAGAGCCTTTTTCCATGTTATAGGCCGGTTTTTACCTTTGATTTTATATGAAAACCCATTTCACATGATTCATCCGTTTTGGTGTACAGAACACTAATTGTTATTATTGATTTTAAATTCCGTGACCATTACAAGTAACCCAGATGACTGGCAGATAAAGGGTAATAATCCATGGAGTTCTGGAACTGTTTCATGTTTGTCTGGAGTACTTTATGTGATCAATATTAACTGCCCCATTGAAACTAACTGCTGTATCAAATAACAGTCAATCAAATGAATGTGCTTAGAGATTATTTATTGAAAGCTTTAATTGTTCACTAGGGCCCTGCTTATCAGAGGAAACAATAGGAACTAGAGATAGGATGAACAGGTTTGGATTTGCGGGGAAAGTTGGAGGATGCAGATGAACAGGGCATCTCTCTGCTACTCAGGCAAGAGTTTCCAGAGACTCATGTTGGGCTTATAGTGGGTTTGCAAATACTCTTGCAGAGATTATTCTGTCACCTGTCCCTGGAATGCTGTCTAGAGAAGAAGATATGATAATGTTTTTTTCCCTCCTCAGCAGAGGCTGTGAAAAGTTGTTTCTCTCTAAGAGTTTTCCTGCTGTTTCTATCCACTCCTCACCCTCCCGTGCGTCTCTCTACCTCTGCTCCCCCGTCATTGCCTGAGAGAATGTCAGGCATGGTCTGAGAGAATGGAAATAGCCTGGCTTGACACAGGATGGATTGTTATAGCTATGAAATGGGAATAATAGCGTCTACATTGCAGGATTTGAGGAAGGATTAGAGACCGTGTAAATTAAGATTCTATTTGTGTCTTGAAAACATACAGAAGTCACAGAGCAAGCCCGCCTGCTCTGATGTTGGCAAGACACTTGTGGCTTATGTGCCTTTGCTGAGAGTGAACAGTATTTTTTTTTTCTTAAGTCATATTTAAATTAGGCACCTCTTTTCCTCGGTGAAGTGGTTCCTCTGTCTATAGCTCATAACCTAGGTGACAGTCCTTCCTGTTAGTCAGGTAGCACTGTGGCCTGATCCAGAGGCATCATTTACCAAACCCTCAGACTTCAGACAAATGATTGACTTTTACAAGGGGCCGTTGTCACCTTCAAGGCTGTCACAATACACTTAGCCCAAAGATGCTGTTGTGGCACAGTACATTTTTATTGCTCACTGATGGATTAGATCTTGCAGTGTGCCATTCAACAAACGGCTCTTGGGTGCCTGCCATGTGCCAGCCTCTTTGATATGATCTGTGGAGGACACAGAGATGACTCAGACACTGTCCCTGCTCTATTTGGACTTACAATGTAAGGGGAAGAACTTGTGTACACAAGTTATTGTGACACAGCCCCTTTATTAACACCGAAGCAAAAGTCTCCTCAGGACTTTGAACCTGAGATTGATGAAGGAAAGAACTAAATACCACTGAGAACCACAGATGGTCTGTAGGCAGGTGATCAAGTGAATTATACTTTTTTGTCACAGTGGAGCAGGCATAAAGTGTTTCTGTGTGTAGGCCTCATAGATAATCTCTAAAAGTAGTTCACAAAGAGGAGTTTTAAACCTATCTTGAGCAATGGAATATGTGCATACACCTTCCAAACTTGCTTCTTGAAGACTCTCATATGGACATTTCTAGAGTAAGTTAAGTAATTTATACCCTTTTTGGGTTGGGTTTGATTAGCATCGGATTTTTAAAAATCGTTTATTTATTTATTTATGAGCATTTCTGTAATTTGTTGTTGTGTAACAAACCATCCCTAAACCTAGTGGTCTAACAATTTATTATCTCATTCTGTGGAATGACTGGGCTCAGCTGGGCAGATCTTCTGCTCCGCGAGGTGTCAGCTGGGGCTGCATCATCCAGAGCTAAATTGGGCTGGAAGTCCAAAAGGGCTCACTCACACGGCTGGCAGTTGATGTTGGTTGTCGGAAGAGAGCTCAGCTGGGGCTGTCAACTGGAGCACTGAATCTGCATGTGGCTTGTGCTTCTCACAGCATGGCGGCAATATTCTGAGAGGGAGCGGCCTGGGAATGAGCTTTCCAAGAAGGAGGACGCAGAAGCTCCTAGTTCCCCTAAAAGCTAGATCCAGAGCTGGCATAGAGTCACTTTCACTGTGCTCTACTGGTCATGCGGTCACAGAGCCAGCCCGCATTCAACGCATCTACCTTTCAGCGGAGGGGTAGCAAAGAAAGTCCTGCAGTCTTCCGTCCACCATCACAATCATAGCACCTGTGCCCTATAATGAGAAAGAAAACATTGTCTTCTGAAAATGACTTAGTTGTAGAATGATTGTGGGGTTTTTAGCTAGTTTGGTTTTTGACTGGTTAAATATTTAACAAAATTCTTCTCTGATGACTGCACATACATTTTCAGCTAATCCTCACAACCCCAAGCAGAAGATATTATCCTCATTTTACAGACGAGGAAATGGAGGTGCAGGGAAGCTGAGTACCGTGTCTGCAATCACACAGGTAGTAAGGTGCAGAGCTGGGTTGCACGTCCCAGGCAGGGCTTTTCTCTCGCTCCGTGTGCTGTTCTTCACTTGGGCGTCCTCACTTCAGCAGCTTGATTCTGGCGTTCCTGCCAGCTGAGTGAATCATTCCTGAAAAAAAAATTGTACGCCCTAATAATACCAAGAGAGGACGACCATGGAGTGTTTTGTTTTGGGGGAAAGGTAGAAAAGAGAGAGGTAAAGAACTGTAACTCACATAATTTCCTCTGATTACATTATTTTCTCTAATATAAACCACAGTCTTTTAAATTGTAGAGGAAACTCTGCCCAAACTATGAGGCTGTTTTACTCTTTTGCCCTTTTGTTTTTACATCCTGTTTGCTGTTGAAGTCTATCCGGGCCTGGTAGCTGCTGTGGCTCATGGGGGTGAGGAGCAGGATTAGTCTGGTATTTACTGAGGAGTTGCAAGAAGATGAGAGATGGGAAATGTGGCTTTTCATGTTATTCTAGTTTACTCCTAACCCTCATCTAAAGATAGGTACTAATTGCTCATGCTAGATGGTGCCTCTTAGTTAAGCAGCGCTGTTGTGTCTTCCATTACCAAATAGAAATAACAAAAGAAGAGGAGGAAGAAACAAAACTTTCTGAGAAATAGTGAAGTTGATATTTGCCACCTATTTTAAGTATCTGTTGTGTTTAGAGGATCCCAAACCTAAGTTAGCAATTACTCTTTAGTGAAATTTACACAAATCATAATGATTATTAGCCTCTTAGATAATGCTCTTATTTTAGTGACTTCAAATATACTTTTTTTTTTTTTTTTGAGACAGAGTCTCACTCTGTTGTCCGGGCTAGAGTGAGTGCCGTGGCGTCAGCCTAGCTCACAGCAACCTCAAACTCCTGGGCTCGAGCAATCCTCCTGCCTCAGCCTCCCGAGTAGCTGGGACTACAGTCATGTGCCACCATGCCCGGCTAATTTTTTCTATATATTTTTAGTTGGCCAATTAATTGCTTTCTATTTATAGTAGAGACGGGGTCTCGCTCTTGCTCAGGCTGGTTTTGAACTCCTGAACTCGAGCGATCCGCCCGCCTCGGCCTCCCAGAGAGCTCAAATATACTTTAAATGCAATATGTTATTCTGTATTTTGGATTTGTATATACTATGTCTTACCTGTTTCTTTTGTTTGAAATCTTACTGTTGTTGAATTATATGTTTTGAAGAGATAGAAACAGAGGAGGAAATTGAGGTGACTTGCTAGAAGTCATATAGTGGGTTCTAAATGGAAGCAGATCTAAATCTGTAAGATGCTGACATGTGACACAGTGAAGCACAGCATGGTACTGTGTGACACAGGGGAGCTGGGCAGACGCCCTTCATGCACTGCCCTTGCTGTGTGAGCTTGAGCTCCAAGTCGCCTCGGTTTTTTCATCTGTAAAATGGATCCGTAATGCTTACCTTGCGAGCTTAAGATCAAAGTCTTCATCAAAGACTTAAATAAGAGCGTGTACTTGGCATGTAATGCTCAGTAAATAGATTCTTTTCCCCATTATGTTATTATGAAAACATTTTTTAAATGCAAAAAGTTGAAAAACTTTACAGCAAGCATGGATACTCACCACCATATCTACCATTAAAATGACCAGGGTTTTTTCCTGTATTTCCACCCTTTTTTCCTTTTGTGTGTATATGCATGTTTTGTATTGTGTTGTGTTGTATTGTTTTTGTTTTATTGACTAGGTTCCCTCACTAAACTGGGAAGTCTTTGAGGTCAGGTATTGTGCATTTTCCCAGTGCTAGTGTAGTACTTAGTCTGTGATCAGCACTCAGTGAACTATGGTTGAGTCCACAGATGATGTTCAAGTAAACGACCCCTTAATGTACTTGCTATCAGTGCTCTCCAACAAAACTGTCTACGGTGACGGGTATGATCTATAATTCTATGTTGTCCAATACGGTAGTCACTAGCCATGTGTGGCTACTGAGCTCTTGAAATGCAGCTAATACATCTGAGAAAGTGAATTTTTAATTTTATTTCATTTTAATTTAATTTTCCATGGCTACATGTGCTGGCTAGTGGCTATTGTATTAGACAATGCAGCTCTGTTTACTTCAGCCATTATTTTTTTTTTTTTTTAGTATTTGTTCCTTCTCTTTGTTTATTTCCCTCTTTAGCCTTTTTTTACTCTTCTCTCCTGTTGCTATTAACAAGCTCTAATTATCTCTTTATGTAGCTGGTAAATAGACTGCTGGAGAATGTAAACAGAATACTGTAGGGTGGTGATTTCATTCATTGTTTAACTCCTTTTCCTTCTGGGTGGAACTATTTTTCCTGGGGCCTGGCAAATATTTAGCACTTATTTTGCTAACATTTGTTTTGCAGAGCTAAACCAAGATTTTCAGGGAATCCCAGTGGGCTGGACTTAAATTATATTCCTTGTAGCAATCTTATCATGGTGCTGTACCCTATGTTCTATACCTGCTTGATTTTCAAATGAACACAGCATATCTTCCAACATTTCCAGGCTTTCAACTCAGCTTGGAACATCTCAGTAAACTTCAGGGGGGCAGGGAAGAACAGGCCTTACTCTGTGGAAGCCTCAGAGTGCCTTCTAGAAAATGCCACATGTTCTCTCCCATGAGCTCCTTCTCTTACTCATGCATGTGTGCTTTTCTTCGTAGCCCAGTCCTTGGCACACAGTAGGTGCTCAGGAAATATACTGAGTGTAGTTCAGTGACAATGAACTTGAAATTCAGAACATCTCAGGTGGTTTCTGCTTTATTTGCTTGTATATTTTGGGGTCACTCAAAAACACTCTAAGCAAACTTGAGGGGTTGTCAAGAACTTCGGAAGTTCAAGTTGGCTCTTATGGCCCATATAAACGGGTTTGCTGTAAAACTGGCCTGAAAATACGAGAATGAAATATTTCCTTGGGCTTCTGGCACTTACTTTGGTGTCATGGGAATAAACTTTCTGATGGCACTTACTGTTAACCAGGACATTACCACTCCACTCTACCTTTCCTTTTTTTTTTTTTTTCTGTCCATCCCTAGAAATGGTGTGAAGAAAGGAAAGTAAATAAAAGTAAAGCTAAAACGACAATCAAGAGAAACTTTTGAACCAAGGTTTGCTCCCCCCTCCCCATGATTTCAAGTTGTGATTGATTTTTATTAACATGAAACAATCACTATCCTCATAAATAATGTTTATTAAGTGCTTATTATGTGCCAAGTGCTTAAAAGGAACTGTTATCTGATCCTCACCACAGGCTGAAGAGAAGGGCACTGCTGGTCCCCACTCCCATTTTACAGATGCGGACTCCTAGGCACCAAGGTGTTCCAAAAGTGACCTCAAACCTTCTGAGTAGGAGAAAGCACTTTGGAAGTTCCCAGCTCAACTTTGTATAATGCAGGGTTTCTTTTCTTTGCCAACAATACGAAATCCCATTTTCTTGGTGGAGAAAAAGGGGGACAGGGAAGGTTGGAAGCCTCAGAACCCACAGAATAATAAAAAGGTTTCCAAGTGAAAGCTGGAAACAATACATTTTTAACAAAACGGGCAGTTACTCTAATTGCTGTGCCCCTACTGTTCAATTCCTTTTTATGTCCTAATTCATTAAATTATGTGCACACACAGGCTTATTATTTACAGATGTATGCACTTTTAACTGGCTCATATGAAACAGATGTTTCACAAAAGGTAACAGAGAACGAGTGATCAAAACCCTCCTTTAGTGGGTATCAAGTGAATATTATGGCCCATTACCTGTAAGTCTTTTGCTGTTATTTTGAATTGCAGGGTCCAGCGTCGGGGGGAGGATTCAATTTGTCTCCTGGAGGAACAAATAAAAATATAGCAGCCCCATACGCAAACATCTGCATGTCAAAATAAAAGAGGGTGTGTACAGGCGATGGACAGGTGGTGTTCACATGTGGGCTCAGGTGGATGTGTGAGTGAGTAATATAAGCAATTTGAGGAAAAAAGACTCATCACAATAGCAGAAGTGAGGTTCATTGAGCAGACCAGTACTGTCATACTCACTAGCTGCAGAAAGAAATGCGCACCTCTTTTTCAAAACTAGGTGACGTGGCCTAATAAAAATAAACACGACCCGTTCACCACATTGACGCACACTTGGTGGCATAGGTCAGTAGAGAGTTATTTCAGTACTTCTTCAGAATATTGGGGAGCAATAATAATTGCCCCTCAAAGTCCACAGTGAGATTTATGGTTTATGAATTGTCAGGAGTTCTCTAAACAAAGAAAATTGGAGCAAAAAGATGGCTGAAATTGTGCCATTTTTGCACACTGAAAGCTGGAAACAGTCACAACTGAAATATAAAATGGGACATGAAATATTAAGTGACATATCAGGTTTATTGCATATATGACCATGAGAGTGCATTTTATTTTGTCTTATGCAGCTCTAAAAAAAATCCATGTAATGGATTAAAGGTATTAAAACTCCCATATTCTGCCTGGCTCTAGGCCAGGGAACAAGGCATGATAAATAATCCCAATAGACAGAATATGTAGGAAGGAATTTTAAAATGTATTTATGGCAAACATATTGACCTCCTTAACTAATAAAAATGTATACATGAGGTTAGTTTTGAAGGAAATGTGTAGCCCTTACAACATACTATAGTGTTAGTATCTTTAAAATGTTGCTGCCCACGTCTCTGTGACATATGGCTATCATACTCTGTCTTTACCTGAAAGTGAGGAAAAGCATGAATTTTGTAGGAACATGTGCAGCCACTCCAAGACGGTATAGTTTTAATTTCCTTTATCTTAAAGCAGGAGTCAGCAAACGGAGGCCAATCTGGCCTGTAGCCTGTTTTTGTAAACAAGCTTTACTGGGATGTGCTGTGTCTGTACATTTCCATCTCATCCGTGGCCACTTCCCCCCCACAGTGACAGAGTTGAGTGGCAGTGACACAGACCATAGAGCCCACAAGGCCTAAAATACTTACTCTCTGGCCCTTGCAGACCTTGCCTTAAAACACTAAAAAATTAGTAGGGCTGTTAGGAATAGAACGGAGTGCTTTGTTTCTCATTTGTCCACATCTAATCTTGCCTGCGGTTTCAGGAGGCCAATTCGGGATCGAGTCATTTCCTAATCGTGTGCCCGCGGCCAAGTCATTTAACTCCCCTAAACTTCAGTTTCCTCAGGTGTATAACAGAATAAAAAAACTGATCATGATGATAATCCCTGCTCCTCTTCACACTTCTGTCAGGAGGAAGCAAGTGGGGTAACGTGAGTGAAAATGCACCTCAGGTAGTCGCCACCAGGTGCGTGCTGTTTGCAGATTCTGCCGAATGGGCTGAAACTATCATTTATTTGACATTGCTTATAAGGAGTTCTATGCAGATTTTATTTTTTTCGTTCATTCATTTTTTTCAACCAACAATTACTGAACCCTCGCTATATATCGAACACTCTTTTCAACTTTGGGTATTTAAGGGCAAGGCAGCCAAAACTTTTGGGTGTGCTGCTAGTACAGCCTGGGGCCCCCGTCAAATCCTCCGTCTAGCTGGGGCCTTGTTTGCTGTCTGGTATTTTTCAGTTGTCTGTTTACATGGCAGGGGTTGGTGTCTTCTAACCTTCTTTATAACCCAGCATATATCACAGGGTCTGTCCCCTGCCAGGTGCTCAATAAGTATTTGTCAGCAGCTGGATGTTGGTGACTGACGATCACTGGTTTGTGCTGCCCCACCCGATGGTCCATCCAAAGGTTTGGGACTTTGAGTTTTGAACAGCGATCGCAGGCTCTCAAGAGATCACCGTGGTAAGGAGGGATTTAAAGAAGCCATTTCCGAGGGTGCCAGGCAGCATGGATCGGGGGGATTAGCCAGGAAAACCCATGAGAGAGAGCTGTTGCAGCTCTTCGGATTAATGCCTGTGGGCCTGGGAAGGAAGGGACAGGGGAGAGAGAGGAAAAGCTGACATGACTTGCTTTACTCACGTTAGCTTGTAGAGAATCTCTTGGGTACATCAGGAGGGAAAATTATTTTGAAAGGGAAAATGGAAGTGAAGGTCAGCAAATCAAGACTCATATGAGACTAATACACAGGAGAAAGATGGGAAGATGAATATCACTGGGTTTCATCAGCACAAGCATGATACAGTCATGATAACTGTGCTCGTGTGACACTACAGTGTGGCAGGCATTGCGTCACGTGCTTTGCAGTGATGTTAGCATTTAATGCTCACAGTGATCCAGTGATGGTATCATTTTATACTAGCAGAAATGGAGGCTTGGAGAGGTTAAGTAACTTGCCCAAAGTCACACAGCTAGGACATAGCAGGGATAGGATTTGAATCCAGGAAGGCTGGCTCCAGAGTTCATACTTCCAACCGCATGCCTCAGACAATTTGTCTGTAAAGATGGACAAGTTCTGGGAATATCTAAAAAAAAAAAAAAAAAAAAATCCTTGGAGCTTGCTCACAGTTGAAAGGTTGGTGAAAATTTCTTTGAATTATTTTTTCAAGTTTTCCTTAGCAATTTTTTAAGAAATAAAACCTTTCTCATGTCAAGGAATCACTGCAAGGAAAGAAAAAAAGATCAACCAACAATGTATAGCCCTTCTGTAAACTGAACAATTCTATTAGATATAGAAGCTTGAGAATCTTTTCAAATGAAATATCATCAAGTGCATCCTTTTGAACTGATGCATTATGCTCAGTTCCAGCAGCAATAACGTTTTCCTGTTAGAAGGCGCAGTAAGGACGTTCACTGTCTTTCTACTTCTAGTCACTTCTCCCACCCACCCTGGTCACCTTGGGAAGAGAGTAATTCAGCTCCTCTTTTGGGGCATTGTGATTCTGTAGGCAATGGCAGAAGAGCTATCACATAACTTTCGAATTCTGGATGTTGGTTTCAATCTTGTGCCAAATAAACTTTGGTTAAGGGAGTGTATGTGGCCTTCAGGTGAGGGAAGGAGAAGCAGCTTAGGGACTGGGGGACACTCAGAGTCCTCCTCCCCCCATGTCCCCAGCAGAGCCCTAAAGCTGTTGGCTGTGCAGGCTGCATTTGGCCTGAGTTACTGCTCCTGACAGTGTTCAGCCACACACCCTTGGACCACTGCCAAAGGCCTTTGGAACCTTGGTCTTAGCTGCTGCCATTCTCCCTGCCCAGGGTTGGTTTCTCGGCAGGGAAGATGCGGGAGGGGTTTGTGGGTATGTTTGTGTATGCCTTTTAATTCCTGTGTTTGCTTCTGGGGGACTTTCCTACTTTATTACTCTGACTGGAAAGAAAAAGAGGCATTATTTCTGTCTCCTTAGCTTCTTTCTTTTGAGTTTTCCAGTTTTACTTTGGTCTATATGCTGGAATAACTGTGTCTGTCTGTCTGATTTAGACATATGCTATATACTTTAAAAGTTCCTGCCAGGGACAGCTGCTTGTGAAAGAAGTCCTGGGCTGTCCTAAGACAGGATGTCATTGTCTTCTCTCCATACCAGGGGCAGACCCATTCTCTGGAACCCAAGACCATCTAAGTTCAAACCCATGCTCATCAGTTACTAACTATATGGCCTTGAGCAAGTTGCCTAACCGCTCTGTGCCTCTGGTTTCTTGCCTATAACAAAGAAATACTGAAACTAATAGCTATCTCTTAGTGTCACTATGGGGATTGAGTGAATTAATATATTTTAAATGCTTAGAACAGAAGGAGGGGCATGACTAGCCCATAGTACATGCTCCATAAATATTAGCTATTATTATTGTTGTAATGTTATTACTTTGGAGATATTTCTGTCATTTTCTGTGATGACAATATTAGTCGCCTTATTAGGAGATGGATTTACCCACCTTCCCCAGATAGTCTAATAATAAAGTGTTCGCTATTACTTTTATATGTTTTTATATTTTTTGTAGTTCAAAAGCGTAAACCCTGCAGTGTAGCAAGCATGATTGGCATCTCCAGTTTTCAGATTAGGAAACTGAGGATCAGGAAGGACAAGTGACTGCTAGTAAGAGGCAGAATTAGGAACTGAGCTTATGCCTCTGCCCCCAGAGGACTCTGCACTGTCCACTTCTGGAGTAAATTATTTTCTTTGCTGCCCCACTCCTTAGTCCCAGTCTCCCCACCAATTGTATCCTTACCCTAGATCAGAGTTTTTCAACCTGAGCACTATTTATAATTTGAGCCAGATAATTCTTTGGTTTTTCTTTGGAATGGGGGGGCTGTCCTGTGCATTGTAAGATATCTTCTAGCATCCCTGGCCTCCAGCTACTAGATGTCAGTAGCAGCCCCCAATTGTAACAATCAAAAGTGTCTCCAGATATTGCAAAATGTCCCTTGAGGAACAAAACTGGTGCTGGCTGAGAAGCCCTGCCTTAGATTAAGGAAGGTGGGAAGGAAGTGTGTTTGGGTGGAGGAAGGCAGGAGGTGAAGGTGGGGGCTTGTAATTATTTATTGAGCACTTACTGTGTGCCAGGCAAATTGCAAATATTGTCTCCCTTTTACCAGCAGGAATTTGGGGATTATCTGCATTTTCAGGAAGGAAACACTAGGGCTCAGAGAAAACCCTTTGACCATTAAATTAGTAAGTGCCAGAAGAAGGATTCCAATTGAGGTCCACCTGGCAGCAAAGCCCATGAACTTCCCATCACCTCTTCCACACAATTTTCTGCAGACTCGTGGCATTTTCTTTCTTTTTAGGAACCAAGAAAACCCACACAGTGAGGATTAAATTAGCTCCAAAGTTATTTTGAGGCTGTTCATATGGTACATACCTGTAAAAAACAAAACAGAAAAACTTCTTTGCAGCAAACTTGTAACTGAGTAAGCAGAGCATTATTTTGTTGAGAAAGTGGGTTTTGGCTAAATTCTAGTGTAATCAATCACACTTGAACTACTTCAGAGCTGAGAGAAGTCTGCAAGGCACATGACAAAGCATAATTTCATTGTTGTCTTCCAAGTATCTCTCTATTACTTTTCTGTAAGGCCAGTACCAACATAGTTTTCTAATATGTTTACAATACATAAGCAAAGAATGTGGATCTGGAATTATATACATGGCAGTGCTTCTGTCTTAACCTACCTTGTATGCAGGAAATTTGACCAGATAAAAGAATGTCATTCATTGGTGTGATAATTGCTTTTTAAAAAATTATCAGAGCCCTGATTAGAAGTAGAATACTCTGGTTTCTCTCTTCAGATCGAATAAATCTTTCGCTTTTTACTAAAGAAGTGGAAGATGGAGCTGATTCATTTAGTGTCCAAGATAAACTCTTCAGGGGACCTTAATATTGAGAAGCAATTAGCTTCATCTACACGTGACTCCGGAGACCTGTTCCAGCGTTTGTTCACTTAATGCAGTTCCATTTCTGATGCCGCACAGTTCAGATCATTAATAAGCAGTTAGATGTGTTGGCCTGTTAAGTGACTTTAAGGAAGAATTTATTTGAACCCTGTCATAAGCTACCTTAGTGTGTCCTAGAAAATAGTGACATAAAACATTGTCTGTTTAAACCATCACACAAAACAACCTATGAGATAATTTTTGATATGTTCCTTGAAGCAAGAAGGCATAGTATAAAAATGAATGTTGGTGTTGAACATGTCACGGTCCCTTATGAAAATATGACAGCACTTCCCATGGTAAAAGTCAATCCCGGGAATAATTTCTCCTGCTGGCCGTGAGCCCAGACAGGTGTAGCTACAACACAGAGTGATTAGTGGGTCTTGTGCCTCGCTGTCTTCCTAAGGCCCAAACTATCTTGTCAAATTTAACCGTATCTTGGATAAAATCGGTGTTTGGAAAACGATAACCATGAATTAAAGAGTTACAAAGTTCTGTAGTTCTCAAATTTGAGTAAGTAGGCCTGACTAGAAAATTAAATGACCTTTCTGCCTAGAAAATAAATGACAATGACGATAGAAAATGAGAAGTTAAAAAGCTAGAGGGTTTAGTGAAATAAGAGTAATACATATTAAGTCATCTAAATCTCATTTGTAAAGGCTGAAAGCATTGTTGTGTTTTTAAATTTCCTAATTCTAAGGTGCTGAGTTCTTCTTCCCTCTCTTCCCCAGGGTTTTGGGGAGGAGTAAATGAGTTAATATCTATTAAGCACTTAGCACAGCCCCTAACACATAGTAAGTGCTCATTAAATAGTAATTACTATTAGTTCAGGCTCTTCCGGTGCAACTTTGAACCCAGTGCCAACTAAAAGCCACTGCCAAAATTCCGTGGGAGAGAAGGCGGCTTCTGGTTTATGGTGAGCATAAACACACCCAGCCTGAAGATCTTAATGTATTAAGTACTTAACAAGGTAAAGTATTTAGTAAGGACCTGTGCAAGGGGGAAACTGATGGAGTTCCCAAGCCAAATTGACTCAGCAACTGTTTGAGATTACAGGAAGTCTGGGACAAGACATTTATATGTTAGGGTGTCTCAAACATTAATGTGCATAAAAACGACCAGGGGATTTTGTTGAAATGCCTATTCTGATTCTGCATTTCTGAGCTGGGGCCAAGATTCTGCATTTTAACAAGTTCCCAAGTGATGCTGATGCTGCTGGTCTAGGACCACACTTTGAAAAGCTGGGCTTTTCTTTAAAAACTCAAAAATCAAAGTCTTTCCCCCAGCCCCTCCTTTTGTCCCCTGCCTACGTTGGGCACCTGTTGCATGTGTGGTCAGAATAGCAGGGTTTCTCATAACCCAGCTCCAGGCCTCGGCCAGGATCCCGGATGACCCGGGCAAACACACACTTCTTCAGGGTCATGGGCAGGTTACTGAGTCAAGACTGCCAAAGCCCCACGATGATGTTTTCCTTCACTTTTCATCCCCCTCCCTCCCTTGCCTGCCCCAAACCCGGCACTGATCTTGGAGCGGCTTACTAATAACAAAGCCAGCAGCCGAGTAAGGCAAGACAATTTCAAAGCAAAGTTTTTCTTGTTTGTCAATTACTTAATTTCAGAATGAGATTCACAGATTTGCAATACCCATGTGTGTGGAAACAAACTGCTTCTCCTGAAAGACGATTAAAAGCAAATCCCTTCTGGAAGAGGCGACATAAAAATTAAGTAAGCCACACCCCCACCCCCAAAAAACCGCTGGGAGGCATGTAAATTACATTTAATAAAATGTCTACACCCGCACTCACAAACGCATGCGCACATGAGAGCAGCGGAGGATCTGGTTCTAATTACTTGTACTTTAGTTGAACTTTGTCGTTTCCTTTGACTTTCTCCCTAATGTATGTGAGCTGTAGGCTTTGCAGTCCTGCAGTGAATCCACAGAAAAAGAGGGAAAAAAATCCAGATCGGCTCCCTTTGGTGCCAACAAAAATGAAGAACAACTGAGTGTTTTGAACAAATGCAACACTTTGCTATTCTCCCTTAATTAGCTGAAATTACTCCCTCCCACGGGGGACCAGAGCTCTGGGCTCAAAATTCCCCAGGGGCCATGCAGGAAATGTCTTTTGCTTTACAACTCCTTTTTCTTTTAAGGCTCAGCTGCCCAGAGAGTGCATTAAAATACTGTCTTAATCATGGAAGGTTCTAGTAAAAAGGCTGGGCTTTCTATAATACATGATGCCTGCCTGCCTCTAATCAGGCCCAACATAAAATCCTGAAATCTGTCAACATGGTTTAGCCAGCCGTAAATTAGCTCTCACAAAGAAAAAAAAAAAAGTATACTGAGCTCTCTTAAAAATGTTATCTGCTACTTAATCTAACCTTTAGAAAAATGCCAAGCATGTAAGGAATTGTGAAGGGAGCTATTGTTGGAGACTTTCTGTGTGTTTAAATGACACTCAGGTGTGTTGTAACAACAAGGACATTTATACTATGTTTTCTCAGGTGAGTTAAATTCTTAAGTGCCGAGTCCTCCTAACAGGCAGCAACGTTAATTTTTTTTTTTTTTTTGCTTTTATTTTGGGAATGAATCCACCCCCCAGAGTTGTGGCAGTGTTTAAGACAGCTGTGTCCGTGGGAGCGCTGGTATTCTGCTTTTGTACCATCCCAGTCAGTGGAGATTTTGTTTAGCTTTGTTTTTGTTTTGTCTGCAAACAACCTCTGAGTTTGAAGTCCGTTTAGAGCAGTGCCTCTCAAAATGCAGTCGGTGGACTCGTGCGGGTTCCTGAACTGCCTGTTGCCAGTCCACGGTGAAAAAAGTGCCGACATCGAGAGAAAGTATTTTGAAAGTTGTGCAGCAATTGGACAGAGTCATTTTATGTATGTTAAATCTAATTTTTTTTTTAAGTTGGAGTTTATGGTTTGGATGTCTTTGTTTTTCCTTAATTCCTTTTCCATCAAGATTCATTTTTATTGAATTGTATCAATCCATGAGGAGTTGTGGGCAGGGGAGACTTAAGAAATGATTCTTCATCATTGATAGTTTGAAAACCAGCTTATTTAAAGCAAATTCCTGGCTCCCTACCCCTAGGAATTCTGCAAGTCTGGACTTTGCGGAGCATTGATTTAAGGACAAATGAGTCCCATGACTAATTTTACAAGGAAGGTGACTCTAGCTTTGTTTTCCTTAGTGACAATCATCTGTAGGTTGTGGGAGTGGAGAGGTTTAAAATATGGGCGAGAAGCTCCGGACCAGTGCAGGTTTGTTCTCATTTTCCTTAAGGTTCCGTGTCTCCAGTCACGTGTGAGCAGCCTAGAGAAGAAGCCCAGCCTTGCCGGTGCTGACTCGGCTTTGGGTGGGGACCCACAGAGCCGAGCACCCGACTCAGCCGAGGAGCAGAAGTTCCTCCTACTTGGCCATTCCCTGACGAAGCAAGGCAGCCCATCTGCTTAGCAGTTTGGATGCCACACTGGAGGCTGCCGCTTGTTGGGCATTCAGTCACCACCCAGAACTGAATAAGTCAATAAGTAAGCAAGGAAATAAATAAAAGCAGATGACAAAAAGCAGATCCGAATTATTCCTCAAAGACTGCTTCCCCAAACTGAAATCACATCAGGATGGCTGCATTGTCGTTGTTTTATTGAATGACACAAGCCTCTTTTCCCCCTGGGAAGTCTAAAAACTGCTTTTTTGGCCTGCCTGAGATCGCTGAATGAGCTAATACAGAACACATTGTCTGCTGAGCCGGCAGAGTTTTCGAGCAAAAATTTTATCATTCCATAGACTGATTGTGCTCGCCTGGAATAAGGAACAAAATGTTTGAGGCCTCTCAAGGGCATTTGATGAATCTAACTCTAATTTAAAGGGACTAATAGATTATTGATTTAAGCAGGATGACAGTGAACAGATCAATGGCTGAGCACTCTGTATCTACCTTAAATACCAAATATGACCAGTGAAAGGGGAGCCCTTGGGCTGCTCCCATCCCTTGTTTCCCACTGTCTTTATTGGGAGACGAGGACAAAAAGGGAAGAGGAGGTCTAATAAATTTGCCAACGTATGTTTTTGCTACGTTACCAGAAAGACAAGAGATTGCATTAAGTACAAATCTTTTATACTGATGCCATATCCTGGTTGTAATTCTAGAACTTGTCTTGGCATGTTTGCCTGAGGCTAGCTTTGGCGATCTGACTGACTACATACACCATTGAAATTTTCTTTTCTGCCTTGCTTTGTTCACAGTGTTATAGGTCACAGAGAGGAAATAAAGGACAATAGACTGTCCATTTTGAAGGTGATATTTTAATATATAGTCAAATATTTAATTCCTTACTACCAGGGGGAAAATTCTTCCAAAGATGATTATTTTTAGTCATACATAAGACTTTTCAATTTCTGTGCATGTGGGATTCATTTATCGCATTTGTAGGATTCAAATTATAAAACACAGTAGAAAGAAGTAATTCATCCTTCAAAACACAGTCCGGTCACCCCTCTCAGGAACCTCACTTGATTTCTCCTGGGCTGAATAAGACCTGTAATTCTCTCTGTCATATTCTATCACTGGTTCCCAAACTGCTTCAATTTGGATTTACCTGGGAATATTTTTTAAAAACAGGGATTTTTGTCTTCTTTTCCCAGAAATTCTGGAACAGTAGGTCTGGGATACAACTTGGGTGTTAGGATGTTTGAAAGCTCCCCAGGTAGTTCTAATGTGCAGCCGAGTTTGGGAACCACCATTATCATACTCTAATTGTTGGTGTATTCTCTATTAGGCCAAATTTGTCAAGGATAAGGGATTATACTAGGCACTGTCTACAGCATATGTTATAGTCACTCAGCAAAACAAATGATTGAACACATGAACAGTCTGAGAATCCATGGTACTAATATGGGAAAGTTCATAGAATTACTGGTGAAATCACCACAGCCTTAATAAAAGTTTAGGGCTCTCACTATTGAACGCTTACAATAGAACATTTTTATTTGTGGCAACTGTTCAGGAAAAGCCTTCTGGATTCATTCATTTGTTATAAATGACTCTCATTCATAGAATAAAGCTTTTACCAACCTTTGTAGAATGTTTTGGGATTTTTTAACATCCAATAGGCCTCACCCTTTTAGTGTGCTTTGCCCCAAGCTTTTTGGATATTAAATTACGCACAATTCTGTTTCCTTTCTTTAGGAGGATGAAATGCTGGACTCCCTTCAGTGTGTGTATTTGAAGTGACATATTTATGGAAATTACCACCCACTTTTGAAATTCAGGGCATAGCTCTGACAGCTGAATCCAGCCCTAACAGAATTCTATTTACAACTTTCCTAGACAAGCCAGATTAGCTGTTCTACACGAGCAAGTAGAACATGAAAACACACACACCCCACCTTGCTTCTGTGAAGAACATAATGCAAGATTGATCCTAGTGGCAAAGACATGGCTCTGTCAGTTGTTGAAACACATGAAAGTAGAAGCACACAAATCACACCAACCCAAAAGATTTGGGAGGCATATAGAGAAAGGCTTACTTATTTTTTTTTATTTCTTATTTTTTTGAGACAGAGTCTCACTCTGTTGCCCCGGCTAGAGTGCCGTGGCATCAGCCTAGCTCACAGCAACCTCAATCTCCTGGGCTCAAGCGATCCTCCTGCCTCAGCCTCCCAGGTAGCTGGGAGTACAGGCATGTGCCACCATGCCCGGCTAATTTTTTTCTATATATATTTTTAGTTGGCCAAATAATTTCTTTCTATTTTTAGTAGAGATGGGGTCTCGCTCTTGCTCAGGCTGGTTTCGAACTCCTGACCTTGAGCAATCCGCCCACCTGGGCCTCCCAGAGTGCTAGGATTACAGGCGTGAGCCACCGCGCCCGGCCAGGCTTACTTATTTATGTTGATGTTAGGAGTGTAAACTGAGACAGCCTTTCTAGAAGTCAAATTATCAATGTGAATTAAAAACCAATAATATTTTTAAAATAACACACCTATTGAACTAATAATTACACCTCAAGAATTTATTCTAAGGAAATAGAGATGTGCCGAGATTAGCTACAAAGATGTTCATCACAATGGAATGTCTTATGGGAAAAATATTTATTGACAAGGAAATAAATGTATGACATCCTAAGTTGAACAAAGCCCCAAACAATCCCAGTATAACTAATAGTTTCGTAAACAAACAAAACCAAAACATTTATATACATAGGAAAAAAGTCTGGAAAGTTATATACCAAGGTGATTACAGTGGATTTCTGAGTGAAAAGATTGTTGGTGATTTTGTGTATATGTGTGTGTGTTTTCTTCAGTTTTAGCAAAGAGTGATATATTGTTTTATAATTTTAACACGTAGTTTTTTCTTGTTAATTTGCTTTCATGAAGCTGATTAGCTTAGTGTGAGGAATGCTTTTGCATTTCCAACTTGATAGCTAATAAACCTTAGCGACATCTCAGATGCCAACCCATCTATAAAACACTTGCCACCGTCGTGCCAAGTTATTCAGAATGAGGGCTTCCTATTTGCCATAAGAAATAATGCACTCAAAATTGATGTGTTCGTCCCAGATACCTCAGTTCCAAACAGTAAAGACTGTAATAGATTTATCTACTAGGACCTGCTCTACTCTAATGAATTCATTGCAAGACTCTTCTGAATTATGAAAATACTATAATTATAGTTGATTCTGTTCCAAAGGGCTAATTAATTACTTTTTTGAGGAAGCAAATGAGTATAAGAGAGCTATTTGATTTTTAATTTTATCATTTAACAACTTAGAGGGGTCACTTAGTGCTTGGAATGAGGAAGAAAATGGAAAAGGAAAAAGTTCATACATTAATTTCAACAAATATTTATTGATTACCTGCTATGTGCCAGGGCCTCGTTTAGTCCTGGAGCACAGGTGTAAACAAGGCAGGTAAGCTTCTTAGCCTCATGAACTCTAGTATTCAGAGTGTGTGTGGTGTGTGTGTGTGGTGGGGGTGGGGGGTGGCGGCAAATGCAGAATATAAAATTGTGCACAAATAAACTTTTAAAATTTGGACCCTAGTTAGGTTTTTATAGAGATACAATAAAGTAATGGGATACAGTGACCAGGAGTGGGAAGGGGCATTTTAATTAGAGAAGTCACCTCTGAGGAGGTAACATTTACATCTGAGATCTAAGAGATGAAAAATAACCAGATGTGTAAAGGTCTGAGAATTTCCAAGAAAGGAAAAATGTTTAGTGTAATAGCCTTCAGTTGGTATGAGAGGTTGGCCCTTTCAAAAGACATAAGAGAAGCCAATTATTTAGAACTCAATCAGTGAGGGGAATCACTGAATGCAATGATACTGCTAAGGGGCCATGGAATGAAAAGCCATGTGGAACATAGTAAGGAGTTTGACTTTGACCTGATTGGTGACTATTGGAGGGCTTTTTTTTTTTTTATACTTTCTTTTTTTAATTTTTTTAATTTTTGTTATTTTTTTAAATTTTATTATTGTTTTTTGAGACAAAGTCTTATTCTGTTGCCCTGGCTAGAGTGCCGTGGCATCAGCCTAGCTCACAGCAACCTCAAACTCCTGGGCTCTTCCTGCCTCCGCCTCTCAAGTAGCTGAGACTATAGGCATGTGCCACCATGCCCAGCTAATATATATATATATA
>VBSM01000813.1:9748013-9758595 GCA_008086735.1 Cheirogaleus medius | reverse complement strand
GATTACAGGCGTGAGCCACCACACCTGGCCTATTGGAGGGCTTTAGATAGGCAAGTGAAGGAGATTGATTTTAGCTTTTGAATAATTATCTTTACTGCTGTTTGAAGAGTGGACCCTAGGTAGGAAGATTAGGCATGAAGAGACTAATGAAGAGGCTATTGCAGTAGTTAAGGCGAGAGATGATGGTGGACCACCAGACTGGTGTGGTAGCAGGGTAGTGATGGGGATTAATGGCTGGGGTAGAGTTGACGTGCCCTGCTAAAAGTCTGTGTATAGGATAATCCAGTCAGTATAATATCTCATCTGGGCAATTATAGCAGTGGAACAGCTAGAAATATTATACTCTGAAAAGTATAGTATATATTGTAAAGTAATTTGGAGACAAGATTCTGGAACATTATTTAGCCATCTTTAATCACCTTCTTCCCAATTTCCATCATATTTTATGAGCATTTTTTGCCTGTGATAGGAGTAAGGTCAGTTCTTGCTTTGTCTTTGAATAAAACTCTGGAGAATAGGTGTGGGAGAACACTCTGGTGGTATATTTTGTGAATTCTGTTTCCTATGGAATTTGGGTAGTTAGATAATGAAACAGGAATCATGTATTTTTAAATATAAAATAAACAGCAACATGACTTAGAAGTGAATTGCACCACTCTAATGCCATCATGAGGTGTGTAACCCACTGCGTCTCAAACATTAATTGCACATGCAGTCAGCTGGGGATTTTGTCAAAATACAGATTCTGATTCCATGGGCCTGAGCTGGGGCCTGATTCCATGTTGTCTAGTATGCTCTGAAGTAAGGCTGATGCTGATGGTCCAAGGAGCAGTCTCTCTGAGGAGCAAAGGTCTTACCAATATTGTTATCAATGAAGATCAGTTATGACCACGACATGCTAAAGGCCGTAGCCATATACTTACTTGTTGAATGACTGTGTTGGGCATTTTCATCATTTTTTCTAAGGAAATTGACTTTTGGTTGAATAAGCAGCAGATTCAAACAAGTCATTTGAGGGAGAGACATCTAAGGGAGACAGAAGAGTAGAAAGAGCCTGGGGGTTTGCAGTATAAAGATCTGAATTGGCCTCTCGGCTCTACCTCTGCCCTGTTGGACAAGTCACTGCCCTCCTCTGAGTTTCTATGTGTCTTGAGGGTACGATGGTGATAAAAGCCATCACCATCCCAGTGCTATGGTAAACTTCAAATGAGAGAGACGTGTGAGATTGCTTTCTAAACTGTAGCACACCACATCCATGTCCATGTCACCACTGCCGTGACTGCAATGGTAATTTTTTGATGGGGTTATCCCTACTAGTGTTATTGCTGAATTTGGGGCAGAGATAAGTGAATTTACTGATGAAAAAAAAATAAATGAACTGAAATACGTTTTCTCTTTTATTTTTCCCCCTGCCCCATCCCATTGTAGCAATTGAAACCCAGAGCACCAGCTCTGAGGAACTCGTCCCGAGCCCTCCGTCTCCACTTCCTCCCCCTCGAGTGTACAAACCCTGCTTCGTCTGCCAGGACAAATCATCAGGGTACCACTATGGGGTCAGCGCCTGTGAGGGATGTAAGGTGAGTACTCACACCTCTGTGCCTAGCGAGCCCTTCTTCTTCATGTACTCTCTGAAAGTGACCTACCCAGCTCTCGAAATGGGCTGGGTCTGTAATGTCACCTCCAATCCGTGCGTGGGTTCAACTGTGTTTAACGGTTTTCCTTACTTCTTTCTATCTCTTTAGCTTAAAATTCAGGAACTTCTGCAAATGACTGATTGGGGCAAAAGGTTTTAGGGTCCTTAAAATATCCCTACATAATAGTTCTTTTGAGATAATAAGAACCTATTGGAGGAATCTTGAGAAGCATCATCCCATTTCTCTTTAGAACATGCTGTCTGGTGTCTGTAGTTTTATTTTATTTTTAAATATGACTGACAGTCCACTGAATCAACTTGCAGAGAGTCCAAGTTTGAAATTGGAATTTATGTCCTGGCTGTTTTCTCAGCCCTGTGGCCTTTGAATTACAGTTTGATTTTCAGCCTGTAGAGACTTGCTACTGTAAGTGTATCGTAAATTCAGCAGAGCTGGATTTAAAATTCCTACCTACAGAGTACTGGAGGCTGAACATGTGTCAGAGAGTATATGGCTGCTTTGAATCAAGCTAGACAATTGTTATCAAGTCTAACAGGCTTAATCGAGTGAAAGAGCTTCTTATTTTTTTTTTTTAAAGAGACAAAAGAAACAAAGAATGACTTCATAGGCAAATTCAACTCATCCATAAAAATTTCTCAAAGGAACTATGGCTGCCTTGAGCTAGCCCTTCCCTAGACATATAATTTCTTTAAGTCTTCTCTGGATGGTTGTTCAGATCTGTTGTTATACATCTAAATTGCATGATTCATTTATAATTGTTCACATGTTGAAATAAGATTACAGGTGCTCTATGGCATTTTATATCTGGCTTATCTGAGTTAGCACTTACTGTGCGTATTGCTTAGGCACTGTTGTGTAACAGATTATCCTAAACCTTAATGGCTTAGGACGACAACTCTTTATTTAGTGTATAATTCTGTGGGTCAACAATTTCGGCCAGGCTCATCTGCATGGTTCATCTGGACGTCGCTATGCTCCACCACATGTCTCTGATCAGCTGCACATTAGCTAGCTGGCTCTGCTACTGGGGGTGCTGGCTGTTGGCTAGGGAGCCTCAGCTCTCCTCCATTTGGTCCCTCATTCCCACCAGGCTTGCCTTGGCTTATTCACAGAGGCAAGGCTCCAGAAGAGAGAACAGAAGCACACAAGGGTTCCAGAGGCCTTGGCTCAGAAGCAGCCCACTATCACTTTTGCTACAGTCTATGGGCCAAAGCAAGTCATAAGGTTAGTCTAAGTACAATAGGCAGGAACATAAACTCAACTTCTTAATGGGAGGAGCTTCAAAGTCACATTATAAAGGGTATGGATATAGGGGAAGGAAAATGGGGGTCATTTTTGCATTCAGACTACCATATTGCATATCTAATTGCACATGAACATGAACACAGTGGGTAGAGACCCTAGCTGCCTTGCCCAGCACCTCACACAGTCTGGCGTGTCGCAGGCACTTAAAGATGGAGATTCAACAAATGCATAAATGTCACTCAGCCCCTCAAAGTAATTTTATGGAATTTCTCTTCTTTTCAAATTATTTAAATAAACATGTTTATTATGGTTTATTACTATTCTAAATAAGGTAAGGCCAGTTTGGGGAAATTCATTAAAGACTTAGGAACATCTGTCTGCCTCTGGGATTGTGCTGGTTATTTTAAAGGAATTCTCTTTCCTTCAGTAGTTTCTGATATGGTAGTCAGGAAAGTTATATGGGCAAGCCATTTGGCAGCTGGCTAAAAAGTGAAACATTTGTGCGTCTAATTATTGCTTTATTATTGGTAGCCCTTAGTTGAACCTACTTAAATTTATCCTGCTGTTTGTAAAGGTTTCAGCAGAATACCAGTTCATTTTGTCCATTTGTTGTGCAATATGTAAATAAACCATGTTCTAATGCTCATCTGAAAGTTAAGTGAAAAGATACTCCTTTATTTCCAAAAATTTTTAAGTGATGACCACGTCCAGAAACCTGAATAAGGTATGTTAACTCAACTTACTTGCTCCCATGATGTCCTGGGGAAAGATACTATCCAATGTGTCTCTGTAGCAGATACCAGGACCTGCATGTTGAGCTATTTCACAATCTGTACAGTACAAACTGTTTTAGTCAGCTCATAGTCAGCTAATTCTCTGACCTCTTGTTTTAATTCGGAATTCTGACTCTTTTTAGGAAAAATCCCAACAAAAATAAAACCCATACCAGTACAAACAACTTTGATAAACTGAGTTAAGTGGACCGGAGTCATATTATGCTATATCTTTTTAACAGAGCTGTAAACCCAGTAAGGTCAGATGAGTTCACCAGCCAGTTGTTGAATTTGATAATTTCTGTATCGTAGGTGGACTGCCTTTCTCCCTGGTTATTGAGAAAGACTTGGTCCGCATTTAGGCTTGCTGGGAAAATAAAGTGATAAAATTTACAGGACTGAAAGACAGGAGCAAGTAAACGTAAACTGTAACAGCCAAAAGAAAAAAAGAAACATAACTTTTAAAAAATAAAATGTAATTTTTATTGTCATTAAAAATTATCTATATAGTACAGAATTTATGGTATAAAAATAGAAAATCCCATGATTCTACCCTGGGAGAGAACCCCTATTTTTTTTTTATTTTTTTAAAAAAAATTTATTTATATTTTGTTTATTTCTTTACTTTTTACCTACATGAACCTACATGAAGAGAACCCCTATTCAAACTCAGTTTTTCTATGAGTATATGCATGTTGTTATTTTTTGTTGTTTTCTTTTGTTTGTTTTTTACAAAAATAGGATTTTATGTTGTATAGTAGTTTTAATCTTTTAAAATTTAATCTCTCATGACAAAAATTTAACCAACTGTGTAGCTTTATGATTATACAATTAATATAGTGGTTTATGATTATATCATAATTTATTTAACTAATTCCCTATTATACAATTGAGGTATTTCTAATTTTTCTCTATTAACACTTTAATATATAGCTTTTAGGTAATATTCTGATAATTTCCTCAGGATAAATTAGAAGTGGAATTTCTAGGTCAATTGACTTTTATATTTTTAAGGCTTTTGAATCAGATTGCCAAAATGTCCTCTAGAAAATATGTATCAATTTATACTCTATCAGTCTGTAAAAAGTTAATCGTATTGGAAACTATCTATTAGAAATCTCTCCTTTGTGATAATAAGGTAGTAAATTAAGGAGCAACTTCTCTTCTGGAATTCTGCCTGTATTTAATTTGATGCTTACTATGAGCCCCATGCATGATACCAATTTAGACTACCAACACATGCACCTTGGGTCCTTGGTTGACCTATAGAGACTGGCCTGACCTTTGGCTAAAGATCAAAGGTCATTACTGTGGGCTGAGAACCTCTGCTCTACAGTTGGACTCCCAAACAGAACCTAGTATATGCCTTCAAGAAGAAATGCCTACAGTGACTTCTGCTTGTCATAACCAGGATGACCTTAATGATTACTATTTGGGGAAGAGAACCTTCCATCTTCCTAGGGACCTGGTGGCAGTCTCAGCTTCTGCTGCAGCCATATGCCGGTGGTCAGAATTTAATGAATGGGTTGTGGTCCACCTCTGGGGCTGGTCAGTGGCTGCTATGTTGACCCAGCATGCTATGGCAGCATGACCCCTAGACATGCCGTAGCGATGAGCCTTTTAGGGGATTTCCAGCTAAGTGGTGGCATTTTTTATAAGGGACAAAGAATGCATAAAATGAATGTGTGATATAGTTAGCCAAAAAGGTTTAACAATATAAAATAATAAAGCAATCTTAAGAATTAAGACAATATAAAATGTCTTTAGAAAGTAGTCTCATTGTTCATAGCTAAAATTCATGCACAATTTTGGCCTTAATCATATTTTATATTTCCACTTTTATAGTTTTCAAAGAGTGTGGAGTCTAGAGTGAGAGAACTGGAATTTGGATACTAGCTAGGCTACTTGCTAGCTTGGTGACCTTGGTCAAGTCTCTGTTTTCTCATCCAGACAAATAGAGATAATACCACAAACCTCATAATATTATTGTGAGGATTAAATAAGTTACTATGCATAAAGCATAGAACAATAACTGGCACATAGTAAGTGGCATATATGCTTAGTTATTGTTTGTATTATCCTTAAGTTATTATAATGACTTTTGCACACAGTGATGTGACATCAATTATAAGCATAGTATTCTCCTCATACGTTCTTTCAGCAATTCTCCATTCCTTTATACCAAAATAAACACTGCCTCTTTCCTTCAAGACCTAACCACACCATGGAACCTCCCTGGATTATCCTAGTACAGGGGTTGGCAAATTCTTTCTGCAAAGATCCAGTTAGTAAATATTTTAGGCTTTGAGGGCCATATGGTCTCTGTCACAACTATTCAACTCTGTCATTGTAGCGTGAAAGGAGCCATAGACAATATATAAAAAGAGCGATATGGCTATGTTCCAATAAAACTTTATTTACAAAAACAAGCAGTGGGCCAGATTTGATTCTTGATGATATGTCTGTTCTCTCAATTTCTAAAACTCAGAAGCTAGTAGCCCAAACCTCTCATGCCAAAAATGTCAGGCCAGCTGGTTTTGGTGGACTGGAGGCCTGGGATTGCTGCACCCCCTCCCCACTGCTGAAAAGAGTTGATGTCCACCTTCCCAGTGCATCATGGCTTTGAAGCTTCAAGCCATGCTTGGCCATTCCTCCACCCGTCCATTCACACTCAACTCCCACTTCCTCCTCATCCAGAGTCAGAGAAATCAGCAATATCCTTGTAATTGACCTACTTCTAGAAATACCTGGCATCCCACTTTGGAGAGGTTTGTGGAAGGTATTCCGTGAGCTGCTCTATCAGTTAGCTTTTTTTGCTTAATAAATGACCTAAATGCTTATTGGCTTAGGCATTTATTTTTCATTATAATTGTGGGTACATCTTTTTGTCTGGGTGTCTTGTCTTGGGCCTGATGGTCCAGGATGGCCTCACTCACATGACAGGGGCCTTGGTGGGATAAGTAGATCCTCTCCCCATGTTGTTTGCTCACCATTAGCCTAGCCCAGGCTTGTTCACATGGTGGTGGATGCGTTCTCATCAGTAAGAGAAGGCAAACGCCAGTGTGCAAACACTTGTCAACCTCTGCTTGCATCACATTTGCTAATGTGCCCTTGGCCAAACAAATTGCATGACTAAGTATAGATTCAATGGGTGGAGAAATAGACTTCACCTCCCTCTTAAGGGGAGAAGTGGCAAAGTCAGCTTGCAAAAGGGTGAGCCTACCAGAGCTAGCATTTGATTATACACTGTTTTCTAGTGTTCCCTAATTTCATGGGCAAGTCTCTTCTGACAACTGTATTCACCGTTCAGTCATCCTTTGCCATATATTTGTTGAACGTCTATTAAGTTTCAGGCCCTATGCCAGATGCCAGAGACACAATAGTGGAAATGAAAAAATTCCTCATGGAACTTACTGTCTCATGCAAGGGACAAATGATAAACAGTTCAAAATTGGAAGAAAATAAACAGAATGATCTGATAAAGGATTATTAAGGGGTATTCAATTTGGTAGGGGTCAAGGAGACCTGATTTGATGGTGGGGGGCGGGGGGTCAGGTGGAATTTCATGGCTAAGAAAGAACCAGCTGTGTGAGTAATAGACGGAAGCATTTTAGGTGAGAAACCAAATGATGGAAGCCATTTCTACCTGTCCTGGCTTTGTCTGTTGACTTCTCTAGGCCTAAGCAAATCTACAAGTTTGAACTCAGTCCCATGCCAAATATAAACATAAAAATGGTGAGCTCAGTTGTTGCCTTGATTTCCTGTCAGGGATGGCTTATGTTAAGTAGGAGGTCCCTGGTGTTTGCAATTCCAAGTGTGGAATAGGGGAAAAAGAAAACTACCCAGTGTTTCAGAGCCCACCAAATTAAAAAAGAAAATAGGTAGAGGCATACTTTAAAAAAGAAAAAAAACCCTATTGTCTTGATGATCTCATAAAAGAAATGATATCTTTAGAACAGAAAAATTTAAAAGGAAGCACTTATAAGGCAATCTTTCCCAAGAAGGGACAGTTAACACACAGGACCCACACATGGGCACGTACCCAAATGTTGCTTTGTTCTTGCTCTCTCCACATTTGCCATCAGTGGGTGGAAACTTCCCATCTGTAAGCCACTGTTTGGGTGTCACCGGCCGGCCCGGACTGCAGAAGCCCCCAGGGTGAGGCCTGGCGCAGCCATGATGGTCTGTCTTCTCCACAAGGGCGCAGAGGAAATGCTTGCTGAAGGTCATGTTGGCAGCTTTCTATTTAAAGCAGCCTTTAAGAGTTTAAACTCCACGAGCCCCCTCAGTCCCTCAGGGCTAATTTTGTCCATTTTCTCATCTGCCTTTGTTTTGCTTGCCTCTGAAGAGAAGGGAGGTCCTCATCTCCATTTCTGCCTTGCACTGCTGGGCTGGGTTTTCCTGGCAGGCAGCAAGTAGAATGCGAAGTCACAAAAAGTTTTGCAATCAGAAAGATGGATGTCTGCACTTAATTTTAGAACTTCTATTAAATACTATAAATGTGCTTAGTGATTTTATTTGACCAAGGCCAATTAAAACTACATTTTTTTTTTTAATTGGTGTGGATAAACATGAACATTATGCTCTGTTTGGGGAATATTTTTAGCTTCCTCGCCCTGGTAGTTGCTTCTGTTTTAGGGGTTTGCTGCAGTATTGATCCCCAAGAACAATAGAACATACTAAAGGCAATAACAAAACAGGACAATATCTGGGTGCTGTTCCAGCTAAAACTGAATTGCGAAGCCTGAACAAAGTTCATTATTATAGTCACACACACAGTAGGTTCCATCAAAGACGCAAAGAGGTGTTCCTTATTGTTAAAATTGGCCAACAATGGAGACTTTAGTTATTCCCTCATTCATTAGACATTTATTAAGCACCCTCTATGACAGTGGGCCCCAACCTTTTTGGCAGCAGGGACTGGATTCATGGAAGACGATTTTTCCACGGACTGGGGTGGGGAGAAGGGTTTTGGGATGATTCAAGTACATTGCATTTATTGTGCAGTCAAACCTCTCTGCTAATGATAACCTGTATTTGTAGCCACTCCCCAGTGCTAGCATCACCGCCACTCAGCTCCACCTTAGATCATCAGGCATTAGACTCTCATAAAGAGCCGAAACCTAGATCCCTTGCACGTGCAGTTTACAGTAGGGTTCACGCTCCTATGAGAATCTAATGCCACCACTGATCTGACACAGGAGACGGAGTTCAGGCTGTAATGTGAGTGATGGGGAGCGGCTATAAATACAGATGAAGCTTTGCTAGCTCACCCGCCACTCACCTCCTCCTGTGTAGCCTGATTCCTAACAGGCCACGAACCAGTACTGGTCTGCAGCTCTATAAGGACATAGAAACTGAAAGATTTTGTGTATTATGTTCCCAAAGTTGTATCCCAGTGCCTAGAAAGTACAGAGCCGTGCTTGTCAAATAGTAGGTACATAGTAAATAATTTGTTGAGCAGATGGATGGATGGACGGGCAAGGAAACAGTGCACTGTGCCAGGCGCTGTGGCAATTGCAGTTAAGGGCAAGGTGGGCACAGGGCAGGAACCTCAGATCCCTCTGACACAGTCAGGAAAGCTTTGTGAGAGTTGGTTTTATAAACGTAAGCATTTTCCAGATGAGAAAGGGGAGAGGAGTGTTCCAGGCCAAAATCCAAGATGGGGCTGGAAGGCAAGAGAACTCAGAATGAAATAGGCTTTGAACTGTGGAAAAATGGAAACAGCCATTCTGTGAACATTTATTTTGTGTAACCCTACATAAGCAATTAGAGATCCACAAGACACTGAAGACATTCAAAAGGACTCATTAAATATCATTTCCTCGGGGACACCTTTTCTGGAACTCCCAGGTTAGGTCCCCCTCTTTTACATTTACTATTGTTGTCCTTTGTAGCACTTAACACAATTAAAATTAATTCATTATTATGAATCATTTATTTAATATCAGCCTCCTCCGTCACATTATAAACTCCAGGAGGGCTGGGGCAGGTCTCTCTTGTCATAGTTTTTTTTTTTTTTTTTTTTTACCAGTGCCTAGCACAGTGCTAGTGAGGCACGCAGGGCCTTAATGTGTATGTGTTTTTACCGTAACTTATATCTAATTATACGGTAACTAACGAAGTTATAAATTTCACGAAATAAAGCAGATATAATTATATGATAATGTATGTAGTATAATTTTATACATCTAATTATGTAATGAATTGAATCTAATTACATAAGGTTTGGGATGATACATTCATGTAAACTTTCATGAAATTTTATAAACAGGACAAAACCTTGGGTGACCAAAGTCCAGCTCATTTTCTTAGTAATTTCTGCCTTCCATAGCAGAGTTAACCTTCACTGCAAAAGATATGTTCTCTTTGATATTGTCTTTAAGCAAACACTTAAGAACTGGCAGCTGGAATGATACACAGGAATGGAAGAACACCATGGGCTCTTAGTGCTTTAAGGCCACAGACAAGTACCCGGCCCTGGCACTGATATGGGTATGGCAGCTTTTAAAGAACAGAAAAATCTCAACTTACAGAGTCTATCTCAATGTCTAGGAATATCAAGACAGCTGAAATGACAATCTAGCTTTTCCTAGTAATAACTCCTGCAGAAGAAGAAAACAGTTTTCTTCTTTTGGACAAATTTCATCCTAAAATGAGAAATCATTTGGATTGAAAAAGCAAAAAAAAGAAGAAAAAAAAAAGTCTTTTTTTCCTTCTAGTATATGAATAAACAGGAAGTGGAGGGTAAATTCTGAATTAGCCTGCAACTCTGTTTTTTTTCTCCTAGTGTTGGTTGGGTAAAAATAGTTTATTTAATTTGGTAGTTTTAAGGGGTTTATACATTTTTCAATGGTTAATAGTTCAGGAATGCTTGTTTAAATATTACTTCGCTTGTTTGTTATTTAGAGC